>JAZAYU010000119.1:1116934-1707623 GCA_038501625.1 Corbicula japonica | reverse complement strand
GTTGATAAAAAAAGGTATTGAACATAACTGCATACTTGTATAGACGATTAAACCAGGTAAATACTTGTATATGAGATAATCAGTTCTTGTGTGCTATGAGTAATGTAACAAAACTTTTTGGTAACATAGATATATACGATTTGAAGGGAACTGCCATTTTCATCTGATTGAATTAACCCTTTCCTCCATAAATACCGTATATTCCCTATTTAACGCCCCCCCCAGTCTTTTTTCAAAAGTAAACGAGTGACTTACAATGACATGACAATCTTTAATCTCTCAGCATTAATCCAAATGAATACATTTCATCATTTCAGTGTGAAAAATTTCATTTCAGGTTAAGTTTTTTAAAAATAAGTTATAGGAAAATGACAAAATTGTTTCCTACGGTTTTTTATTAAAAAATAACACAATTATTGAAAACTACATTTTGTCAATAGTTGGTCTCTATTAAACGCCCCCCCTATGCAAAATGTAACGCCCCTGTGGGTGTTTAATAGGGAATATACGGTAGGCATTTTTACACATGTGCAACAAGTGTAGACCCAGATTAGCCGGTACATCCGTGTCGTCTGATCAGGATCTGCACTGGTCACATTTTTGTCAGAAATAAGCTAATGAATCAAAAAGCAAACAGTTTAGATCCTGATCAGACGGCACGGATGTGCCGGCTGATCTGGATCTAAACTGTTTGCCCTAGCAATTAAGGTGTGTCTATGGAGGAAAGTGTTAAAAGAAATAAGGTTTGAAAATATATGTAGCACATGTTTTGTTTGCTGCTTGGATACGACTTGAGTAAGTTAAGGAAAAAGATGTAGATCCGGATCAGCATGAACCTCCTTGCAGTTAAATAATAATACCTGAATTTAATAACAATTTATTTTTCCCAATAACTATTTAACGTCATTATACCATCAGGTATTGGTCAGGAACCAAAAATTTAGTGTTGAACAAAACAACAATTTAAAGTATGTATAAAGATTTTAACCAATATATACATTGGGTTAATCTCATGTGCGAACATTGTAGATCCAGATCAGCCAGCAAATCTGTGTCATTTGATCAGGTTCTACATTGCCTTCTTCTTGGTCAGAAATGACTTATGACTCAATGAAAAAAGAGCAAATGGTTTAGATCCGGATCAGACAGCACAGATGCTCTGGGTGATCTAGATCTACACTGTACTTGCCATTTAAGTCGTATCTATGAAGTGAAATGTTAAAAGTTATTCTGGTACATTTAAATAGCAAAGGGTATATCATGTTGTCATACTTTCAAGGTGTAATATATCCCTCCCCTTATTCAGTGACATCATTATCATACAGACAAGTTTGTCAACATGGGTCTGATATGACGTTCACTATCATTGCTTTGGTAAATTTTTGTTTACCCCATCTGGCTAAATTTATTTAATTGTGCACGATTATTTTGTAATTGAAAAACTTGGCATGTAAACTTCAGCTTGACTTTCGCTAAGTCAAATATTTGAACTATCTGCTCAACTTGAACTATGTCAGATAATACGGGATTTGTACGTGTCAATAACCATTTCAAATATTTGGATGTTTACTGTTTGACAAAATTTGTGATCCCCGCTGCGTTTTGGCAGATACCCAGCACATTCCAGAGTTATCAGACCCTGACCGCTATCCACATGCCGCGTTTTGAAAATGATTGTAGCGTTACAATTAAATTAGCAACATTCTTAAACCATTTTGGCATTTGAATTGAACGGAACGACTTGTGCTTTGTTAATTAAGAGCCGAGATTAAAGATTGGCCAAGTGCGTCATATTTAAGAAGATTTTTGACACTAGTTCAAAAGTATCGGACTAATGGAAAAATATTTGTAACTCTGACAGTGTAACAATGGGACTTATTTACAGTTTGGCGCAATTTTGAATGTTAAACCATAATTGCCATTTTTGGATAAGACTGAAATAGGGAAGGATTGCAATGATAATGTTTGTTTAGAAAAAATGCAAATAGGAAGTTGTTAAATCGTTAAAAGATAACTTGTTAAGCATAAATTGGAATTAGTCAGCGTTGTGATATATAATTATTTGAAATGGTTCTGGATGCTGGTACAAATGAAGTGGGGGATTTATATTTATGTTCTTGTTACAACGGTATGTTAAATATTACCTTGTTAAAATTTTTTTTACAAATGGGTTTAAATGCAATAAAAAATCTTACTTTTTAGGTTTTGTTAAATTTTATCATATTAACAAATTTCACTATTTAAATAAAAATTTATTATTAAGTTGACACTTTTTATGGATGGTAAGCTTTTTAATCAACATAAAAAAAGAATAAATTTAGTATGACATTTTGTTTTGAAAACGTTTATTTTCTAAATGGCTATCTTTGTAGATGCAGCTTTGATCACATGGGTGAACAGTGTAGATCTGGATCAGCCATCTCATTGTTGCTATCAGATCAGGATCTACAGTGTAGGGTTTGAGAATCATTTGGTTGTTTCTGATCAAGAAGGACACAGTTTAGATACTGTTCAGGCAATCTGGATCAACACTGGTTGTCTATTGGATAACCCATATCCTATGTAGATAAGCATTAAGTATTATTATATTTCAAATAACAATTGTGATTTGTATTTTCAGAGATACCTAGCACATTAAGCAGCCCAGAAGATCTGTACCGTGAGATTCACACTATGTCACAATTTCGGGAGCCTCCACCGTACCCTGGTCTTCCAAAAAAGTCAGGCAGCCAAACAGGTTAGTATCAACCTTTTCCTCCATATATACACATTTTTACACATGTGCCGTCTGATCAGGATCTGCATTGGTCACATTTTGGTCAGAAATAAGCTAGCAAATCAAAAAGCAAACAGTTTAGTTATAGTCAGACAGCACGGATGTTCAAAAAAGTAGATTCAGATCAACTGGAACATCCATGCAATCGAAGCGACCAGTGTAGATCCAGATCAGATAGCATGGATGTGCCAACTGATATAGATCTACACTGGTCACACATGTGAAAAACATGAGGGTTAACCATTGTAGACCAAGAATTAGGTAATTTTTGCTTAGGAGTGAAAAGTTGTCATTACATTATTTTTGTAGGCGTTTTATTGTTCAAGATAATGTCCATGTTAAATTAAGCATAAGTTTTAACAATGTTTAACATTGCCAGATTTTAAAATACAAGCTTTGTTCAACACTTTCATTGTTAACAGCATTGTTTGGAAGAAAGCAAAACAGTGAGTCATGGCAAAAGTTAGGAAATTTCTTATTTTAATGATCATGTCATTATTTTTTGTTATGTATAGGAGGGTTTTATATTAGAAATCGTAGGAAAACAACAACTCTCGTTTGTAGATCTTTGTGGGATGTATTTTATAGGTGAAAATTTTTAATGTTTCAATGAAAAATTTAGTGTTGGTTATATTATATACATACATAAGATTTGTGTAGTTATTTATTTTATATTCTTACTTTTGTGGTCAAATTTTAATAAGGAAACCGAAAATATCTTGTAATAATCAAAAACATACAATTTTTTAAAAAAGTAAATATTTTGCAAAGCCAATATTAAAACAGCATTGTATTTTGGTTAGTGTTATCAACAGAAAATTAGATATTTATAAGATATCAAAAAAGCCCAATCAACGTTAAATTTTATAAGGATTTACTATAAAATGTAATCATAATTATGCATTTTGTGTGATATGTAATTTATTCCATTGTTTATTTTAGGATTGCATAAAAGTTTCTCTGGAAGTGAAACAAGTACAGACGTTTCCGTGTCTTCCACGGAGAATTTACCAACGTGCCATCGTCAGGAACCACAAGGGGAGGAAACCCAGCTTCCGCAGGTTTGCCTCCCTTACGACACGTGTAGTGACTATAGCATACTTGCTCGACTTGGTATGCAAACGTCAGGAAAGGATGTAACGCCCATAAGTACACCACAAATATACGTGACTGGTAATTCGTCAAATATACACGGGCCACATTTCGCAACAAGTCCAGCACATGGGCTTACATCACAAAGACCAAGTTTATATTTATCAAACGAGAGCGGATTTTCTAGTGCGTCAACTTCTAGCTCAAAATTGACAATTGGCGATAACAACAATTCAATGCTGAACAGTTCATACACTTCAGGATTTTCGTGTGACCAGTCACCAAACATTTCACGACATTCGACACCGAACTTTTCTTCACCTACAAGCGTTTCATCTTACAGCAGCAGTACATTATATGCCAATTTTCCATATTCATACAACCCGAGTGCAATTGATCATTCTCAGTTTACGCCATTGCCGCAGTTCACAATGTCACCTCAGTCTGGTCACATGATTCCGCAGTATATGTCCTCGTTACCTCCCCCTCCGGAATATCCTGGTGCATTTGATCCGATCTTCATGGACCAGCGTGAAGCAACAAGAAGATCTTACGAAATAATCGGAAAACCGGAAATCCCAGGGTCAAGGTCTCAGCCAGAGTTGAGTCATTTTGTCGCGCCACATGCTGCGAATAAACTTGGTGTAATACACACCCCAGCAGGCTCGGGCTCAGAGAAGGGATCACAGCATTCTCTTGAGGGGTAAGACAGTTTTATCCTAATATCAACTCTTAACCCTAAACTTCAAGGGTACAACTTCTTTCTCATTTAATTCTAGTGTAAATACAGATCGACTTGCATGTTGGTGCAGTCTTAGCTGGCTGTATGCTAGTTGCTTCTGTTTCAGAAAAAAACTTAATGAATTAAAGTATGTAAAGTGAACAGTTTAGATCTTGATCAGACTGCACTGATATGCAGGCCGATCTGGATCTACTTTGGTCACTCATGGAATTTGAGCCAAATCAATAAGGAGTTAACCTGTTTTAGAATTTGTGCTTTAGTAGATCATAGGTTTATTCCTGGTGAAATTGATTGATTGAACATTGTAGAAAATAATCTAAGTGTAAAGATTGTAAATGTGTAAGTGTAAATGCCTGATCTGGGTCTTAACATGTGTGACATAAAACAGGAAAGTACTTCAAGAGTTCATTTAAAAGACATTTGTTCACACCATAAAAACTTCATAACTTTTAGTACATCAAGTCTGTTTTAATAAATCAAACTCATGGCCTAAGTTTACTTTAATTAAAATGCTTAACCTTTAGCACCTACTGACGATAAATTATTTAAAAGTAGGCATAAAATTTATGTAGTGGTACTGAGTGACTGGCCTTCAGTTGGTTTGACATTAGAGGCTTTCAGTGACAGTGTTGAAAATTTGCTTACCAACTCACCTTTACATGGCCTTGTAGGAAAAGAAATGCAAATTATCTGATTTCAAATTCTAAATCAGTGAGATGAATCTTAGAGGAAATAAAATCTTTCACCTCTGAACTTTAATACCTATTGATTTATTGTACCCTGATTTAAATAAAACAGGTTTTGGGTTAACTAGGACTTCAATTTGTCATGTTAACGCTGTTGAAGTCACGCAGTCCACAGCACTTAACAAAAGTCATAATCTAAAATATGCTGCAAAACTGCTTGCAGATTTTTTACGGTTTCATGACTGCACAGACACTTGCGTTATTACATTATTGTTGGAAAATCATGATCGTAAATCATGTCTTTCTCTCCCGCAGTGTTCACCAAGGTTTTATTACTTTCCGCTTTTTGTTAAATATGTGATTATATATGAATATGAACAAAAACCTTGGTACATATTTGCATCAATATTTGACAAATATTTAGAAATCAGGTAAATATAACAGTTGTATTGTTGTGTACTTAATCTGGGATATTAGCGAAGCAATTGTTGCATTGTCTGCTATTTAGTGTTTCTATATTTAACAGAAAGTCATGCATTATAGATAAACGTCAGTTATATAAAAACTATGGCACTTGTGTGTTTGATGGACATTGTTAGCGTAGGTATTTGATTTACCGTTGTTAACATTAGTATGAAGACAAACAAAGATAAACTGGAACTGGCAAGGAATTTGCTTACCAAAAATACATCGCATTCCTTTCTATATATATGTACACAGAATAATACTTGTCCATGAAATTATTAAGGCAGTGACAGTAACTCTTCACAGCATATTTGCAACTTTTATCTCATGGGCGTACAGGGTAGATCCAGATCAGCCAGCACATCAATATCCTCTGATCTGGATCTACTTGGTTTGCTTTTGGTTCATTTGGTTATTTCTGATCAAGATGTGAAACATGTGAATCCTTATCAGACATCCCAATCCCAGATGTGCTGGCAGATCTGGATCTACACTGGTCGCACATATCAGACAGTCCAGATGTGCTGGCAGATCTGGATCTACACTGGTCGCACATATCAGACAGTGCAGATGTGCTGGCAGATCTGGATCTACACTGGTCGCACATATCAGACAGTCCAGATGTGCTGGCAGATCTGGATCTACACTGGTCGCACATATCAGACAGTCCAGATGTGCTGGCAGATCTGGATCTACACTGGTCGCACATATCAGACAGTCCAGATGTGCTGGCAGATCTGGATCTACACTGGTCGCACATATCAGACAGTGCAGATGTGCTGGCAGATCTGGATCTACACTGGTCGCACATATCAGACAGTCCAGATGTGCTGGCAGATCTGGATCTACACTGGTCGCACATATCAGACAGTCCAGATGTGCTGGCAGATCTGGATCTACACTGGTCGCACATATCAGACAGTCCAGATGTGCTGGCAGATCTGGATCTACACTGGTCGCACATATCAGACAGTGCAGATGTGCTGGCAGATCTGGATCTACACTGGTCGCACATATCAGACAGTGCAGATGTGCTGGCAGATCTGGATCTACACTGGTCGCACATATCAGACAGTCCAGATGTGCTGGCAGATCTGGATCTACACTGGTCGCACATATCAGACAGTGCAGATGTGCTGGCAGATCTGGATCTACACTGGTCGCACATATCAGACAGTGCAGATGTGCTGGCAGATCTGGATCTACACTTGTCGTACATATCAGACAGTCCAGATGTGCTGGCAGATCTGGATCTACACTGGTCGCACATATCAGACAGTCCAGATGTGCTGGCAGATCTGGATCTACACTGGTCGCACATATCAGACAGTGCAGATGTGCTGGCAGATCTGGATCTACACTGGTCGCACATATCAGACAGTGCAGATGTGCTGGCAGATCTGGATTTACACTGGTCGTACATACGATAAAACCTATACATGTTAATGGATTAACGAATGAAAAAAAAAATTAAAAACACTATCAAACTAATAAAAAGGGGAAGTTTTAAGACGTTTTTCACTCAAAATTATGGTAATGTTATAAAAATTCCCAATAAAATTTTTTTTTAAAGATTCTTTTTTGCATGCACAAAACATTTGCATAAAATTAAGCATCATAATAAATTTTATGATTTCTCTACAAATATTCGCATAAAATATCTGTTACAATCAATAGGTTTTCCTAAAAGCACATGGTGCGTTTAGATTCATTTTCCTCACTTCAAAGACTTAATGTTTACAAGCGCGAAATAGTTTACATTCCAGCTTGTAGATTGAAGATGATTAATGAGTGTATAGCCAGTAAATTACATTATAGCAGGAATTAGGTGAGTTGTAAATTAAGCTTTATTACTTTCCCTTTCAAAATTTTATGAGCATTTGAAAAACAGGTGCACACTTGCATTTCATGCTTGGAGCGAGTTTATTCACCGATATTGAGAATGCTTTGTAATGCAGTCGAGGAAAGGAATGCGAAGTGTATTCACCCTTGAAAATGCCAAACACACATAATATTTACAAAGCAAACTTGAGGGACAAAAGAAATCTGGTATCAGCCGGCAAATTCTTGCAAGTTTTCAACTCTTTATGGATACAGCTTATATCCCATGTGAAAGTAGTGTAGATCCGGGTCTTTTATCCCATGATCAGTGTGGTTCCAGATCTTATTTTGATCATTTTCTATGTTAAGGAAGTTTAGATCTAGATCTTATATACCATGTTTCAGCAGTCTATATCCAGATCTTAAATCCTGTGTTCAAGCATTATAGATCCAGATCTTTTATTCCATGTTCAAGCATTTAAGATCCGGATCTTATAGCCTATGTGCCAGCAGTGTAGATCCAGATCATCCTGTGAATTTTGATCAACACTGGTTGCATATAGGATAAAAGCCTTATCCACAGGTCACATTATGAGAATATAAGTATTTATCTTCTGGAGTAAAGGCTTAACAAGTTTTGCATAATTTATCACAGGTAAAATTGCAAAAATCAAGAGGTATCACTTTTATAAATGCAGAAATGTTTGCAGTCGAATTCATTTGCATAGATCTTTCATGCATTAAACGCAACTTTGACCTGTTGTAATGTTGCAGAATGCATCACTCAACAAAATAATTAAGTATGCAAATACTAATAGCTTTTTAAGTTATTACAAAAACAATCAATTGGGTGCAGTTATGCTAAACCGCGTTGAGGAAAGCCACAAACATTTAACGAATGTAAGGTGAGGTAGAGGTTTGATCCTGTCAGAAATGAATAATTGTTACATTAAACTTCCATTTTTAATTTTTAATTACTTTAGTTAAGAATGGTTTTGCGGTGTCAATTTTTAATTATGTGAGGACAAATTTTCACACAAGCAAGACTTCATAGTTTTCAGAGAGCATAATGTTGTGAAATTCAACCCTTTATTCCATATATATATATGTGTGTGTTTTATGGCATATGTAACCATTGTAGATCCAGATCAACTGGCACATATAGTCTGTGCTGTCAGATCAGGATCTAAACTATAAACTCCTTGATCAAAAATTTTTAAAAATCTAAAAGTGACTAATGGTAGTCAAAGTGTAGATCCAGATCAGACTGTGTATCATCAGAGTAAAAGTCCCAGATGCAAGATTTATTAAAGCAGTTATAAAATCAGAAGGTAATTTTAACAGAGGCTATTTTATTATTCATTAGACATTTCCAAAACTTTAATCGAGGCTTAAGGGCAGATACACCACTGTAGTGTTGGGTCATATCTTTAAAAATATTACATTCCTTATAGTTATCTGACATTTTATTCTTTTTTTTTAATTTTTAGTTGTACCGACCAACCAAGGTACACAACTGATCAACCAAGGTACTCTTCCGATTTGGACCATTTTATAACCCAAGCTCGAATGGTCGACTTTCTGACAGAAGAAAACAAGCAGCTACGGCAAAAACTTGCCATGTTCGACAACAAGCTTACCAAACTTCAAAAGGTAACTTATCCCTTTCCTGTTTAGATACACCTTTATTGCTAGGGTGAACAGTTTAGATCCAGATCAGCCGGCACATCTGTGCCGTCTGCTCAGGATCTAAACTGTTTGCTTTTGATTCATTAGGTTATTTCTGACCAAAATGCGACCAGTGCAGATCCTGATCAGACGGCACGGATGTGCCGGCTGATCTGGATCTACACTGGTCGCACATGCGTAAAAATGCGTATATATCCAGGAATGGGTTAAATGTTCCAGGGTCAACTTTACAGATTTACTTCTGTCACTAATACATAACATTCTTTCTCCACATTATCTGTTAATGATTTGTTAAACAGATTTTTTTACATTGTTTTGACTTATTTGCTGCAGCGTTGTTGTTAAGTTGAAATCATAATTGTTATAATATAAATATATAATATATGAAATTTGAATATGAACCAATATTTTTATTTTATTTTACAGTTCGAACTAGAAATACAGAAAGTGCATGAAAAATACGAGGTACTGGTCAAGTCAAACAAAAAACGAGAACAATTAGAGCTCGCCATGAAGAAACGGTTGGAAGACGAGCTCAAAAAGATCAAGGGGATTAACTCTGGCTTGATACACGAACTACAACAAGCCGGAATCTCCGTATCGGAAAATGTAATCCTAGCATCGGTTGAGCCGACGGATAGCAGTATGGCACACCTTCTTGCTAAACGTAAGTTACTCATTTGTCAGGTGATTTAGAGATTACTGGAAAAGATTCATTTACATTTTCTGCAGTCAACAAGCAGCCTGAGTACTAGTTTTAAACAAGAAAGCTGCATTAAAGCATGATAATGTAATATACATTAGTTTAAACTATTTAATATTTATTTAAGTAGGTAAAAAAATGAAAATAAAATTTGAGCCAAAAAAATGCTCACTAAAATTAGCAATAAGATATTTAGTATTATGCCTTTTTCTTTAAATACAGAAATTTATTAATTAAACAAGGAGTTAGTGTAGACCCTAAATAAACAATGTGGATACATGTATTGGTTGTAAATGTGAAATGGTGCTAAGCTCTTAAATGGATAGCAGTCAATCTAGAACCGCAAATAGATAATGTAGATATTGGTTTCAAATATGAAATGGTGCTTTGCCCTTAAAGTATTTATCAGAAAACTTAATTTCAAGCTGTTGTATTAATCTGTGATGAAAAAATCTTTTAATTTCTGATGCTATGTTACAGACAAGGAGTTGCTGCACGTGAAGGAACGTCAAGACATGGAAATCGAGGCTCAACGGTGCACGATACAGGAACAACGAGCACAGATCGAGATCCTACGAAACGTCCAGGCTAATCAAGTAATAATAATTACTGTTAAATCATTTTATGTCATGCGGGTTTAATTTGTGCATATTTGGCACTATGGCAAGAGCGCGAAATTCAACCCTAGCAACTTCAACTATTTAACATTGTTTCTTTATAGGAAAACACAATTGTGCAAATTCATGACCCTGCGAATTTATTATTTACGGGTTTTGTGCCAAAATTTGTCCCCGCGAAATTAAATGATACTACAATACATTATATTCTTTTAAGTATAAATTAAAGTTATACATCAAGGACTTAGCAATAAACTATCATCGGCTTATATCAAAACCTCTTTCGGACCTCTCTTTCAATTTGACAATGAGGGAATACAGAAAATCTAACTTGGAAGTAGAATGCATAAAGTGCAATTCAATAAATTTTCTGATGTTTTTTTAGCAGACACACAGTCAAGAAATGATGGCTGAGTACGACCAGAAAATTCAACTCGAGTTTATGACCATTAAGGAAGCTTACGAGAAATCAGAACAGACGGAGAGAAGTATCCGTCAGAAGCTGGAGAAAGAAGTAGAATTCTGCCGTTTAAATCACGGGCAAGGGAAGAAAGGCGATGCAAAACGTGATCTCAGCGCAGACATCAAAAAAATGTTAGACGAAAAAGAAGCCAAAATATTACAGTTAGAGAAAGAGTTGATTCAGGTATTTTGAGTTTTAAAGGCCGATAGCTAGGCACAAAGTCAAGATGCAAATAAAATTTTCTAAGAAAGACTTGAAAAGTCAAAGCGACAAAGTCAAGGTCACATTTGACATAGTTATGCCCCTTCTTGTACTTAGCTTTGCCATAACAATTTAAGACTGGTTAAATTAATTTCGCAGTATTTATTCTTTGACTTTAAGTTTAAAAATTTGTGTAAAATACTGACTTGGCTTACACACAGAGAAACAAACTTTTTGCCGACTTTTCAATGGCTGATGCCAGTGTTTCAAAGACATATTTTTATGATGTGTCACATTTGAACGGACAATTCAATACAAAATTATAACAATTGTTGACGCTATTCAGTTTAAAATCATGGATATTGTTGTATTTGACAGTGGAAGGAACAACACCTTGAAGAAAGTATTCGTAAATTAAAACTTCAAGAGGTTGAACAACTTGACTCGGTACCATGTCTTCCATCGTACGAACAAACCAATTCAACGGAATCTCTCATCCATGAGGCCAAGACTGACAAGCTGAAACAAATGGAAGAAATATATCAAGCCAATAGAAAAGTGGCGGAGCTTGAAGCAAAGTAAGGGATCATAATGTGTACAAATTTACAAAGTTTTTTAATGATGGCTATGTTACAATTCACTTAGAGTACAAAGTAAGGGAACTTATCTTATCGTGTACAAATTTACATATTTGTTGAACAAAAGGAACTGTTAGTTAAAGTTATATTATGATTCACTGTACAGATTACAGGATGTTTCTTAAAAATAAATATTAAATTTATAAAAGATTCTCACATCTTCATAAAGTGTAAAAGATAGGATTACAGGATGTAAATGGTTACAGCTGTTTGTGATTGTCAAATCTATATCCTGTAAAAGGGATAAAATTTCAAATAGATACTTTTTAAAATCACCTTGTGGTGAAAATTGTAAGATTGTAACATCTAAATATATGATAGTATTCTTTGTGTTTTTAGTGTTAAATCTCTTCAATCACAACTGAGTAAAAAGGAGGCGATGTTACGGGTTTATCAGCGGTCTCCGATGACGCGCAGCAGTAGCGTACACACAATATACTGCACTCCAAAACATTCACCACGACCCTCCCTCATCGCCACTGGGTCACTAAACCGTCAGCACAGTCAGGAAGCTTCCACACTGCTTGACGTCAAACATAAGAAAACTGGTAGCACAAGTGCGCTTGAGACGTACAGCAAACTGTCGCAGGATGAGCTCTTCGAGAAAATTCAGGGTCTACGAGCTACAGAGGTAAATAACAAAGGTTGAATATGTTATTTGTAAGATAGCCCCAGTCTTGATTTTCTGTTTGTTGTTTCTAAATTTGCTAACTTTGAATAAGTTACCTATTTGTCTTACCATTTGAATATTGTTGATATTTATCGATGTTTTGTATATATTAGAACATTCACACAAAACAATTTTTGAAAAGATTGTTTTGTAAAAAATGAATAAAGACGTATTGAAAATAAATATTAAAATCTATTTGTACTGTAATGTATTAATTTCTTTTTTTTCAGTCAAAGAGTACATCTGACACAGAGGAGAACAGTGACATCTGGCAGGTCTGAACTCATTTCTCAACGGAAAATGAGTTCGCTGCTGTTGCCTAGCAACATACCCTTGTGTTCAACTGGAAATGCATTCGTTTCCAGGCTTGGGGAGTAACGTTGTGGGTAAAATTTAAGAATATGTGAGACACAGTCAGATCAACCAGGATTTAATAAGAAATTTTTCGAGATTTTTACGATATCTGGTAATAAGTTTTCTAAATTGAAAAATCCCAAGCTAGAGGTACCAGCCCTCGTAAATTCACCCGTCTTTGCAGTTTGTGTTACCTCCTTTTGACTGACACTTTTGGACTACCCTAGCAACAGAAAATGTTGGCTACCAACCATGATTAGGATCTGAAGTGTTGCATAGCAACCAGAGAAAGACTTCTTAGCAACATCAAGTGTAACCTAGCAACCAGGATTGGACATGTCCAGTAACTTCAGGATTAGCCTAGCAACCAGAATTGTACTTGCCTAGCAACATCAAGTGTTGCATAGCAACTGTGCATGGACTTGGCTAGCAACATCAGATGCAATCTAGCAACTAGAATTGCACTTGCCTAGCAACATCAAGTGTTGCCTAGCAACTTGGCATGGACTTGGCTAGCAACAAGTGTTGCCTAGCAACCAGGATTACCTGATACCTGTGATATTCATGTCCTTGTGACAATAAATGTGCCAGTAAATCATTACACACTCATTACTTAGAGCACTTAGCTTCTCTGACATTAACAGTTGACATCAATTGAGTATGATTAATTCGGACATTTGCATAAAGTGGGTCATCTTCGTACATCATTTTATGCTAATGCCAAACCCTGTGTAAACAAAACTGTACAACAAATATTTTGATGACTTAGTAAAGCTTTTGTCTGTCTGTCAAACTTGTGAAAACTAACTGCTGTACTGGAAATTTTTTCGAACATGCAAGACCGCTCTGTAAATATCTGTTTTATTTCGCATATTTTTAAGTGAAAGAATTTACTGCCAGAAAGATCTGTAATACTTGTTAGACATGTTTGATCCACAACTAACATTGAATTATCTGATGATCTGTAAAATAAATGTTTAACTAGTCGACTATCAGTTTGAATCTCAGTTTCTGGCTGCAGGCATTTATTGGCATCAATCTCAAAATAAGCTTAACCCTTTACAGCTAAGGTTTTTATTGTGTGGACGAACAGTTTAGATCCAGATCAGCTAGCTCATCCCTGCCGTATAATTAGTATCAGAACAGTTCGCATATAGGATCTTTAGGTTATATATCTTATTTAGAGGTGAATATTGTAGATCCAGATCAGATGGCACATGTCCTTGATGATCTTGATCTAAACTGGTCAAACGTGTAATACAAGACGCAAATTTGGAGTAAATGGTTCAAATAACTAAATACTGGACATGATAGGAAAAGTTTATTGTTGTTCACCACCCATGTCTTTCAAAAGGTGAGAGTGACAACAGAAACAAGAGAGAGAAAGAAGGAGAGAGAGACAGAGAGAAAAGGGAGAAAGATGTTTTTGTTAACGCTCAATGTTTTATTGTTGAGTTTTAGAGGAATTTGGAATTAAATCAACAAACAATTTACTTTTCTTTAACATAGATTATGGTTAATTTTTTTTGCTTCTATGAATCTTCAATCTGCAACAAAAATACATGACTTTTTTTATAATACTAAAGTTTTATTAATTTACCTGAATTTCAATTGCATCATCATGAAATTTTTAGAAATGATTTCATCAATTCGCAGATTTTTGAATTTTTGAAATTATTATTTTGATAATTTTGGGCATTTTATGTTGAGTAATCAGGAATCTGGTTTAGAGTTTTTGTGTGTGCATGCACTGTTTTTATGACTTTGAGAATGATATTTTTTACAAAGAAATTCTCGGCATCGGCACAGCTTGAAAATTATAGAATTTAATTTTGTTTTTTGAAATGTTGCAAAGTTACAGACTGGTGCTAACATGGCACGGACTCATGCACTGCACATGGGGGAGGTGAAAACTACCAAGACATTTTCCAAATGTTTATTTCCCAAAAAGTATTTTATTTTGTTGACATATTTATTCAAATGTTTAACTTGTGGCTATGTTCTGGATGGGTTAACAGAAAAATTGTTACAAATGACATGAAAAGGGAGAGAACTTGCAAATTTACAAAGCAAGAGGGGAGAAATATGTTGAAAACATGTGCAATAATATTTCTGAATGTTGTTGTTGTTTAATACAAAGGGAGTTCTTTGTATTAAAAAAGGTGCTTTTTTCCTAAATTGCTCACAAACTAAAGTAAATGTTTATAAGTCAATGAAATCTGATGTTAAGTTTTGGTGCATATTTTTTGGACCAGAAGTATTAAATTCATAAATTAGTAAAACTTTGCTGAGATTTACCTATCTGTGTATGGAAAATTATGTTTACAAACAGACCATGTTAAAATCAGTATGTTAAATAATCTAGTAAATTATTTTTTTGTAAAATATCAATTAATTTAAATTATTTTATAATGTGCTATAAGTTATTAATTGGAAATTTGCTAATGCAAAAATAATGATATTGGTCTGTTATCATGGCCCTTCTGAAAAGATGCAGTTTTGTACTGTATGATTATTTCAGATCTTTACCCTTTACTTCATTTATTGCCTAAACGAACAGTGTAGATCCAGATCAGTCAACACCTTTGTGCCAGTTGATCAGGATCTGCATTGTTTACATTTGGTTAGATATAAACTAATAAAAGGCAAACTGAAGATCCTGATTAGCTGATTAGACGGCACAAAATTGCTTGATGATCTGGATCTAAACTTTTTGCAAAGGTATTTAAATGGAGTAAAGGTGTAAGTTAAACATTAACTTTGTGTAACTGATTTATCTATTTATGTTTTTGTATGAAACTTGTCCTAATGTTGATACTGCTGATTGTGTACAAAACTTGGTTGTTATATTGTATGAATAAAACTTGTTAATACTTAAATGTACTTGATTTCTTTATTGTTTATTGTCTTCTTTGAATACAGGGGTCAAATCTCTATTCAAAGACCACTTGGGGGAGAGATAGGGTCGGGGGAACCCCAAACTTTGTGTTTGAAGTCAGGTGGTCTTTGTTCACAGTCGAATGATTTGTTTAAATCAGGCAATGGGACAAAATATTGTGATTTTTATATGAATTTGGTCTTGGTTTACAGTGGTCATCAGCACAGGTTTGACTGTATTGCTAGATCACCCACAGCAAAGTGATGTCTTCCACAGAACTTGTCCGCTGACTTAAGGCAATACTTGCCCACTATTTGCTGAACTTTGTAAAACTGTTGACAGCCATAATACCTTGGCCATGTAAAATAATCGTCCAAATTGCTTCAGTCGTTCTTGAGTTATGACCCTTAAAATGTCAATATCTGACCTAATAAGCATTGTGTGTCTTACTTTTTCCGATTTTCACCAAATATTAATCAAAAAGTTATAGACAATATTTAGGCTAAATTTGGTAACCAGCTGTTCCGCTCTAGTAGCAAAAACCCTCCACTATTTTATGTTTTAAACAATACAATGGCTAGTGACCAAGTGTTGTATTAAAACATGCTTTTTTCTGAATAATGACAAACTATAGAAGGTAAAGAAATAAGCTACGACATAACAAAATGAAAGGTTGTGAGTGCAGTGTACTAGGCTTGTGGGTCCCAAGCATTCTCGAAACGACCGAGAAAGGTAGGGGGGCAACATTAGGCCACTGAGTTTCTTTATAAAACGATCAAGACACTGCGCATCCTCTTTAGGCAAGTATTCTTTTAAGTTTAGAAATATGGTAAATTTAATTAAATCAGAAAAAAATATTACTGGTTGCTGTTGGCCCATCGGGCAATCATAAAAATTATTTCGTCGGCACTCGGCTTCGGAAAAAAAACTATTAAGAAAGCTTACATAAATACAGTTGATCAATAAAATTCAAGAATTGTGATGGCACGGCTCTTGCAATGATTGTTGGAACAGAAGCTTAAACGGGAAGCATCTCATGGCGAAATGACCATATCCGTCTCATTTTAAAAGATTGTGCATATTTAAAAAAATAGCGGGTCTTTAGTTTAGCCACGTAATGGAGCAAATGTTTTATGTTTTACGCAAAACCGAAGCACTCTTTAAAGTACTGTCGAAATTTATACAAGTAATATGCCGATATATACAAATAAATACAAATAAATAAATATTTAAGCATTTCTAAAATGAGGAATCGCCTTGTTCACAAGGGACAGTTCAGCTCGACCATACGACAACCGTGTCGCTCATTGTATAACATGTAATTTCAACAGGATTGATATAAACTTGATAATCTTTTGTAACATAGAGCTTTTAAAACTGATAGAACGGATGGAAAGGCGCACTTTAAATTTTTAATTTACAATGTAGTTAAATTTTATTCACGAAGTACTATGCCATTCTAGCACCGGAAGTGGAAGACATTACAGATATTAAAATTAAGGCAGTAAATAACATCACAAAAAATTCAGAAACATTTATTCAACAAAAATAACAAAAATAATTTTCGATTTCATACGATTCAGAATCATCCTTTTACATACATGTAAAATACAATTTTAAGAAATAAAATTAAACATTCATCGGTTATTTAAACAGTTCGATAAACAGACATAGATCTATACATATAAAACAAACAAAGATGTCGTCATTCTTTCACATACACTGCCGTAACGATCACAGCAAGGACGAAAAATGTCAGAGGGAACATTATTAAAAATGCCAATCGCCACCCATCTCCGCTTCTCTGCGGCATCTCGCCAAATCTCGCAAGGTTTTCCCGATCGTCCTTACGACTTCCGGTTACTGGCACCTGGCTCTGAGATTCAGCATCGAAAGCTGGGTTAACGTGTGCTTCCCCCTAAAATTAACAAAACAGATATTCTATTTAATCCGGTGCACTGTGTTGCCAGCGTATTTTTGTAGGGTTTTTTTTGCGCACGGCTTCAATTAAAAACAGTTATCATGGCCGTATCCAGAGCGGCTAATTCATCGAGACAAAGATTCTATTACAGGGGGTGGTCTGTCGGCATGCTTCCCCGGAAAGTTTATTTTCAAAATGGGATTTTTGTCACTTCTTAAATTTTCACCGAGGTTATTGCCTCGGTGTCCCTCCGCGTGGCTGTGGGCCACAATAACACTCGTGTTCGTTTCATAATTTGTATGCAGCGTTTGGATGAAAATTAAATGAATCATTATTAAATGCTTAAAGTGAAATCTTGACATTAAGGCCTCATCAAAGACTGGACAAAAATCGTCTTTACATTGGAGTGATCTTAAATCTGTGAAGCATATTGTGCAAACCTGTGAAAAGGGGACAAAGAAATAATGGTGTTATTACTGGAATGGTCTTAATTTCCAGGTGGTCTTAATGAGAGGTCTTTGTTGCAATGAAATTATCAGGGGAGGATTTCTTGAAGTCTCCACTGTTTCAGTGAAACTCAGAAACTTGTGTTTAACGAACAAGTCAAAAACCTTCCATTAGCGCGTTATACCTAGTCCTAAATATTCTATCAAAATTGTATTTGTGAATGGATACAATAATAAGATAAAATGTTTTTACAAAATAGTACCGATGTTTACTTTACTCGTTAATACAGAACATAAATTTACTTCATTTCTGGCTACTTTAATTCGTGTTTTGCTCGGGTGAAATGGGTACATTTTTGTATTCAATTTGTCTTAACCCGGATTGTACTTGATAACATGATACGCATGACGAAATATGGTCACGTCACCTTTTCAACCGAGGAAGGAAGCCGTGACTGAAATAAACAAAGTTTATTTGTATTCATTACTGATTAGGGGAGTGAAGCAGTGTTGACTTTACTAGACGGTTTCCAGAAAGGTGGTTCGTTGTTGGCATTTTTAAGGTAGATACATGATAATTTCCAACTGACAACTGGGCAAATTTCTATTGCAATTAAATACTTCTGCCCAAAATGGGGGTTCGCTTGACCCTCGCCCCCCATGAGTTCCGCCCTTCCTCCGTATGTAGATTTGATGCACCTAATTGCATGGGCGAACGATATACTGTTCTTTCGAGGAACCAGGGATAAAGCCGGACTTTGTTCCGAACGGAAGAAGTACGTGTACTCGCTCCGCCTACTTTTTAATTTAAGAAATACTCCTATGAAATATAATAATACTTACATTTTCTGTTGGGTTAATATCGTACGTAGCCTTCACCATCTTTCACAATGTATCTGGTAAGATTACTGCTGTCACTGTATCATTTCTAGGTACTCCTTTAATCGCATTAACTTAGTTTTTCTGTGTAATATTATTTCACGGATGCGGTAAAGTTAGAATCTTTAAAGCAAACCAAATACATAGGTGGGATGTTTTCAGATACACTTGAGTACACTTTTAACATGAGTTACATTTTATCGCGGTTGAGAGACCATGCATAATCAGGCTTTATCAGTCGGTCCAGACCAACGATTCAGTATAACACAGTGATTTTGATGATTTATATTAGTCCGGCCGCAGAGAGAGCCTGCAAGCTCGACCAAAATCAGAGGACATTCTTTTGATTGACAAATGTGCGAACGCCACGTCCGCCACACTAGAATGTTTGGAAATGTGAGAATGGCCAACCATTCTTACATTTAAAAAGAAAAATACAGGATTTTGTTTTAACCAGAAGAATATAGGCATGATAAAACTGCAAAGAGGACATTTTTTTCTTTTGTTTTGTAGCAAATGTTTACCGGGCGTGCAGGAGCATGAGGAGTAACACTAGAAAAAAAACCATGCACCTTTTTTCCAAATGTATCTTTTACCAAGCTGTTTATATTCATGGAAAGAGAACCAGGGGGGGGGGGGGATTTATGTTGTATGGAATTTCGTAAAAGCCAGTTCTAGGTTTGAATATCATAGTACCATAAGTCATGTGAACTCAGTTCAATCAAACAAATTGTGCTAGATCCTGGATTCCATACGATTTCGTCCGCAATTAAGCATACGTTAAGCAAACATAAGTGCTGCTTGCAGCCAAAGTTTTGCTATAGTATCAGCCGAGACTTCGATTCCCGCGGGTTAATTACGGCCGACAGAAGTCGCCCAAGACTAGGTAAGTTTTGGAGAAATAACGGTCGACAGAAGTCGCTTCCGACCTTAGATTTGTGTTGGTATAATGACAAAAATCGCACGGTCGTCGACTCGGTGTTAGTATCATTACTTAATGTCACCCCGAACCCGGATCTGACATAGCTATTGGTAAAATTACCGATCTTTGATTCGGTGCTGGTATATTTACTTGACTCTTCAGATCTTGAATCTCGAGTCGGTACCAAATGTCGCCTCTGTGAACCAACACATATATCTATGGAAAAAATAGTTCCGCGTTTTCCAGATTTCTTGTGATTCAATAAACATATGGGTTACTTAATAAATAACAATTTCGTTTTTATTTTATGTAAATTGTAGTGACTGAAGGATTTTCTCTTGTCGAACAGGCGCGTTAAACTTTTGTCTTTTCTAAATCATCTTTAAATTGTGTATTTTGTGTATTTTGATAAAGGCCATTAGGCCGAAAAGTTATATAAAAAATTAATAATTAACAGAGTTGTTTTGTCTTTTCGTTTAGACCTACTGGTAGTTTTTGCTAAGTTGTCATTAATGAATATTTGTCCATGTATAAAGTTTCTTTTTCCATTGTTTAAATTTAAACGCAATAAGAAACAATCAGATATTGAAATAGAACACTTGAGCCTCGATCTGATCGGAAAGTGTTTTAACCAGTAAGACGTATTTATAAGCGTTTAGTTTTTCGAGTAATCAGAATGTTTATAGTTCTGGAAAGATCACAAAGGTAAGGCACTTATTTATGTAACATTTTCAATGATAATTCAATCCATGCGTAAAGATATCATGTATCTATAGTATTTGAATACATTAATTTGAAATTTTAATATATCTCTTTAAAACTTTTCTATGTAAGTCAAACATTGATAATTGTAAATTTTCGTAAAAACGAGCAGTCTGCTATTTTATATGTTTTTCAGAGAAAGCAAATAGCGAGCACTCAGAGTTGCTAGTTAGCCTTATTCCAACCGATGAAATGTCTCGACGACCTTCGTATTTTAAGTATGTGGCAATCATCAAGGTTTTTCTGGAGGATCTCACGACAGAGGTTCTGCGCATGCGTCTGTTACAAGCAGCAGACGAACATTTTATGTCGCTAAAGAATTTTCTAGAATGTCAACAAGTCAACATTCTCATGGCATTGAATGGTAACAGGATAATGTTCAATCTTGTGTATCCTCCATTTGGAATGTCACCAGATCTCGTCACGTGGAATGCGAGACTTCTTTGCTTAGTTCTCAAAGCGTGCGGTTGTCTCAGCGCGCGCGAAACTGATGACGTCAACTGCATCGAGAAAATGTACAGGAAATATATTCTTAGAAGACCAATGTCAAGTGGAGGGGACAGAAACATAAAAACCGAATGGATTAGCCTGTGCGCGGCTGTACAACGTCTTGTAGAAGTTCTAGATGATACAAATCTGATGCAACAGGTCAGAAATTTTATGTGTAAAGTTGAAATGGAAGCAAGAACATTGAAGACCCGCCGAGAGACACAGCGCCACCTGGAGGGTTTGCTCCAAGAACTGATTGCTGAGAATCCAAAGTCCAAGTACAGAGATGAAAACATGACCGATGAAGCAAAACAAACGTTCAAACAGGAGGTTGCTTACAGAGGGAATAGATATAATCGAAACAAGCCGAGACCCCATTCAGCATTTGCCAGGTTAGATAACACCAAAGAAAAAGAGAAAATACCTTTCACTGGCTACGAAAAATCTTTCACAACAGTTCCTCGACCAAAATCGGCAGAAGTCATCAATTTATTGTCTCTTTTAAGAGATAGAACAGAAGAGAAAAATTCGCAGCGGGCGAAATGGACAAATCTTACAAATGAAATGGTAAACCTTGGAAATGCACCAACGACAAAAACGAGTGACAGTCAGCTACCGACAATCAGACATCGGACAATGTCGGTTACTGACAAGGTCAAAGGATATCAACCGATCTATTCAAGTACTCGGCGTCCAGAATCGGGAAAAGACTTCACTGAGTATAACTCAAGTGCTGATAAACGAAAGCATTCCGCACCAATCACCAGAAGAAAACAAAAAGCTTTAAGTAGGCCTATGCAATGCGGGGAACTAGAAATGAATGCTGATGAAACAATGTTGCTGAACAACATAGACGACGATACTGAAACAACAAAGATGCAAGCATTCATTGACAAAGACTCACTTGATCCATATGCTAAATTCGAACGAAAACCACGTAGTAGTAAAATCAGAAGAAGACCGTCAGGAAAACAAGTTAGACAAAAGAAAAAATATAAAAGTCATACCGACAATCTGAGAAGACCACCGGAAAACAATTCATCTCATGCGAAAGTCTATAATATAGACTTGAATACAGCAGGGGAGGACAAATGTGCTAAAGGAATGGCAACCTACAATGAACACCTAACTAACGCATTAAATCCCATACATGCGGCTGATGTAGTTGCTATTGGTGAAAGGAATTATGTTGAAAATGGCCGACACATACATAAAACAACAGTGGTGTATAAAGAAAGCTTAAAAGACGAGGTTCCAGTTACAGACGAGCAGGAAAGAAGAGAAGTAAATAGTCCTACAAATCAGCTGCCAGGTGTTGGAGAACTTGCACCGGGTGGAAACGATCGAAACCCTGAAACTGAGAAGAACAAAGGTAAATTTTCTTAGAGATTTGAAAATGCTTTATCTTTCGGTAGATGCAAGTTCGTTAACATAAACATTTGCAGATGCACGGTTCAAACTCCGGGTTATAAATCAAATACAAATTAATTTGCACAACCTGGAATAGTTTTCTATAGATAAAAAAAAACAATAACAGATTTTATAAATCGTACACAAGAGACTTTGGCCAAACAAAAACACTATACAGGTTAAAACATTTTAAGGTGCTATTATAATTTTTTTGATGACACTTCTCTCAAGAATATTTTTCAAAGATTAATAATAATGTAGAATGTCTTATAATCATCAATTATTATAACTTCCGTAAATTTTATATGTGTAATTTCAGTGTTTGATGATAATATGAAAAAGATCGCTAACGAAGTATTGGTACATCAGCAGATGCATCTAGCAGCAAAGAATCCTTGTCTACACAACAAAGAATTTGTTGACGAGTTCTTTGCATTTCTTAACGAGAATGGGGTTACTAAAAAGTTTTTACGAGCACAGTCTACGGAACCAGGTCAGTCATGGCGAATGCCCGACGGTAGAATTGTCCAGTTTTCCTTCCTTCTAGCATTCATCTTTCGACATATAGAAGATACAAAAATAGATATGGTTAAATATGTAGTTGAAAAGATACTTCTTAGAATGCAATGTAGACATAAAATGCATGCCTTGTCATCAAGCCTGGAAATAAGTAAAGAAATTAGTCCTAGCCACGTGACATTAAACACTAGTTATATTTTAGAAGAGAGAAATATCGATGAAATATCTACAGAGTTCGCAAACAACGACGACATAAAAAGACCAGAGGTAAACAAATTAACAAGAGAAAGAAGCTTCTCTGTAGATGAAAGAAATTTATCCGCCTCTAAGTTAAGAAACACACAGCGTAGAGCAAGTAGTGACCCTAGAGACCGTCTAACGAACAGGTCCTTGCCGAGTAGAGGAGATCATGTCGGAAGCAACAAAGATGTTCAGAGAGGGAGATCTAATACCATTAGCAAGAAAAGAAATCGTCCAACGAGTTTTACTATGCAAGAAAAAAGAGTAAATATCCGAGGAAACAGCGGCACCAAAATGAGCAGATCATTCAGCTTGAGTTACAATAGAGCACACACAAGAGATACAAGATCAGGAAAAGAACATAATCGCCGAGTTAACAGTGGTGTTAGAAGAACACAATCTTACAGCATTAGTAGAAAACCAACAAGTCGTCCGAATAGTTATAACGGGATTAAAAATCAAAACCACCAAAGAAAGTCTAGATCCAGAAGTAAAAGAAAACCCAATTCAAAAGGTATGAAGGAACATCAAAGCCGACTCCAGAATCGTCCGGATGACAATTTCAGATCTCAAAGCCGAAGCCGTAGTAGAAGTGGGTCACGGATAGAAGACACCATAAAAACAATTGAAAACCCGATGAGAGTAAGTCCCTCAGTTATTGATTACCCATGTTGGAAATGTCTGCAAAAAGAGGTTGCCATGTCAATTTGTGTGAACTGGGGAAATACAAGCTTGTGTGAGCTGTTGAATTCCGAGGGTGTTCCGTTCAAGCTGGAACATCTTACTGCTGCTGTTAAAGCAAATGATATAGAACTGTTGAGAACAATAACAGATTTTTTGAAAGAAAACAATAAATGGGACAAGGAGGATGCTGAAGTGAAAGAGGCATTTTTATTTGCAAAGAGGAATAAGATGTTGAAGATTGTTGCCTTTCTTCGGGAGCAGGGTATTCACGACAACACGGATGTTAGTCATAATTCATGTGTGCCATGTTATATTTCATGACATTTAACCTTCACGTAGAGCAAGGTACTTATAACAGGAGACATTTCAGACGTAAGTCATGATACGATACATTTGTTTATGTCATATCGCATAACATATGATGCATGGATTCTATTTTGTGTGAATATCAGAATAGAATTCATGAAGGGATTTTTATCGGACCTGTAAAATTCGACCTGAAATGGTTATAAATAACTTCTAAGCTATCCGACAAAATGACAGCTTTTATATTTAGGATTCATATTCTCAGATCCATTAGATCTGTCAAAATTCTATTCAATTCCGCCCATTATTTACAGTACTCGTTTAGGGCTTACACATTCTTTTACCTGAGGGCAGGCAATACGCCGTTGATCATGGAATGGAATTAATCTGAAAATAGCGCATTGAAGGTTCTATGTTCACTGCCCTATGCATACCACAATTAGGGATGTACTATTTACCGGCGTTAATATTGAGTTGCGCTCAACCAGGGGCTAGGGGGCGTTGGCAGTATTGTGCATTTCCATTACTGCCCATGAACAGGCTCAATCAAACCGAGCCGCCAATAATTTTATTTTTGTCATGTTCGATGGCTTTCATTGTTACCTTTTTATTTTAATCAAATCGAGCAATGCGCCCGATAAATCATTTTTTAATTAAAATGGAACTTCGAAAGCTTATATACTCTAAAAGACTTGTTTGGTGAGTTATGAACGGCTAGATGTTTTTTATATTTGCTGGCGTAGAACCAGTTTAAAATGATGGGCCATATCTGTGTAGAATTCAGTCGCGAATAAAGTATCACCTTTGGCGCCTTTTTATTTTCTTCTTAAGTATTTCTTTTGAAATAGCACAACCATCCTTTTATGGTGGAACATAAGTGAACGGACATAATTCGTGTTCAACGATTACTTCGTTTTCTATTTCTCTGTTTTACACACATTTATTTTCACATTACAAACTGGATCCTAAGAATACATAAATACACAACAAATAGTTTTTAGTAATGATTATTTTATTTCGTGACATGGAAGAAAATGAAATGAGCTGTAAACGGGTTCTAAACACACACAGGTTAACTATAAGTAATGAGTTCAGAACACAGCCAAGTTAGCTATGATGCATGGGTTCTGAACACAATCAAGATAGCTATGATACATGGGTTCTGAAACACATGGGTTAGCTATGATACATGGGTTCTGAAACACATGGGTTAGCTATGATGCATGGGTTCTGAAACACGTGGGTTAGCTATGATACATGGGTTCTGAACACACATGGTTTACTATAATACATAATACTTTACACTTGTTAAATATTTTGAGTTACAAAATACATGAGTAATAAGCCATAACATAAGAGAGTATAAATGCTTCGAAGACGAAACATAATGAAGTATAATCCGTAGAGAAATGTCGGGTAGTAACGGGTATCTTTCTCAGGTGTAGTTTTTAGACATTTTCCAATGAGTAATGCGTATGCCACTTCGAAATAATTCATTATTTAAGTCTGCCTGCAAATATATCCCTGGCCCTCTGAGGGCTTATTTGTGTTTTAATTCTTTTTTAATGCATGTTCACCTTTGT
This sequence comes from Corbicula japonica, assembly GCA_038501625.1. Taxonomy (NCBI): domain Eukaryota; kingdom Metazoa; phylum Mollusca; class Bivalvia; order Venerida; family Cyrenidae; genus Corbicula; species Corbicula japonica. The sequence goes on along the minus strand of JAZAYU010000119.1, from coordinate 1,681,667 downwards.
AAGAATTTATACACCATAACTATATTTGAATAACATTTATAACGTATATGTACACTTTTATTTACATTTGTACAATGTAAAACAGTAACATATCTAATAAATATGGAATGTACTATTTTTCTGTTTTGATAGTTTTTCAGAAGTGCCGAAGGAAAACTGTTCACTTTGACTACGCATTTAACTTGAGATAGAGTGTGTGGGTGGGGGCGCAGACAAGAGAGAAAAAGCCAACGCACATTTTTCTTAATGAACGAACTAAAATATAATGACGTCTACTTAATATAATTTTAAGTTGTTTTTTATAAGAAGCTAACGCTCCCTCGATTAATGCTATTAATTTAAAACACAATAATTGGTAATTTTTAAATGATAGTTTTTTTTTTATAATATCTTCAAAATAACCTGACACCAAGATATTTTAAGAAATGTTCACACCTAAACACTCAATCAATTAATCATAACGTTGCTTTGTAACTTATTGTTCTTTAAATAAATGCATTTCATTGCAAATAAATGTATTGCACACATATAATTATGAGATTGCACGCTTAAATATTAAAGTCAAAATAAACGACATTGTCTGACCTGTCACACAATCTGCTGATTGTAGTATTGTAGTATTGTAACGTAATAATAATTTCTATTAACAGAACAAGCATATATTTCCTTTCTGGTACTTGTCTCTTCCTCCGCCTTTTTCATCGAATATGTTTACACTGTTTTAAAATCCAACCTTCCTTCATTATGATTAAAGAGAATACAGTATAAACACACAACTACAGTAAGATCTCCTTGATTTTTTTCTTTCATATTGGTGAATATCGTACAATATTTCCGCCTGAAGTTACATCTTCCACACTGCATTCAAATGAAGGATTTTCAATTCCGGAGTCAAAGTTCGGTTCGTCTTTGGTAGGATCAGGGAAAGTAATCCTGTAAAAAGTGTCCACTCTGGACGTATCCTCCACTAAACGGTCATGGGTTATCTTTCCGCGGAATCTGACAAAGAAAGAATTACACATTATTATAACTATTATTGTAAATTTAAGAGTTTTATATAAACTGTAAAGAACTTCTATTAAATGATGAAATAATATAGAAAGTCAAAATATTAAACAAGATTCTACTATAAGATAGATTCTAAAATACTTGTAAAACCTAATTCACTTCAGTTTTTATTAAAAATTGTCAGTATATATAAATTTGTACATGACCCAGGCAGAATTATCGTAGATAAATACATGTATACTACAAACATTTGCACAGTGATGTTTTATTCCGTTTCAAGATTTTCACCGTTGTAAAAAAATATAGACAAAAATGTGTGTGTTCAATATGAATTAACGTTACATGAACTGGATAAAGACGTTTCCCACATTTCATTTTAACATGATGGAATTTTTAACTTTGAAATTTTAACAAGTGTTCAGTTTTATTTTTCATTACCCGTTATAAATGTTTATCTCTGGAAAAAAAATGATTTGACAAAAAAGCTAAAAAATTACAATGCTTCCTCCTTTTTTAAGAAGAATGCCAAAAAGAATAAAATGTACGCATGATATGTCTTTCTTATGTAATTAGAAACCAACATTTATGCTGCCTAAGTTAAGAGATGTGACAAAAACTTCTTATAAGTCGAAGTGAGCTCTTACTTTTTATTATAGAAATAGACCGCTCCAAACGCTAGCACAAGAACAGCTATAACGCCAACCACAGATAATGCTATGGTCAACGCAGGGCTACCATCTAGAATAAAACAAATACAAAACCTGTATTATGACATGTAATATTGTATGAAAACATCAAATTTGGCAAACATTCGTCTTTTGAAAGCCGGAAAGGGACACTCGTTTTTTTTGTTCAGTTGCTGATAACCCCATTTGGCTTTCGGTAGATGAATAAAATGTTCCATTGTTAAATTATACTCGCATTAGTCATATAATATTAATATTAGACCTGTAAAATAGAATTCTGATACAATACACGTATTGTTGTTTATCAAAATATCAATTATATATTTTTCGGCTTACAGAAACTTTAAGGTTGAATTTTCTATTTTGTAAAAAAATACAGTTCTATTTTGTTTTGTAAAATATACAGTAAGTATCACAAATACAAATAATTGTTACTTCTCTGATTTTTTAAATGGCTTCTAGAGGGTAATACTTGTTCTTCTACCTCTGGAAAAGAAACCACGTTAAAATTTGCGTTATTACGATATATAATTATGCATGTTATTGATTGTATGAAAAGGTGCATACATGTGTATATTTGTTAAAATATGTTTACGAATGCAAATCACATTTAATATTCATCTTAAAAATTATCTAAAAGTTCTGAGATTGACAATAAGATTTGTTGATTTGTTTTTCGTTTCAAAATATCTTTCTTATTTTATGGTATTTGGGAGAAATGTGACTATAAACTTCTCTTATTCGAAATTTGGACGAATAATTTTGAATCTTGTTTGACAAACAATACTGGAGAACTTGCGGAATCACTTTTTCGCATTAATTTAATTCTAGCGCTTATATTGTGCGTTCGAAGTAGGATGATGTACGACATTTAATGGGGAGAAAAGTTGGTATCTGCAACTTTCGGCGCAAAACAGTTAAAAACGATTTGTGTGAATAAAATTCCGCAAGGGAAATTACATGATACCATAGATAAACGAATGCATAAATAGCAAAAACGAATAAACAGCAAAAACTGTCTCACCATTCAGTTCCCTACATGGTACTGCATTGTATTTTCCATCATCAGAGCATGCGCATTTATAATCTTTCTCGGAAACTGGCAAACATAGATGACTACAAGTACTTTGTAAACATTTGCTAAACACTGAAATTATACAAGAGAAATGTATCAGATCGAACTCGTCTGTGATAGACAACACGTTAAACCTAAGAGGAATGAAAAAAGGCTCAGTTTTATTGAGCCTATTTACGTGTAACGTATAACATATTTACGACGGCACATCTGTTGATCATGAGAAGTATGTCAACAAAATAATTTAATTAAAAGCAAAAGATAATTGTTAAACATGTATGCCCCCAAAACGACAATTTGATAGTAATCCGCTGCTGTCACTTTGACCTTGACTTTTGCCCTACTGACCTCAAAATCAGAAGGCATCATCTACTTGCGATGACTAACCTCGTCCAAATATGAAGACTGTAGGTCAAATCGTTGTCAACTTATTGATCGGAGAAGGTTGGTTACGGACCAACGGACCGACCGACCAACATGTACAAAGCAGTATACCCCCGCTTCTCCGAAAGGGGCATAATATATTAATAATGTCCATGGCTGTTGAAAAGTATTATTTTATAATCTATATTCTATAATATGCCCACTGAAAAGTAAATTATAATACTAAATGAGTTTCTATAGTGACCACTATATCGTTATTCTGAACACAAAAGAACTATTTAATTTAAACTGCAAAGGTAACCTAGAAGACTTTTAAATATATCGACTTTAGCTCTTGCAGTATAGTCTAGTCTGTGGTCATATTATAGTTCGTGTATAACTTATATTTGTGAAACTAAGATATTAACAACTAACGAAATTCGAATTTGCACTTCAGCTCAGAGAATATTATGATTAAGTGATTCATCACAATAATTTTGTGTTTTTTTCTCCTTTTTAAAGATGATTCAATACATAAAACATTTATAAGCAGTGATGCTGCAACGTTTGCATCCTACGAGGTAAAACAACACTGTTTCATCAACACTCATAACTTACATTCCTAAATATAATGGTGTAGACATGTTTTAACTATTTGAGAGATAGATGAAAAGGGAACTTTGAAAGCCACCGAACACGACAAATATGAAAATACTGCAGGCTCGGTTTGATTGAGCCTGTTCATGGGCAGTAATGGGATTGCATATTACTGCCCACGCAGCCTAGCCCCGGGTTGAGCGCAACTCAATATTTACACCAATAAACAGTACAATTTTGATCCATCCCAAACGATGGTATGCATGAATATAAACATATAACGAAAAGATGAAGGATGCTTTGATAATACACTTGCAAATGAAGGCAGATGTGATCAGAAGTCAGAAGAAATTCATTTTATTGTAAAAAAACTACTGAGTTGTGTTGTCAGGTCATATCCAGTAAGTAAAAATTCGGGTTTACAACGATAAAACACAAGCGCTTGTAAGCTTTTAAATAGGTATGTGTTTTGTTGTGCAACAAACCTGTTCGTATATCGCTTTTCTTATATCCTGCTATACCATTCAGTCGTGAAAACTTTGCTGGTCCAACTTGTTCCAGGACGCCACCGTCAGGACTGAGTCTGCTGACATGTCTAGAAAAGTCAAATAATGTTTATATGCAAAAGAATTATAAATAACTATTTTGGCATGAAGACAAAACACCACTGAGGCAGCAACAACGGAACAGTCGAAATTGTACTGTTTACTGGAGTAAATACACTTAACAACTTTTCTAAGTATACACATTCGTATCGGGACATTACTGGCTTGATAATTGTAGCTTTTTGCTCTGAACTTGCAATAATCCTGCAATAAAGACTGACTGATTTATTAGTAAAACAAATATTCAAAATGACAGACAACTGACTGCTCACAGAAATATGGAATACTGGCACCAACAGAATACAAATTCAAAACATCAGTCAAGAACGCGTAAGACCACCATCATTTCATGGAGGTAACGCAGTTCTGAACGACACTTTGGGAAATCCTAGACCATTTCGTAAGCGCCTTCCAATTTCAGGCCGCAACCAGATTTAAATTGCTTGGTGTGGAAGGACAACCGGAAAAAAGGACTTTTCGCAGACATTCCTCAGAATATAAATTCCCTTGGTTTAGACTGCTGCAGTCTTCGAAATGCACGTGCATTATGGAAGTCGATAACTAAACAGTGTAAAATAAAGACTTTACTGTCATATGATAGGTATAACAGTTGCAATTTCGTTCTTATAAATAGGAAAAATATCGGGTGGAAAATAGTGTATACTTAGAAAAGTTGTTAATTGTATTGAGATGTGCTCAACCCGTGGCTAGGCGGAGTGGACAATAATATGCATTTCCATTACTGCCCATGAACAGGCTTGTCGTGTTTGGTGGCATTCAGTCCCCCTTTCATCTATTTGAACAAAGCTATGCTTTAATCCGTTATGACTGGTAGTGGGAAACAATTTTGTGTTTAAATTAAATCGTTTACACAGATCAAATCATTAGTAGAGTGCTATTGTGTAATTGAATGTTATGATAAAACTATACAGCAAGTAATTTGTTATTTCGGCTTAAGTATTTTAAAAAATACCTCTTTTTGTATTTTGAATGACTGTCTCTTGTACTACACTAGGAATACCTTGTCTTATACTTGACATCATTCGTTAGACAGCCCTTCCATCATTTGAGGCACGCCACGGAAAAGGTACTTTCGGTCATATGTGACATTTAAGTTGTTACTTTATTTAGAATGGACTAACAATTATCAATTTTATATAACTAAAAAAATATTTTGTTACACATTTTGACAATAAAATGTTTTTACAGCGAAATGCAATTTATTTTATGCTTTTCAGTGAAATATAGAATTTTCCCGGTGAAATAAAAGTGGTATTCCACTGTTTTCAAACAGTGGAATATCATTTTTATTTTCACTGTTTTTTTGACGTTGGTACCCAAATGCACTGACATTCTGAATGAGAACGTTTAGAAATCGGACTCAAGTTTGGTCATATGACATCATGACGTCACGTCGAAGACAAACGTTTTTGGCGCCATTTCATGCAATGTTTCTGTCTAATTTACACAAATTATGCACTAAAAGCATAAAATAAAAAGAAAATTTGTTTTTACCAGTATAAGATAGAAATATATTTCACTCGTGATCTCCGGAATTATGTATTTTCACTCGTGGCTTCGCCACTCGTGAAAATACCAATTCCGGAGCTCACTCGGTGAAATATATTTCTATCTTACACTGGTAAAAACAAATATCCTCTATATATTTATTGTCATCTGTTCAACTTTATGACGTCATTTCAAGGATTGACGTTCTGTCCGATGGTTCCGTTGCCCTCGACGCGCCCCATTTGATGTCTTTCTTTTTATAATGCTTCAAGATAATAATAATAAAGAGATGATTTTAATTTTTATTTTTAAATGATGATGTCACGCGTGCAGCATCTTGCGTCATTAATGAATGGCACTTACTTTCTAAACCAGTCGGTAACATATAACTGTCCACCCATAAGAGTCAGTCCGAAGAAATGAGCCCTCGGTTCTGTATACAGTATCTTCTTGACCCTGGTGTCGAGATTAATTCTACCAATCTCCTCAGTCCTTGCATCCACCCAGAACAGGTTCATAGCTGACAAAATGACAACACATGACTGCAAGTTTTGCCGCAACAGTCCAATGGCATGGCGAGAAAAATTTTGCAACTATTTTTTCATCTATTTCAATATCACAGTAGAGTTGTTTGTGCCGTGTGGCGGCTGTAAAAAGTCTCCCCGTACATTCAATCAGTGTTGTTTTCAATTACGTCCTGAGCACGATACTTATGTACTATGTTAATAGTACTTCTAAAATTACCTTTGTTTTAATATTTCGGCCAGTTTTGAGATGGGTGGTTTCAATTTCCCAGCCACTATAGATTTGGATATTGTTCAATCACCCCCAAGGATACACTTTGCCTTTGGTGTTGTCTGTGATATGCAGGATTTATATTCTAAGATCCCCTATCAAAATTCTATTCTGTTTAGTTCCGCCCATTGTTTTCTCGTTTAGGGAAACCCCATTCTTTTATCTGGGGAACCATACGCCGCTGAACATGGAATGGTATTAATCTGAAAATACCGCATTGAAGGTTCATGTTCACCGCCATATGCATACCATCGTTTGGGATGGAACAAAATTGCACTGTTTATTGGGGGTAAATATTGAGTTGCGCTCAACCCGGGGCTAGGCGGCCAGGTCAGTAATATGTATTTCCATTATTGCCAATGAACATGCTTAATCAAATCAGCCTGCAATATTTTCATATTTGTTGTGTTCGACGGCTTTCAAAGTTTCCTTTTCATATGTTTTGTTATATTTATTCGTGTATTTTTAATTTGTCGAAACAGCGTAATAAACCGCACACATTTTTATATCTTGTTTGGAAAAAGGATTAGTAGGTAACAATGCAGAAAAAATGTTCTTTATTTATTTTTGAACGCTTTATATTGGAGACAAGTAGAACCAATTATGGCGCTAAAAATAGCTGCACTATTATGACCAAAAGCGTCTATGACTAGAATTTTAGATAATTATCACAAATGCTTATCAATTAATAATTGCATAGGTGTTATCTTTTCAAGTTATTAAATTTCAACAAAACATTGTTTAACACACAGGATTCGTCACAATAATATTGTTCCAAATTCTATTCTTAAAAATAATTCACTTACAGATGACATCCAACGCCACCGCGTTAGGCCAGGAATCGTTCTGAAGTCTCAATACAACACTTCTGTTTCCTCCATCCATCGTGGCCGTCTCTATTTTAGGCTCCTTTCCCCAATCTGTCCAGTATATTACACTAAAAATAATAACAACAACAGTAAGAGTTGGTAATGAATAAAGCGCCATATTGAACAACAATGATTAACGTACACAAACTACTACTGGCACATCTTTCCCGCACCTCCAACCAGCGGAGATGAAAAAGGTCACAGTCTAAATATGGCCCATTTTAACAGAAGAAAAGAGAAACAATTATCAAAAAGTTTTATAAATGATATTGCTTATACCGGGGAGCGAACCCGTACGGCCACAGCGCCTAGCCATGCAATTCCAATTACGATACTGTTGGGAAGAGCACAGAAGTATGATTACAAGGGTTTGCATGATAGCTATGCTTTAAATTCTTCTTGCAAATGTAAACGTTTTTTCTTAGAATATGTACTTTTAGCTAAAAATTTCAAAAAAATTATAACATATCGTAGCTCAGAAAAAACAACTTCCATTGGTTTGTATAAACTCTCTTGTTGTGTGTTGTTAAAGGTTTATTTTAACAACTTCCATTGGTTTGTATAAACTCTCTTGTTGTGTGTTGTTAAAGTTTTATTTTAACAACTTCCATTGGTTTGTATAAACTCTCTCGTTGTGTGTTGTTAAAGTTTTATTTTAACAAGTTCCATTGGTTTGTATAAACTCTCTTGTAGTGTGTTGTTAAAGTTTTATTTTAACAGCTTCCATTGGTTTGTATAAACTCTCTTGTGTGTTGTTAAAGTTTTATTTTAACAACTTCCATTCGTTTGTATAAACTCTCTTGTTGTGTGTTGTTAAAGTTTTATATTAACAACTTCCATTGGTTTGTTTAAACTCTATTGTTGTGTGTGCTAAAGTTTTATTTTAACAACTTCCATTGGTTTGTATAAACTCTCTTGTTGTGTGTTGTTAAAGTTTTATTTTAACAACTTCCATTGGTTTGTATAAACTGTCTTGTTGTGTGTTGTTAAAGTTATTTTAACAACGTCCATTGGTTTATATAAACTCTCTTGTTGTGTGTTGTTAAAGTTTTATTTTAACAACTTCCATTGGTTTGTATAAACTCTCTTGTTGTGTGTTGTTAAAGTTTTTTAACGTTATTTTTTTACAAGATTAGAATATTTTTCCTTAAAAGTCTATTGTTAATCAATATACCAGAACAAAACTAAGCTAAAATATTAAAGAAGTTAAGTGTAAAGAGCTACCCTCTCTCGGAATGTACAACGATATCTCTCGGTTCGTCTAGACTCTCATTGACGATAGTTTTGTAGATGTTCTTATCCCTCAGTGAAGCGACCACAATGATGTCATAATATGTACACGTGTAAAACAACAGCTGATTTATACTGTCCACTGCGATTCCATCCGAGATTGATTCTAAAAAAAATGAAAATGGAATAAAAATACATATGTATTATAACATGAAAAATACCTCTAACCCTAACCCTAACCCATTAGCTGACCCGGGCAACAAAACTAGTCTTATTACGTACGGTAACGTGCTAACGTGCTTTTTTGTAAATTAATCACGTCATTAAATATGATTTTATTACGTTCTTTGCATTCATTTCCTAGAAAACAATCCCAGAATAATTACCCAGACACGTAGTAGTATTTTTGGACACTCTCCCAGAAAGAACGGGTAAATCAGTAATCTACTCACCATTGGGAAGGGCTCTGAACACTTCTTCTTTTAATCCATCAAGTTGTGCTTTCATAATCACGTGGGCCTGATTATCGCTCCAATACAACGTGTTAGTGAAATGATTGATATCTATAGCCACGCCTTTGTAGGAATTCGCCAATGGAATTGCACTGACTTCACCGGTGTCAACCTCGATCTGATAAAGCTGCTTGTGATATGAATCGACAGTTACCACGTAGTTGTCAGTTTTCAGATCTGTTTTGGAAATTGCAAGAACTGAATTATATAGCAGAAAACCTTAAAATGTACGCTGCAGCGGAGAGATATAAAGATTTGCTTAGCCAAACGCAGGATGTGTGAAAAAATGAAGTTGAATATACATCGTATTTGTCGAAACACTAAAACACCGAACATTACTATTCCTACACTTTATCTTGGAATATCACAAACAAATAGTTGTACATGTAGAAAAAAGACTGGACACATTTACACATTTTTTTGTTTGAACAATCAATGATTTTTATTACTATGCGTTTTTATAAAAATATTTGAAATATCTGAGGATATGTATCAATTCTGGATGAAAAATGAGGGAGAGGAGGCAACTACTTTTTTCTAAACTTGTTATGTTTATAATATGTTATTTAAATGGTGGAAGACAGTGGCGCTAGCATTAAGGATTTCTTTTGAAATTATGTTTATTCATGAAAGGCTGTAACATATATTGTATTGAAATTACATTTTAAAGCATCTACTGAAACACAAAGAACATATAAGTTGACATAGAAGCATCGTCACATCAGACAGTTTGTTTATCAAGCAGCAAACAATATAGCGTTTTTTTCTATCAATTCTACACTTTTTTAAAAATAAATTCTAAAGTTTTCAAGTACAAACATTTTGTGACAGTCACTAGACGTTTACACTAATATTTTGAGGACAAATTTATTTACAATTTCAGTTCAAAACGGCATATTTAATATAACAAAATGCTATTGTATTGTGTACTTGAATAAATTTTACAAATTGGTTGCTTCCAATAAGATTTGACATCAATGATGTTTGACATACTTGTTTTGCAAGTTCGTAGGTCATCTTTCAGTTCAAAGCCAACACCACATTTACACACATATGTTTCGTTTGATGTAGGAATACACAGATGTTCACAGAGGTTGTTGTCAGCATCGCATGCCCCTAAAATGCAAACCCTCAGTTTCTTATTTTGAAGTTGTAAACGTTGATGTCTTCTACCATTAATAAACTCCTAGTTTGGAATCAAAGCTAATGCTACATAGTTACATACATGGAATTGCAGAAGTTCAGTAGATTGGAATAAACTTTGAAAAAGATGAAACCCAAAACGATAAAATTAATATCAAAATATTGAAGGCTCGGTTTTTATTGAGCATGTTCATGGGTAGAAATGATGGAAAACACTCTAAGCGATAAAAGCGTGAAAATAGGAGTTTTATTAGCCTTCAGAGAAGGTTATGTCAAACTCCTCAGGTTCCGGACAAATCTAATTTAATTCAAGTGATAGCCGTGGGAGCTTCGTTGACAGTGCTATATATATTACAAGTTAGGACAATATGCTCTTTTAAGAAATTTTGAAAGAGAAGTCGATGACGGGATGCAGAAACCCTCAAAAACTCACCTGTCAGTTCCGGTTGATTGCTAATGTCGAAGGTAATTAGGTCAGAAGCCATTCCAACTTGAGGGTGAAGGATACCGCGAACTTTTTCCAGCCGATCCAGTCGAGCTGCGTGTATGCCGTTCTTCTGGGGGTCTTTATCTGTCCACAGCAAATAATCCTGTAATTTGCAGAACATGCCCTAAGCGATGATTACAATCGTTTGGAGACTGGTATTTACTTTGACAAATTTGGTGAAGGTTTGATGTTAAAAGTGACAACATACGGACCTTTTTTGTGCAACTCCCAAACTTCGTGTAATAATTTTCCAAGTAGATTTGGGTAAATTTTTTATTTCTTAGTTTTAATTGGCTACCGACTTTTTTACTTATAAAAACTGTTGAAGTTTCTCTTTGGTCTAATAATTGAACACGGTCTGCAAAAGTTAAGACTTTTGTAAGGAAAATCATAGACACCATTTAAATTTGCTCAAAGATGTGCTCATAGTTCACAGACGTTTTTTACAAGCAAACCATTATTGCCATCAGTAACTGGTATAAACGTGTACAGAAGAATATGATTTGCAAACTCATTTTCTGGTATATCAACTTTAATGGAAAACTTACTTGTTTCTAACTTACTAATGACGACATTAGCCGTTTAATAGAGAATGTGGGTTATTTGGTGTGTGTTCACAGATGACGTCATTACCTGGTATACGCTTAGACCGAAGAAGGTGGTTTCCTCGACGACTTGCTCATAGATGATGTCAACATCTCCAGTCTTTAAGTCCACAGAACGGACTGAATGAAACCCGGAATCTGCCCAGTATAATCTGTAAAGATACACATTGAAGTAAGTGCGTGACCTGATTACCATTGATGTAGCCTTTTAAACATTAAACGTTTAAGGTCCAAAATTGTCCCAAGTCACTCGACTAAACTTTGCAGAAATTCATGTGCGAATCAACATCGCTCATCTTCGCAAGAACGTCTTTGTATTATTTGTCGCTTTTTTATATGTTATCGGCGTCTCGTACAATTTTCGAATTTACACCAGTTTGAAAAAGGTAAAGAGCTAAGCACAGCGCTGATAAAATTGAAATTTCTTACTCCGTTTTATTTGTACAGATGCCATGACTTGAACTATTTGCGGACACTATGAGAAATACCATGTGTGAAATCATTGCATTGTGAAACATTGTGACTGGAATCTTATGCGAGCTGTATGACGTTTTTAAGACGTTGATCTAACTGAAGCTTTTCTTCAAGTTTTGCCATAAAATAATCGGCAAAAGTTTGATCAAATAAACTGGTGCGATTGCTGTTGAAAGTATAACATTTGGTTTTAATTGTGATATACAATATAAAACTGCGACAAACAAGTGTCGAATCCTGGTCACGGCAGCAAAATATGATTAAATGCTGTGATGACAATTGCAAAATCGCTGTGCTCAGTTTGTTTCATTTATTCAAACTGATATATGTATAATATAAGTCTTTTTTCTTGAGGTGAGTTCGACAAAACCACAACAAAAGAGCATTATATATACGCCTTTCTAATAAACAGTTTCGCAGTCATGTACGAGTTACTTCCCGTGACCAAGATATCAACCCAAAACGAGGCTTAAGCACATAAGGCCTAACATAATCCATTAAATTTCAGGTGTGTAATCGTCGCCGCCGGTCGAAAATAAGTTACTGGTCTGTTATTTTAGTCAGACATTTTTATTTTCACATTTTGTTAGATATTTGCATTTTTAATATTGTAAGAACACGTACCATTCTTCTTGATAGTGGGCTGTATGAAACGCGATTCGGATAAACGTGAGTATTAATGTTACGAATTTTTATAGAGCATTTTCATCTTTATGTATTTTATACTTAAAATTATATTTAACTGGTATGAAATTCGCAAATCGCTAAGACTGGTAATGTACTATACTCCGGAAATCGTGACATGTCAACATTCGGTTACAGTATCTGTACGTTATACTTGTACTCATCTATTACTTGAATTCATCGTACCGTTAATGTTCAACGAACAAATAATTTTGAATTTTGAAAACGTCACGTATACTTCACAAGCAAAAATACGGTATGATTGATTCTGTCTTGAAATTAAGAAGGATCAATAAGGTTATCTGATTGTTCGTTTACGTAAGAGAACATTCACAGACCTGCCAACTTTCCCGAATTTTGCGGGATTCTCCCGAATTTAAGTTAGATTTCCGAACTCCCGGAAACACTATACAATCTCCCGAAATCTGATTTTCCCCATGCAATTTTAGGTTAAGGCCAAATTTCCATTTATTTTCTTTGTTGTCTTTGTATATTCAGTCAGGATCCTCCCCAGCGGGAGCGCTACGCTTTGATCTCAAAACTGTACATCCGCTACATGCTTTAATTATCCCATTATGTCATACCGTTTGTTGAAATATAAACACGTGTCTCCTCTCAAAATAAGCCTCCGGCTACTTCCCCATAAAGGGTCACTGAAAGGCTGTTGTTAACACAAATCATTGTCCAATCGACGAATAGAGAGTAGGTGGGAGGAGTTAAAGATCGATTTTGGGGGCCTGAAAATTTTACCGAATTTTGCAGATTATTCTGGTTTTGAATGAAAAATCACACTAATCTAACAAATAATCTGGGCTAAAAAATATTTAAAATAGTGAAAGTTTTTAATTTTATGCTCGATTTTATATTTCTTTTGTTGACAGATTGTTGTTGTTGTTGCCGTTGTCGAGATCGTGATTAAACTTTAGAAAATAACATTTATGAATTTGAAGATGGTTTCAATGATATAACACAGTAAAATATTTCAATATTTTTTATCTGTCTATTTTAACTTTAATTAAAAGTTGTTCTTGAGTTTTCAGTTTAGAATGAAACACTAGTTGGAAGAGAAATATAAAAGTCATTAGTTTTCGCGACCATGCTTTACAAGTTACAGATGACTTCTAACTTTAAATTGTAATTTTTATTTATCTAGAATATAATTAGTTTTGAAACACAATTTTCCTGTCCAAATCACCAGCCACAGTTTGTGGCATAGATTTATTTCACTTAAGATTTAGTTCAAATCTCCAAACTGATGATACTGTAGCAGCTAGTCCAAATACTTTAGACTTCATGCTTGCCATTTTATATTTTGCCCTTTACTATCTGACATAACAAGAAAATGAAATCAAAGTACTGAAAGTACAGAAAACCAGCGAAGCGGTTTTTCTTATTTAGAATAACCAATGCCATGATTCTCATACATGTATCCATTTACGAAAAAGCAAAAGAACTTGGTTCACTCGCAAAGACCTTCATTTTGTCTTTATGATAGTGGAAATAAGGGTTTCCATGTATTATCTGGATGAAGGCTTCTGTTAACCCTTTACTCCATAGATATACCTTCATAGCTTGGGCGAACAGTTTAGATCCATATCAGCTGGCACATCTGTGCTATCTGATTAGGATTTATACTGTTCGCTTTTAGAATCATTTTTTTTTTCTGCCAGTAATCACAAATTTTAGATCCAGATTAGATGGCACTATTGTGGCAGCTGATCGGGACCTGAACTGATCACCTAAGTGATGAAAGGCGTATACATGTATATTGAGCAAAGGGTTTTAAGCAAGAAATTATAATTATAGTGAAATCTGTGTACTAGTGATATCCCAAATACAGAATGAACACGAAAAATGATATAAAAAGTAAGACCCCATCGATGGGAAAGATTATGCATTTATTTGAAATAGGAAATATATAATTGTTTCCTTCATTGTGAATAACATGTAAAGGAAATCATAGAATCGAGAATCCTACATATTAAGATAAAACAACCGAGAGTCATAACATTGCCGAAAGCATTGGAATTTAATGCTAGATAACACACATGAAAAATTGAAGACAATTTCAGAGGAAAATGAATTACTATAGCTTATACCATAAATTTCCAGCGTATTAGGTTGCATATAATAACGGACTCGATAGTTGTTTTTTCATGTAGCATAATATTATTAAAAAAAAGGTTCCAGATTTAAGAAATTCGTAAACATATCATTGAGTTTTGGTTGTTAAGGAGCTTGGATAAATGTCCATTAGCTTATATATTTGCTAAGATGAGTTTCTAATTGATGTCTTATGGTCCTACCTGTCGTATTAAGGATTAATAATTCATATAACTGCTATATCAAATACTTCTGCTACCCGATTCAGTTATTAAGGATTTCGATATACTTATTAATTGGGAGGTGGAGGTACATAAAAAAGTAAACCGATCTCTATTGGTCAGTGATATCTTCTTCTTAGTAATTGACAGGGGACCCCTTGTGCGCGACAATGGCATTTTTATGACATGCCGCTTTCAAAATCAATCGCAGCCGGCATGTCAGTAGTTGATAAGACACGCTAAGCCGGAAACCACACTCAATTTATCCGTGGATAGAACACAGGCAGTTAGTTTAAGTCGTTTAAGGTAAACCTTTGCGCGAGGAATAATGACTTTACACTTTTAGTCAAATTAGATTTGTTGTTTTATAAACTATTCTTGATAAAAAAAATTCATTACGCTGATGTATTATTACTAAGTCAACGATAAACGAGAAAATATATTTTAAAAAAGAAATTTCATGATGAAAAACGAAAGTTGTAGGTACATGTTCCCTATTGCATTAATACAGCGAGCAATAATTTTTCCTGTATAGTAGTCACGTGACTGAATAGGGGAAGTAACCGAAAAATTCACCAAATTATTGGAAAGGCGTATATCATAACATTATTTAATTACGTTCATGACGACTGTGTTTAATTGCTAAGCGAAGTAAGACCTAACCTGAATCATGGCATGTCTTTTAACTATGCATCGTGAAATATTTATTTAGTTTTTTAATGCTGTTGATCTCCGATTTTTTAAAAGTGTCATCGGACATAGCAGAACGAGTGCAGACTCTCACACGAATGCGATCCTAATATAAGCTTGAGAGAGATCCTATCTGTTGAAATGAGTTATCTAAATTATACTGTTTACTTGCATAAATACCGAATTGCTCTCAATCCGGGGCTAGACGTCATGGGCATTAATATCCATTGTTAATTACATCACATCACCAGGCGTAAGCTAACCGAGCCTGCAATACTTTCATGTTTTGTCGTGTTCGATGGCTTTCAAAGGTACATTTTCATCTTTTTCTATATCAATGACGGTCAGAAAGTTGTTCGGAAAATCTATAGACTTAGGAATAAATTACCGGTCATTTTTATAATCCAGATAGAGGTGGTTCGGATATTCGCATTGGGATTCATTAAGCAGAGGGCGCTTTCCAGAGCCGTCCATTGCTGCCACGAAAATCATCCGAGTCTTTCCTTGCTCCGTCCAATACAGCTCTCTAAAATAATATCACGAAAGAGGACTTTCACAAGAGAAGCTCTTTCGTTAGACAAGAAATGCTTTCGATAGAAATAAGAAAATATTTCTACCAAATATATTAATATGAATATAATTATGTTGACTGCATTACATAAAGTTGAAAACAAAACTGTGAAGCATTAGGTTTGTATTATTTTGACACTTAATTGATCATGATACATTAACTAATTAAGTATATATGTATCGTATTTATATGACAAGGAAAAACGGAAAAAGGTAAAAAAAAAAACTAGATGGGTGTTCAGTTGAACACTTGTGTCGCCCTCTGGTGCTGTCGGAATAAAAATGCAAGTACAAAAAAGGGGCATAACTCCATCAAATGTAACCTTGACCTTAAGAATATAGTATCGTCACGAGCGTATTGTCATAGGGAATATAATTTGAAAGTTTGATGAAGAAATATGAATAAATGGCAAATTTATAGCTAATGTAAAGTTTTCGTAAAAAGGGAAATAACTCCATCAAATGTGACCTTGACCTAACGAATGTGGTATCATTACAAGCTTGTTGTCATAAGGAATATAATTTGAAAGTTTGATGTAAAAATATTAAGAAATAACAAAGTTATAGCCAATGTTAAGTTTTTGTGTAAAATCCAAGTACAAAAAGGGGCATAACTCCATCAAATGCGACCTTGACCTTGATAATTTGGCATCATCTTGAGCGTGTTGTCATAAGCAATATAATTTGCAAGTTTGATAAAGAAATATTAAGAAATAGCAAAGTTATAGCCAACGTTAAGTTTTCGTGACAGACCAACGGACCGACGGACGGACGGACAATGCGGTCCCTATGTATCGCCATTTCTTCGAAAGGGCGACACAAAAACAGTGCAGAAAACGGACATCGTAAGTTCGATTCGGACCAATGTTGAGATTCGTCCTCGATGAACCTCAACACTCAGCAACGGTGCAAATAACAGAATGTTAAAATTGAAGTAAATTAACTTTTGAACGTGTCAATTACTGAAACTAATGTCTTGTTGGTAGACAGTTAATTGACATGTAACTAGGAATTTGATAAATGCAAATAAACCCGAGAACCCATTTATGCAAGTGATATGATCTACCATGCCGCCATAAATGCTAACTGAATGGAGAGATGACAAGAGTGAGCTACTTTCTTGCAATTACCTGTCATTTTCATAATTCAGAGAGAGGCGGTAAGGCTAATCACTCGTTAATTATTTGTGGTGTATATTTTGAACATTGATCAATGTATTAACCACGTTCTCTTTCCTCTATACTATTGATTGGGGAGGCTGTTCAAACATATTGTTGATATTTACCCTCTGCCAGGATGGACCACTATACCTAGTGGTTGATCCAAGTCTTCAAAGAGGACGCTCTGATACATGCCGTCTTTCCGAGCTACCGAGATATGGTTATATGTCTGATCTGTCCAAAATAAGTTCCCCGTCATCCAGTCTAAAGCCATACCTAAGTCAACATAATTTAAGCAAAAATCACTTCAAGAATGAAGTATAAATTTAATGATAATACGTTCATTCCATCTGTCAAAAATTGCAAAAGATCCGGAAAAAAGTCGGAATGACAAATGATAGTGTCTTTAGCTGGGAGCGAACCCGCACCGTCACGGCGACAGTGTCTAGCCCTGCAATTCCTGCGACGCAACCAACTGAGCTATCCGGGACAAGATATATTTAAACGATTGTAGAAAGTCTCCCCGTACTCAGTCGGTAGCGTGATCGAAATTGCATGGCTAGTCACTAATAACATAACTTAACATTTTGTCCAAAATGTGATTTCATAATCACGAGGGCCTGATTATCGCTCCAATACAACGTGTTAGTGAAATGATTGATATCTATAGCCACGCCCTTGTAAGAGTTCGCCAATGGATTTGCACTGACTTCACCGGTGTCAACCTCGATCTGATAAAGCTGCTTATGATATGAATCGACAGTTACCACGTAGTTGTCAGTTTCACTGAAACGTCGAGTATTTGTACTCTTTATCTTTGAAAATCAAACACAAATAGTTGTGAAAAGAATAACTGGTAACACACAATTTTTTGTTTGGACAATCACCGAGTGTTAGTTCATTATTAACAACTATTTAAAAGTTAATATTGACGTTTTCTGCATATAAAAATCATGCAATGCAAAATATAGATATAAAGCGACTGTATATCCGATTTAAAAATTCCCCGTATAATTAGGATAAATTTAAAGGAAGTTATTAAAACAAGTGCTTTAATTTGTTTTGGGAAATTATAAAATCTTTTTTTTTCATTTTGAAAAAAAAAGTCAGAAACATGTATGACCCATCCTCTTAAATCAGAGCCGAACTTTTAACTTTGGTAAAATTAAATGTCCTTTTGGCAAACTGATACCAGCTATTTTTTATTTTGACAAAATTCAGAAACATAAATGTAAAGTCCTCTAAAATCACAACAGAAGTGGTAAAATTACATCAACGAATAAAGATAATTGAAAATATCATTTATCAGTAAAATCATTTTCTCCTTCCCCAAAAAGAATCATGTTTATATGATTATGTAATAGTAAATTTACGTACCCTGTACGTCCCCAACGCCTTTGATGATAATGGTACCCGTCTCTCCTATTTCCAAACTGATCCGCCCTATACTTTTCGTCACATTTTCACTGTAGTACAACACATGTTCACGTGCATCGAATGTCAGTCCAAAATTGCCACGCCCCCTTTGAAGGAAGCACTGTGACTCCAGTGTCACATTGTACAGCGACATGTCCGGTAGATTGACCGGATACTGGCATATAGCATCACCGATGGTGTAAATATGACTTGGCATCGGAACTTTTCTTCCCGCTGTTATATAAAACGTTGAATCGTAAGTTAAGTAATATAACTTGAAACATATACAGTAATAATAATTACTCTTGCATCTATGCTAATTAACTAGGAAATTTAATGTAAATAAATATTTACTGTATAATTATACGTATTTTTGACATGATTGTTGAAATAAGGTGTCCAAATATGTGAATTGCTGCCATTATATCGATAGCAACAAATCAAAAGAAGCCTACTAAAATCTCGTAAAAATTATTCTTTGGGTTTTGATTCAAAAGGGTTAAAGATTATTATACAGCGACATTTAGGGCCAAAGAGAGGGTCTTAGATACAATAAACTTACGTGTACAAGTGATTTAATTGTCATTGATGATAAAACCATCTCCACAGCGACATTTAGGGCCATAGAGAGGGTCTGAGATACAATAAACTTACGTTTACAAGTGATTTAATTGTCATTGATGATAAAACCATCTCCACATCGACATTAATGGCCATAGAGAGGTTCTGTGATAAAATAAACTTACATGTACAAGTGATTTGATCATCATTTAGGATATAACCATCTCCACAGCGACATTTAGGGCCATAGAAAGGGTATAAGATACAAGAAACTTACGTGTACAAGTGATTTGATCATCATTGAGGATATAACCATCTCCACAGCGACATTTAGGGCCATAGAGAGGGTCAGCGATACAATAAACTTACGTGTACAAGTGATTTGATCTTCATTGAGGATATAACCATCTCCACAGCGACATTTAGGGCCATAGAGAGGGTCAGAGATACAAATCTGTTGACATCCCTTTGCCTCACACTCAGCTGCAACCAGAAGGTTTAAAATTACTAAAGCATGTGCTTAGGTCATTTTAGATTTGTCATATTTTTTACAATAGGGCTGACGAATCACCAAGGTTAATAGCATACGATACGTTTTATCATGAGGTCGTACATTTTACAAGGACATGATAGAATTAATGAAAAAATTATTTAGCCTCAAGAAAACAAAGTTATATATTGAATTCATCAAGTGACGAAAAAATGTCGTGAGATTTTTATATATGTTCCTTCATTTTGTGTACAAAACATATATTGATAACATATCTGACATACAGATCTTCTATATATATCAAAACAATTTAGTTATATGTTTCAAAACCTATTCAGATGGGTAAATTGCGAAATGTATCTTTTCTTTATTTGTGACGATTAAACAAGAGAACAAACAGTGAAATATAAACCCATAAGTTTTGCATGAAGTATATCTCCATCTAAAACTTAAAACTTTAAAATTTCATATATTTTAATACTTACGAAACCAGATTTAAATTAAGAAAGTTTGCTTTTTTTAAAGAGTTTTATATTATGCAAAATTTTTCTGACCAGAGATGAAAAATGATTATAATCTGTATTCAACAAATTATCAAGGTACTTGGAGGTGTTGTTCAAGCCTGTAATAATGTCATCCTGATGCTCGGTAGAAAGAGACAACATAAAATCTCTTTCATAACAGTATAAAAACAGATCAGCAACAAGTGATGAACAATAAGTACCCATTGGAATGCCTATTACTTGTTTATAAATAGAGGTACCATATCTCACATAAATATTATCCAATAAAAATGTGAACGCCTCGTTAAGGTCTTGTAAGGTGCATATAGATTCTAAGGTTAATCTGTCTCCATTATCACGAAAAATGTAATGCCCAAACTCAATGTTCACCTCAACATATATATTCAAAGTCTTAGAATATTGTTATTTACTTGGAATTCTTAAAAATAAAAAAAATCTTCTTATGATCTTTGAAACATTGTTATGAAAGCCAAGCCCTGCTGAGATATTATAGAATAAATGTTTGAGATCAAGCTCAGTTTCTAATCATTTTTGAATATTTTTAAGCAGAATACATCTGTTTTTATTTTTTTTGAAAATACATTTAAAACAAGAAATATTATATATTATATAATATTATATAAAAATACATTTAAAACAAGAAATATTATATATTGTATAATGTTATATAAAAATTCATTTTAAACAAGAAATATTGTATATTATATAATATATAAAAATACATTAATAAAGAAATATTATGCATTATAAAAGATTAAATTTACACTTATTTTTTAAACCTAAATCAAACAAGTAAGTATATATCTTCAGAAATTTAAAATTATAACTTTGAGTCGCGTTTAAAATCCAAGTAATAATTTTTTCTGATGATGTGGTCTGCTCTCATACTTACAGCTGTTTCCGGTTTGTAACTTATCGTCGTACATGGCTATACCGTCAGGTATAAATCCCAGCTGGTAGTTGATTTCGTTGTTACCGGACTTCTTGTCGTAGACTCTAAGGTGGCCTTGCATTTGTTCCGTGACAAATAAGTACTTCTGAAGACATAAATACAGATATATACCGAGGGTGAAAGCGAAAAGGTGGTTGTAAGTGATATATCAAGGGTGAACACGGAAATGTTGTAAGTGATATATCAAGGGTGAAAGCGAAAATGTTGTAAGTGATACTTCAGGGTAAAAGCGAAATTGTTGTAAGTGATATTTCAGGGTGAAAGCGAAAATGTTGTAAGTGATACTTCAGGGTGAAAGCGAAATTGTTGTAAGTGATATTTCAGAGTGAAAGCGGAAATGTTGTAGGTGCTTTAAAATAAACAATCAGAACATTTTCGCTTTCAGGCCACAAAATGATATTGACAATTGTAAGATCTCTTTGTTGGTTCAAACATAATTGGTCTTTTCAGTTGTTTATATTTCCTCCTGAGCACGATAATTATATTTTTGTCCTGAGCAGGAGCTATTAAAATTAAAACGCTGTAAGAGATACAGAGTAAGTTTGAAATAAAAATAAGATGTGTTGAAAATTGTAAGAAACTCTCTTTTCTGATAGTTTTACTTTCGGTTTACCACTAACCGTAGTCTGGGATGACTGACTTCAGTCTTAGCAAAAACATAAGTTGGTGAAGAAATGGTTTGACGATTTACTTTTAAAACATCATTGTTTAAAAACCACAAAATTAAAGAGATTGACTTTATACAGTTTAAGCCTTAAATAAGTAAATAAACGCTACCTGAAACAATGCGATACCAAAGAAGATGGTTCCCGACTGATGAGCAACCACACGTCTATTGTTGCCTAGGAAACCAGCGCACTCTATCGTATCCTTCTTTTTGTCGACCCAGTACAGCATCTCCTCACTGAAGTCAATGGTGATACCAGTCGGTTGCTCGATATCACTGTCGATGATTGTCACGCGATTTTCTCCGAGCAAATCCGAACACTCGATCTTCGACACAGTTCCGGTATCGGTCCAAAACAGGTACCTGTCAACATATAATACACATGTACCTAACGACATATACAAATTTGAATGCAATCGGAAATTCTTAGATTCTGTCTTCCGTAATATGCCGGAGAAAACCGAAATTGACTGACTGAATGATTCGTGATTTACTTGCAAAAGTTTTTTTTTGCGGCAAATGAATTGCCACATTCATTACACCAGTATATTATAATATTGGGTTTTTTAAATCTGTGACTAGTCCAGCTTTCTGGAAAATAAATCACCCGAGAAAATAATTATTTTTTATAGCATTTTATGTATTTTATTCCGCGTCAATTACTTATTTACTTGGATAATCCCTAAATATAATGTAAGCACAATGGATGTCAACGGATACCGAATTCGGGATCCGGATATCCGTTGAACGATCGCAAGTACTAAATTAATGTTAAGTGTGTTGTCTTTCAATTATCAATACCCACCCTTTTTGTGGATGAACAGTGATTCCGTGAGGGCTTGACAGTTCGTCTCTAACAACGAGCCGATAGACTGGTTCCCTAGAGGACAGCGGCGCCATCACGATCCAGTTATACAGAGAATCAGTCCAGTAGATATTGTTCGAAACCCAGTCTACCGCAAGTCCTTCCGCTGCAGAAGAAGTTCCGGTAAAGATCGTGTCCGTTTCCGTTGTTCCATTAAGTCGCAGGGACTGAAAAGCAACGGTATTATTGGTTAACACGATAAATGCATGGTCATTTCAGGCCCCGCTTGATTTATGTTTGACGTTCTGTGGATAAATTTCATGTCTTAAGGGGCCGTCACACTATGACGTTCTGGTCAACGTTCTCTGAACGTTTCAATCGTTCAATTTTTGAGCGTTCTAGAATGAGGATAACACATCTGGCGTGTTATTAACGTTTTGTCTAACGCACCACTAGCGTGTGTGTAACGCACTAAAAGCGTCTAACAGCGACCAAGTAAGAAAATCCTGAAATCATTAGCATATGTACTCACGGGCCACTGGCGCGCTAACAACGATTTATGAACGTTAGACGAGCGTGCCGAGGCATGAACGTTCGGGTAACGCTCGAATGACGCTCAATGGACGTCAAAAGGACGTTCGTTTCACTTTAGTCACACGCTGCGTTCGCTAGGGGACCGTTTAGCGAGCGTTGACAGGTCGCCAGTAAGTCGTTCACAGCAAAGCAAACGATCTGTAACAATCAAGTTACGATTGAGTAACGACTGTCTGACGATAGCCGAACGCGTGCAACGCTCGGCATACGTTATTAAAACGTTCCACGAACGTTCTTAAACGTTCTTCAGCGTTTACACCCAAAGAGAAAATTTTGTGCATGTTCAAAATTTTTTTTCCGGACCAGCGTTCTCCGCCGATTCCCGGCGATCATTGACGTTCACCGACGTTCACTAGCGTTCAAAAAACGCACTTCTGGCGATATCCCAGCGACCACGGACTACTATTAACGTTTCATCAAACGTCTTTTCATCAAACGTCGTAGAAGGCTGGCCAGAACGTCATAGTGTGGCGGCCCCATTACTTGCATCACGTTACAGCGTTCACGTTTGCAAGAAAATATTAATCTATAAAACAGAAATTTGCTTTATTAACAATGCTTGGCAAAAATAGTTCTTAATACTGCAAAACATTATTATTGGTTTAACCTGCTAAATAAATAAATAAAATAAATAAATAAAATAAATCTGTTACAAATCAAAAGTGGAATCAGACGACATTTTTCCACATCTTTCCGTATACAAATGCAGTGGTATCATTTTATATTGCGATGGTTTAAGTTTTGCGTATTTCGCACAAGTGAAAATGCGCGAAACCAAACCCCAGTGGAATTAAATAATAGAATATCGAATTTTATGAGAATAGTTCAAATGCGAGAATTTATTGCAGTGCAAAAATGACATTTATTTCTGTTGCGCGACAGTACATAATTCGTTAAGCAACTTGTCGTGGCAGATTTGCGTCACGATCCCTCTTGTCAAATACAACTGCGGCGTGTTCATCTTTACACCACTCAACAGTTCTAAGTGCGACACTTCATAGATGTTAATTGTCAAGGCTATTTTAATACTTAATGTATTAGAATGATGTTGTAATTATTAAGAGGTTATTAACCGGTGTTCAAGGGCCGGGAGGTGATATCGGCCCGGAAGAGCAATATTGGCCCGAGAGCTTTAGCTCGAGGGCCTATGTTGCTCTGCCGGGCCGATATCACCTCCCGGCCCTTGAACACCGGTTTATAACCATTTTATTACATGTGCCGGGCTGATATCAAAGTCTGTCATTTGCATGCTCTTTAATTCATAAATTAACTCACCACTTGTCTATTCGTTAATTAACTACGTCACGATGAATGCTTTCGCTACTACGTCCTTTAGAGTTTTGTGACGTAATTAAAGATTGTTTACATTTTCAAACTGTAACTGAGGAAGTTGCTGTCAGTTGATTTTTTAGTTTTATTTGGTTTTAAGTGATTATGTCTTCGAACGATTTGATAAAATTGTGCTGGATATGAGATTGAGAAAATTCGAGTTCTGGAAGTGTTTTACAGCGGTATGGGTATGTAAAGGCTGTTATTTGTGAGTGTTTAATTCTCATAACGCTGCTGGGAGCTTCAATTCAACAAAAACACAATGTAGGCATATCTTGTTTCAAAAAATAATAGGCCTAAAGCCTAAAGAAAATATGAAGGAACATGATTCTGGAAATACAGTGCTTTTTGTTCTTGGTTGTCCCCAGGTATGTACAATTTCTCAATGTTTCTCTTGTCATTTTGTCGCTCTTAGAAATATATCTCATGTTAGCATGCAAGTTCTTTTTTAAATGTGCTACTTCTTGCATCTAGCTCCAAAAGACTTGAATGGGACTCGATCGATTCAATCGTCGCCATCTTGAAATGTAAAAGTTCAATCCTGTATCAATGGTTACCACGTGCAAAAATTCGTGATACGGGATTTCTGCCCGCGATATCAGGTTTTCGGCCCGCGATATCAGGTTTTCGGCCCGCCCTTTATCATGCAAAGTACCCGGGCATTTTGGTCATTATTTGTTACTTTTTATAGTAACACATGTAATAAATCATATTAAAAAGCACAAACAAAAGTTGATCAGTTTCGAAGGGAGAAGAATTAAAATAAGCTATCTTTTGATAGATTGTTTCTTATCCTATCAAACGTATATTTATTGGCTTTCTAGGTTATATCTCACCATATAATAATAATAATAATAATAATAATAATAATAATAATAATAATAATAATAATGATATACATCATTTGAAAATGTCTACTGTTTAAACAGAAATTGGATGTGCAAAACACAATAATTGATTTTTTTATTTAAATTATTTCTATTATTTTTTTATAAATATTTTAAGGGATAACGTCATATATTTTAAATGAATTAGAATCTATTCATATATTTTAGAAAGGCATATTATAAGCATTTTTTTCATTTTTATTTTAATTTTTTATTTCTTAATTTTTGTACCTGTATCTTTTTGTTGGTTGATTCGGACCAGAACAGCGTCTGGGTTGCATAGTTGAAAGCCAGGGCTTTGAATTGCCAGCCATGATGTGGAGCACTGAAATCAAAATTTAATCAAATCAGATTCCAACATAATGTGTAAACAATAACTTTAAATAACAAAGTTGTCTCAATTTGAAAAACACGCATAAACAGGCGAAAACATTCAACATACATGTGTACTAGTATGTGGAGGAATTACTTAAAAAATGTTCATGTTACAAAATACGAGTAATCGATTACAATAAAACCGTGAAGTTCAAGAGGCAGCAATCAGCACGATTATTTCGTGCACCTCGTGCTGAACTCACGTGTAATTATTATTTTTTTTTTGCAAAAAAACGTGCAATTAATATACACATTCTTACGAATCATTCCAAAATAAACAATCGCTTAAATAAAAAAAAAGATTGCTTCGCGGTTAATTTCGATTTTTTTTAAGGTCGATAATAAATTCGTAAACCGACTTCCGTAAAGAGCATAGAATAATTTGATACTTTGTATTTTATTGTGTTACCATATGAAGAAGAAAACCAAAGTTCAAAATAGATTTTTTTCTCTCTAGTATCTGAGATTTGCACTTAAACAAATATGCAAGATATTTTATGACATCCCTCACAATTGGTATATTCCATTCTATGCGCCCCACCCGATTGCTTTACCGTACGTTTAGAATTTATACTACTTTGGAAGCTTTCGTTTGCCAAAAATAAATCAGGATTCAGAAAAGAATTATTGTTTGGTATAAAAATGCCAATTAAATGTTAATCGATTGCTTTCTTCACTAACTTGTAACAACAGCTTATAAATCAAATGATGTTAAATTGAAAGGGAGAAAGGTTTTATTTATTATATGAAAAGTTGCTCTTTAAAAAATCAGTTCTTTTGTTTATTAGTTACATTCAACAGTATGTTTATTAACCCCATTTTGTAAAATTACGAAATCAATTTGCGCAAATCAGGAAGGGAATTTCTTTATCATAAATGAAAGAACGACAAGTTGGGTGTGGACGAAAATTGTTAACGACTCCTAACTTAGATACATTGTATAGTGTTAAATTTTTTAAGATAAAACTATTTGTTACAAAAAGTGACATGTGAAAACTTCGTGTGTATGTTTCAAATTATCAAAAGCTACGATATGTCCAAGTCTAGTCAACTTCTCGATTTTATAAGTGCGACTTGTATGCCAACGTATATGAAGTTATAGGGGAGACCGGGGCAAAAGAGAACGCTTTTTACAAATGTCATCGGTTTTCAGTGAAGCGTCGTATTTTTGAAACGAGTTTTATTAGTGTCGAACACATATGTATAGTGCTCCATTTTAATGATATTATTAAAAACCTCATATGATAAGTTGATGAATTATTTTCAAACAAAGTGGCTGCAATAAACTGTTCCATTTTGCCCCCTATATGGGGCAAAACGGACCATTGTTTTGGGCAAGAAGAAACAAAACATGAAATTGAGCTAAACTGAATATTTAAGCTGTCTGGAAAATATCAGTATCAATTCCACCCTTTCCGTCAGTCTTTCTTATGTATTTGCTAACCAATATGAAAATAAATTTGGAAGTTTGACATATAGGGTTTTTAATAGGGATTGAGATTTTATTAGGACTGGTAACTATTTTGGTTAAGGGAAGCTATTCATTTATTTATTACTTAAGTTTCAAGCAACCAATAGAAGAACTAGATCTACTATGTTTATTAAATACAGAAGTAGAGTAAAACAAGTGCAATAACTCAAAAATGTAAAAGGCAGTTAAAGTTATTGTGTACTGCACTTCTCCTCAAAGAGATTAACCTATTAAGTACTTAAATCAATTAGCCCTACTATTACAATGTAATAGTAATACTCCAGACAAGAATATAAAAAAGAAATAAGGGAAATAATCAGAAAATGAAAAGCAGGATGATGGCTTTTGCTCTTTCCTCTGTTCCTCAATAAGTTCTTCCAACATCTACGTTTCAAGTTAACAGTTGTTTGTTCGTAATAGAGTTATATTCTGAACAAAAAGTGTGACGGACGGCCAGACAGACGGACGGAAGGACGCAGGACAGACAAAACAGCAATCATTATGCTCTACCTTCGAATACAGATTTTTAATTTTAATATAAACGAACATATGTTCAATTTTGATAACATGACGGGGAAAAATAATTGTTCCATTATGCCCCACCACCAATATTCCATTTTGCCCCAGTCATATCTCATGGCATTGGCCCTTGGTCTGACAATTTGTATAAGTGGAGAGACATCAAGCGTGTGCAACAAAATAAACCTTCGATATAGATCTTTCATATGGGCAATAAGAGCAAGTTCTAGTTATCACCATGTTAAGTACAGATTTAAAAAATGAAGTTTAACTGTTATTGACTTCTTTTGCATGGAAAATCAATATTAAATGTTGCTTTTCCTTGAAGAGTGTTTTACTCGCAAACTGCAGTAAAGAAAATCGAGGAATCTTAGGCGCGGAGTTTCCCGATATTTCTTGCGTGATATGTGACATCACATAAGCGATATCTGGTTTGTTTCATTTTACCCCGTGTTCCATTATGCCCCGGTCTCCCCTATCTGTTTATGAAAGCTGGATATTCACATCCTCTCAGAAACGCACGCAATGTCGCGCCATATAAGTATCAGTTAACAAAAAACATCCTTTTAAAATAAACTTTTTTCATTAGGCCAAAGAAAACCATTATTTAGTTTCTGATTCGGAGTTTAAGAAGAAAAGCATGCGGTGTTAAGGATTTCTGGAGCTCTGATGTACACAATAAATTCTTTCTTTTTTCTTTTATTTTCTTTTTTCTTACTCTCAAATTATTTCTCTATAACATACATTTGCTATGAGGGCTTGGTGAGTAATAATTCGTTTATGCTTTCTATGTTTTACCGACTGTACTGTACTGTACTGTACTGTACTGTACTGTACTGTACTGTACTGTACTGTACTGTACGGTGAGGTGTGGTGTGGTGTATTGGTTTGTAGTGTAGTGTAGTGTAGTGTAGTGTAGTGTAGTGTAGTGTAGTGTAGTGTAGTGTAGTGTAGTGCAGTGCAGTGGAGTGCAGTGCAGTGCAGTGCAGTGCAGTGTAGTGTAGTGTAGTGTAGTGTAGTGTAGTGTAGTGCGGTGCGGTGCGGTGCGGTGCGGTGCGGTGTGGTGTAGTGTAATGAAGTGTAGTGTAGTATAATGTAGTGTAGTACAGTGCAAGGAGTCATTTAAAAGATAAACTCACCTGATATGCCGCACTTGGACGTTACCACTAGGAACCCATTCTGTGGGGTCGCCTTCAATGCCGACGATTCTAGAAACACCAATCTTTAGGGACGGGGTCTGAGCCCAGATCAGGTTACGTGCATGGCGCACTGCAATAATACCACAAATCAATGAAAATAATGTAGGTGGAGTTTTAGCAAATATTTCAATTTGGAGTAAATTATAATAACACTCAATGTTAGTTAACAAGTCGACAAGTTTTAAAATAATTACCACTCGACAAGGATATATTTCACAAGATTTCTTTTTAACTTAAACAACAACAACACCAGTTTACTACGCAATCTTGGTTTTGCACTGGTTATCGTCTATTTAGATACGGAAAAAATAAAACGCTGCGTTAAACTCACTCACAACAGGTTCTCAAATTTTAACGATTAGTAAAAAAATCTCATTGAAATTTCTCTTCTGTTTTATCATTTAAAGGCATTACACAATAGCCGTGACAATTCATATTAACCACAGCTGAGACATCGAAGCAATCCACTCTAAACTGTGAACATGCAGCTTTAAAAGAAATCTGGCAGAGGTGAATGAGGATTTTAACCCGCAAGAATTCACCTCTGCTAAACGACTACAGAAAAACACGGTTTATATTTGTTAAATTATTGTCATCGTTTCCTTATCAATTTAAATATTTAGTCTACATACATGTATCACAAACTCTGTAATTTAGAAAGCAATTGAAACTAGATTTGATCGAATTTATCAAGAAACATTCATCCTAGACGGGTTTAAATTGTATCATACATAATTTAAAAGTCCTCGTTCATGAGGAATGTTAAGGACGATTTCTGTGGAAGAAACCCATTTGGACATTATTTCAACCCGCTTAAGGGCTCGCCACACTCCTCCCAATCCTATTCATCGATAAAAAGAAAATTATCAAAATCTCAATAATGGCAAAATGCCGTTCAATGAAACTTTGCACAAATGAATGTTACTAATGTATCTTGATTTTGCATACAGTAAGACATCAGATACATTTGCTTCTGTACTTTTAGACGTCCATTATAAACATCATTTCCATGAAATATTTTTTTGTTTTTCATAGTATTTTTAAATTGTGAAAAGTTTTCAATTATTATTTTCAGCAAATGTGGCCTGTTCCTGCGTTCATATTCATCGACGGCTGACAGTGGTCGGCGAAAATCAGTAAGAACCATTTTCTAAACAAATATGAGATAAAATGATAAATCGAAGAAAGAAACGATAACGTACGATAATCGGTGTGCAAAATGATGCCTTGTAAAAACAATTGTAATTCCAAAACGGGCGAAATAGCTAATTAAAGTATTTCCTGAATGTTAATAAAATAACCGCACACATCCAAAATTGTCCACGAAAACAAAATAACATTTCGTTACCAACAGAATCATACAATATTTCCTGAAATTTGAAACATTTTATTTTTTAAACAATGGTATTCATGCAATTTACTTACCCGCTGTTATTCGACATAGGTATAAGCTCAGAGTTAAAATAAAAAACGAAAAACAAAAACGATTCCCCATTTTCATCAGTTACTAAAGTAAAGTCCTGCTACAATGCCTCCATGAAAACAATCAACTAAAAATGATCAGAAATACAGCAAAATAAGGAAGAGTTACAGAAATAATACGGATGTTGGCTAAACTGACGTAAATCCGCTGTGTAAACAAATATAGATATTGCGTTATTGTTTTAAGTATTGCATCTTTAACGATATAATTAAATGTTTGAGATGCAACCCATTAACCAGGGTCTAAGATCATAAAACTGAGATTGGAAACCAGTCTCAAATCACAAGCATCTGATTGGCTGAAATGGCGACTGGTCGCCTTTTCAGCCAATCAGATGCTTGAGATGTGAGACTGGTTTCCTGCTTCAGAGCTTGCGTGGAAGTGGTTCAAGTTGATTTCCTTTCTGAAGCAATTTGAATAGTTGTGTCTTCGAACGAGCAAGTACCGTTCAAGTGGTGTGCCCTTTAATTAATTACGTTCTTTAAGCATCTATTGTTTGCGTTAGTAGGTTTTGTTTAGACAAACTATACTACTCCACTTGTTTTAATAGTACTATCTACGCTACTAGTATACTATCTACAGTTTAAAGAACAACGCTTTTATTTGGTTAGTCGGAAACAAAAGTGTCTGCGCGACTAATTGGTAAACAATAGTTAACTTTTATCCCCGAAAAAGGAGGCAGATAGAATGTGTAACACGTGTGTGATATATTCGACCGAAAAAAAATGACATCTGTCTTCTGTGGCATGGTCCACACTGACTAAACTGGTACGTTTCGTGAACGGCAATATGAGACAATCACGTTATATGCATCGCATCGTTTAATGCGTTTATGGTTAGACTACAGTAATTCATTTCCCATAGACTCCCAGTATAGCTTCATCTCCTATTCTGAATTAGCTTTTGGGTCAAGGCCTTAAAATCTTACTTTTGCAAATAAAACTAAACTAGAGACATCATAAAACACAACAAAAATATAGCCGAACCAGTAAACTTTTTCGCGACATGCACTGGAATTCCACCACTCTCAGCTATGCGCCACTTTCAGTTTCACTTTGTCCAAAATATAACGCATTTTTAAAGATAAAAATTTTCATACACTCAATATAAAAATGCACATGTTTTATTTCAACTTCTTCTATCAACTGTGCATTTTCACACAGCTATTAAATTTTTTTTTCTACTTTTGCATTTTCAACCAATCACAGAGTTACTTTATCTAATGGTCCGCACAAACCCCTTGACAAAATTGACTGATTCCCGAGCCATCTGAATTACTTTAGTTTTACCATATGTCGTTTATGAGCGTTGCAAATACTGTTTAGTACTCGCGGCGAAGTGCCGTACGCGAAGTATAGCAGGTTTCTGAGGGTGTCCGCTCAATAAGAGAGTTAATCAAAGCACTGAAAGTACTGATGGGTGGCGTTTTAGAGTGATTGTCATGTCACATAATCTATAGATGGTGTGGAGTTTCCTATTGGAGGAGTGTAAAGGAACTTTCGGATGGCAGAGCAAAAGTTTGCATGCCCGGCTTCTGCTTTATCAAGTTTTTATCTACCACGGATATTCGGGCGGATGCTAATATCCAAGACTGAAGTCATATTGTGCCAGGAAAAATAAATAATAAGTCAACCTTTGATTTGAATTTTTTAATTGACAAGAAAGAAGTGAAACACATGGAAAAATAAAGAATATTTTAACTATGATATAGTTGCACTATGATTTGAAACAATATTTATTGACTAGAATGAAAAAAAAGATATGCAAAAATAAAAATAATATGACTAAAAAGCAATTTTTAAAAAATAAGTCAGATTGAGAGCACTGCATCAAGTCTAATTAAATTGAAACGCTTTAAAAGCTTTAAAGTTTCGTCTAAAGTTTACACTTCAGAGTCGTCTTTTTGTTATAATGTCATGCTAATTACCGACTAGCTTTTTGGAAACTAAAACTTGTCTGAAAACGTACTGTGCGTAAAAAAAGTTGCATCATGGTTAATGGATGATTTTTTTTGTTCTTTTCGAATAATATGACTATAAAGCAATTTTTATAAAAATGAGTCAGCACTGCATCAAATCTAATTAAATTTAAACGCTTTAAAGTTTAAACGCTTTAAAGTTTAAACGCTTTAAAGTTTAAACGCTTTAAAGTTTCGCCTAAAGTTTACACTTTAAAGCCTTATTTTTTGTTAAACCTGCAACTTGACTATTTAATATTTAAGCCACTAGATGGCGCTGGGGCAGGTTTAGATGGTAATTTTGACATGCTTCACATCTAAGGGCCCTTTTTCAAATAGTACAATAACCAAGAAGTATTTTCCCTAAAACCTTTTATATAACTTCTTTGCAACATTTCAAATGAAATAGCAGAGAAAAGTTTATGACAAAATGCATTTTATTGTAATTTTTGAGAAAAAAATATGTTAACTGTCAAAATTTGAGGGATGAGTTTCTGGGGTCATCAACCGCATATAGTAAACAAATACACCTGGCATTGTAGCTTGAAATACTACTCTTGGCAACTTTGGGAAGCTGATCAGTAATAATACAGTTAAACAGCAGTCATTTGAACAATATATTTCATTAATATCCATCCTTATTGTATAATCAAATTTCCCTCCGAATTCTGCATGAATGAAATGCCACACCAAGTTTGAGATAAGCTATCATCACCCCATTATTATTCTTGCTATTATCACTGGTAAATGCCCGAATGTCCCTTGAATAACGTATATTTATTATTGTTCCTATCTTGGCTTATCAGTACGAATTACAAGCAACGCCCTCTGTTGAAAGTTGATCAGTGTATTTCTATTTGTAAACACATAAGCTGCTGCGAGATAACCTGTTCACTTAGAACAGACCAAGTGATCGCTAGATGATACGGTCAAGATTAAGCACAGTACAGCACCGTCTACCGTCTGATAAACTCATTGAACGTACATAAACTGAATACGTTATTCAAGGGAACTAATCCACTGGAGGTAAAATGATCGAATTTCACAAAATGGTACCTGGTTCGACTATTAGAAGTAGATAGAGACCGAGGTACCCAAAAATGGTATACCATAGTGTGGCTACGCAACCCAAAAACACAATCGTATATGTCACATACGTTGTGACATAAGATAGGCCTAATGGAACCTCAAATTACATCATCATCATCATCATCATCATCATCATCATCATCATCATCATCATCATCATCATCATCACTTTAATCAACATAACCAACGCATTATAACCATCGCATTATCGAAATCAAAGTACTTGTGCTCACCAGCAACAACTTAATTATTTCAGTTATCAAGGCGATCATCATCATCAAAGGTGATGAGTTCTTGCTTTGTCCACTTTTTGCGAGTGAGATATTTGTTTTGGTGTCTATATACAAACTTAAGTCACTACTCGAACACCACATTTTATGTACCATTTGCGTTTGATGCACGTGCCATTTCAATGTTTCACTCGTGTTAACTTATTCAGTCTATGCTCTGTTGAGCACAAGTTAAATCAATGTGTTTTATCGGCATGAAGCATGACGTTTTACCAGTTTCATGAGTTTGAATATGCCAAATTACCTTGATGAGTACTGGGCCCAAGATCATAAAACAAAATCAGGAGACCAGTCTGAAATCTGAAGCATCCGATTGGCTGAAATGGAGACTGGTCGCCATTTCAGCCAATCAGATGCTTCAGATTTCAGACTGGTCTACAATTTAAGCTTATGATATTGAAGACTGGTCACTGGAAAATATTTAAGTTGTCGATATCGTGCTTAGGTCTACAAAACAGAGCATCACGTGACTATCTACTTATTCATAATCAGTTATATGAGCAGAGAATACATTTGTCATAGTTTCAAGTGTTCATGTCGAACTCTCAACACCTTCAGTGAATTAATTGTTTGCGTAGTAGCCCTACTTATTGTTGTGGTTTTTGTGGATCAGACAATCGGTAAATTATAGACCGCCATGATATATAGACCCGTATGTAACTGTAATATCGAAAACTGTAAACGACGAATTTAAGAACGGATGAAAAGGACATTTTAACGAAAACCACAAAATGTTAGATCTGATGACGGCCCGCAGATACCGTACATGTTACATGAAAATAACAAGATATATGTTTGAATATTACTGACGTCATAGACTGGAAGTAAGTGCTTAGCATTTCGTTATTGGCGACCGCACTGTATATAAGTTATAGCGGTTTTCCCCGATTACTATTTTTAGAAATTATCAACATACAAAGCATGATTGTTAGCTCGCAAAATGATCAGAAGATGTCAATAGGAGAGATTCGTGACTACGTAGTAAATACCTGTTAATGTGTATCACGTGGTGCACATTTTCTAGAAGGTAGGGCAAGAAATGTAAACAATGGCCATAGAGCATCTGATAAAAATACTTAAGATGATGATGAAGATGCTTAATATCGTTCAAGAAATTATATCTGATTATTCATTTATTTAAAAAAGATGGCTTAAATGAAAAAATATAAAATAATTTGAAAAAAGACTTTGACAAGTTATTTAAAGTTCCAGCATACATCAAACATGTCAAATGTTGTAACCATTTTAATTTATATAAAGTTCATATATAAAAATACATTGCCATTAATAACTTATTAGTCTGCAACAACTTTAGTAAAAGTCTGTTTTTTACGTCATAAATTTATGTTCTAATCATTTAATTTATAACAATATAATAATAATCGCTATATTGTTACATCACATATTCTTCATTTTTTGTTATACAAATATAATTAAGCTATTTTACAACTAAATGTCCCCGGTAGTCAACCAAACAAATTATTCAGCTTATGATGCCAGTGGTTTTAAAACTGGCGTATTGTTGTTTCAATAATTTTGAATGTTATCGTGCATGAAAACTGTGTTCGAGTTCCTATTGAGCGGAGGCAGTGTCTTTTGGCTCACTTACAACTAAATCAACATAGTTCTATTGTTATCCGAGATTTACACACATATTTATAAGGGACAAAGACTGGATATTTAATGTTTAACAAACTTACCTGCTGTTAATTATTGTTTAATTGTATTAAAAAAAATTATGATTTAAGCTGAGCCCTGGAAGTATGTGTGTATATACACATAAACTTGAAGAAAAAAATATAAGGAAATATCTGAAAATGAGTAAATTTTTAATGAGAAAATGTTATAAACTAGAAAGAAAGGGTTTACACATGTTTCGGCAAAGAAGGCTTTGATACAAAAAGTAAACTGGAAATCACCTATAAATGGGTATGTATCAGGTACGGGATCTGGATGATTTCCTATGTCAATTTTCCACTAATAAAGCGTTGCTACAGATGCATGTCCATTTCATTGAAAACTGTTCATGTCATGCTGCAATCCACCATTAATGTGTATTTTAAACAGATAAAACATGACAATACTTGCAGCTTGTAATGCAAACTCTTCACAAATAATACAAGGTAGGGCAAATGTTTGCCCGACTAGCAACTGTTATTGTGGTCAGTTCTTATCAGAGAATCTATTTTTAGAACATTCTCTACCTGTGAATCCTTCCTATACTTAAGAAATGAATGCAATGCTAAATATTAAACACATATATCGTCAGTCAAATATGTCTTAAGCAGGGTGTCAACACTTTCCATGGTTTAAAATATTATGTTGACATTCACTTTTGCGATTTTATAGGCGGCAATTTGATTGGTTTAAAGGGTTAGTGATAAAAGCACGTTTAAGATACTCGTCGTCAGATTCTGATAGCGTAGCGGTTTTCAGTAGGTGATTTTAAGAAGATTGCGAATCCGAATATAAATAGATACGAATAGATACGGCAAAAATGGTATTAATTGGTATCAACGTGATTGACGATATAGGGATACTTTATTTTCATTAACGTCAATTCGGATGTGTCGAATCTCTTGAATTTTGAAATAACTCATATCAGCAAGAAAGATTTTTAAGATGTTTGTGAAAGCATCATTAGTATAAAATTGCGACAACATTAAAGATAGTAACAAAATTGCATTTTATTTTTTTTATTTTAAATACCTTTATCACCCCAGTAATCGCCCTTTGTATTGGGTCAGTTGAAATTATTATAACTACAATATTTCGTGTCCCTAAATTTAGGGACGAAAACATAATGTTTCTGAAAGTGTCACTTAAGATAGGGACAGTGAAAAATAGCAATCCTCGAAGTGTCCCAAAATTTAGGGACGAAAACAAAAATGTTTGTGAAAGTGTCACTTAAGATAGGGACAGTGAAAAATTGCAATCCTCGAAGTGTCCCAAAATATTGGGAGGCAAATAATATTTAGTTTCGAGAAAAATAATGTT
The DNA here is from genome assembly GCA_038501625.1 of Corbicula japonica. Taxonomy (NCBI): domain Eukaryota; kingdom Metazoa; phylum Mollusca; class Bivalvia; order Venerida; family Cyrenidae; genus Corbicula; species Corbicula japonica. The sequence goes on along the minus strand of JAZAYU010000119.1, from coordinate 1,644,676 downwards.
TTCCGAATATTAAAGATGTCCCAAGATATAGGTTTATTACATTTACTTACATCGCCGGATCAAAATTAGAACAGTCTTTAATTCAAAGGGAGGTAATTTAAAAATTGGATACTTTGAAAGGGATTTATTTAAACAAATATGTGGTTGATTAATAAGTTTTTATGTTTTTCCTAATAATGAGGGGTCCTATTAAAACAAAACAAGAAATTAAGAGCAAATTTCTGTTTGCGTGACCTCTTTATGCAAGAATTGCATTTTTAGCGAAATTAAGGATAACTCTCGCAAAACTGTTCCAAAGTCAATTATTACAAGATTAAAAGTTAAGTTGAAGACTGTTATTGGCATATGATCATAAATAAACAGTGAATTCAGTGTCTTTCTAATAAAAAGATACGGACAAAAAGTGACCAATTAGAACTTTGGTTGAGTGTATTAGGCAAATGTTCCAACTAGACTCCTAAAACTTTTGCAAATACTGAATCATTACGAACGCAACTGATTTTAAATTTTAATTTCCTGAAATTACAATCATTATATAATTCTAAAATCGATACAATTTTTGTAACAAGAACCTTCTTAGATTCAAATATCTGGTTTACCTATTACACCCGTGAATCATAATTCTTCGAATTGCTTCGGGTATTTGCAAAATTATTATTAAGAGTCTAGCTGGTAATGATGCAAAGTTTGACATAGACAACACTTCCTGTCGTTATTCGGGGGCAAAAGAACGTGAATAATGTGAATGGTTTCCCATCAAATTACTTATCCTAGTAAGTAAGCGATCGGCACGGAATGGTCGTGCCGAGTGCTACTGCGCTTCACGGTTGACCGCGCAATTCAAAAATAACACAAGAAGTATGCTTTCTCTATTCATTCAGATATATATTTCATACAGCATGAGGATATAAGTCATGTCGAAATGAAAGTATTAGAGTAACATCATGATAAGGCCATAGAAAATAAATTATTAGATTCTCATCCGGATTTTGGGAATAAAAGGGGCGGATGGGCACTTTTTAATTTTTATTTTTTTATTAACGAAATACCTTGAGATTGTATTTCGGGATAGTCTAAAACCCGTTCTGTCCGGAACAGAATGTTTCGATTATTTTACCAATAATTTTTTGGGGGCGGGTGGTTTTGGACAGGGGCGGGCGGGGATGAGAATCTAAAATATTTTTTCTCTGGCCTAATGCTAATTTTCTATCACAAAAGTCGATTACAATATTATATTTTAAAAATCGCCAGTTTAAGCAACTAAATATCTCCAATATAATTTATAAAGCGTTGTAATTTACTCGCAGATTTATAATTTCAATATATTTATAACAAAATTACCTATCTTAATTCAATAACTTATTTTGTTAAGGACTGAAACAATAGTATAATGCATTCATCAAATTATGAAATACAATTGGGTTGTTTTAATAATGTAAAACGCGAACAGCATCACGCTTAATTTAAACAATTTATGTCCCGATGAATGTATTAAACTAACGACTTTATTCTTATATTTACACTTCTATTTAACTTCTTACCAAAAAAAAAAGGGAAAACGGGAAGAAACAGAAAATATGTTAGAAGTAATGTTGAAAAGAGAGTGAATGATGACACGTTTTAAAATAGATGAAAATGGTGCTTTGAAAGCCGCCAATGCAAACTTGGCAAACTAGATGGAGGCGCTGACAAACGTGCAGCTAAATATTCTCCGAAGCAAATGTTTGTCATTGCAATAAGAAAAACATCATGATAACAAAAAAAATTAAAAAGGTGCAAGATTATGACGATGAGTGAAAAAAGCAACACAAATAGAACTTGCTTACATTCAATCCGTTTTGCAAAAAAAAAGACAATTAAACTGTCTGATGTAACATGATAAGATTTCGCGGTGATTTAATTTTAGCGTGTTTCGCGCTGGGAAATTTAAGTGAATCGAGACCTATCGTAATCAAAGCATTCAATCACCGTAATTGCGTCTTTTAAAAATTATTTTGGAAGCATGAAAACAACATTTGCAGTAAAAGTGTAAAATAAAAAAAATCACGTGAAAACAACAAACATTACCAATAATGCAAAGGTAATTAATTGTTTGTCATACAAATGCGGCGGCATCATCAAGCCAACCTTGCCGGAGACAGAAACAGTACAAACCATCCGATCCCCAATGGAGGATATTTTAAGTGTGCCTTTATACTACCAACCGCAATGATTAACATTCTGCACTGTTTGAAATTAGCATATTACCGTCAAGGGAGGTAATTCAAACTGATAAGAACACGGTTTACAAAATTACATCTTTAGCAAATTTGAATCCGATTATGGATTTAGTGTTATTTTAAAATACAAATAATGATCTATAAATTGCCTAGACTGCATTACTGAAAATGCATATTTTGTTTATTTTTGGGATGGAGTGTGTTCTCCCATTTGTATGGAGTACAGTTGAAGTTTCTTCGCTCCAACAGCGCCATTTGAAACGGCGATTTTTGTGTTATCTTTGGATACACAAATGCACTGGGGAAACCAGATGTCCAGTATATGGGATGACAATATCTGTCCAGTATGTGATATCTGGACAATAGAATTTGTAAGTGTACAACAGACAAATATACAGTCGTTTGGACCTACAGCCAAACCAGATGGCTGCCTAATAAATTTCCTATCGAAAACCTCAACGCTTCTTTTGTTGGCAATGTCATAAATGCAAACCATGTGCGCGAACTTGTCAGTTAAAGCTACTTTATTGCAGTTGTGTATGTACGCACATGCAAAGTTACCGAGAGTATATTTCTTTGCAGGAAATTTGATTCCGATCTCGTTCTCTTCGCTCAACAATGACACAACGCGAACAGGTTGCAGGTCGTCAAAACTTCCTACAAGAAAATTGTCTCCGTCCATCATACATATGGAACCATACGGTTTTGTTACATTTATGTTGCCAATCGCAGATATCTCATTAGTTTCACTTATAAACAGAATTTCTATTTTATGTGCATATCCTTTTGTTATGGCGACTTCATTTTCCGACACGGCCACAACACCCTGAGGATCATGGGATAACTCGTACGAATTCACTTCATCAAGATTTTGATTGAGGAGTGTACATTTCTTATTCACATTATCTACAGCAACTAGTCTTCCGTCTGGCATGAAATCTATACCTGTGTAAAATGGTTCTTCCTCATTGCTGACAGCATTAAGGTCCATAGAAGACAACAACTGAAGGTTACATACCGGTTCAATGTGATCACGCCCATTGTCAACTTGAGCATCAGGGTAATGAGCAAACACATCATTCATATTGCTTTCTGGATTTCCGTTTTCATTCTCATTTGTGCCATCAACTATCTCACTGTTCTCAACATTCATATTAGTTTCTGGATTTTTGTTTTCATTCACAATTGTTCCATTGACTATCTCCCTGTTTTTGACATTCAGATTACTTTCTGGATCACCGATTTCATTCTCATTTTTATCATTGGCTACCTCCGTGTTTTCAACACTCAGATTACTTTCTGGATTTTCGTTTTCATTCTTATTTGTGCCATTGACTTTATCACTGTTTTCAACATTCAAAATACTTTTTGGATTTCCGTTTTTAAGTTGCTCATTAAACAATATGCAAGTTTCGTTCACATTGTCAGCAGCAACCAGTCTCCCATTGGGCATGAAATCTATACTTGTCAAGGACGGCTCTTTCTCATTGTCGGCAGATTGCTTAAGTTCAATAGACGACAACATTTTCAAGTAACCAATCGGATAATTGTGAGTGTCCTCATTTTTCATTGGACCATCAGGTTCATTACTTTTCGGAGCAAGAATTTTACTCCCTTCTTCACGACTGTATATTTCAGTGATCTCAACTTTCACAGTAATGTCTTGATCACGGTTTTCACTCTCGAATGCGTTATTGGATATGTCAATGGCAACAATATTTTGATTTCTTTCCGGATCACAGTTTTCACTTCCTAATTCAACGTTGGATATATCAGTGGCCTTTATTTTAAAATTACGCTCTGTATCATAGATGTCCGGATCACTGAGTTCACTCTGCGTTATGTCTTTGGATATATCATTGACCTGATCTTTCAGATAACCAAACGGTTTACTGAGTTTATATATTATTGCACCATTGGATATATCAGTGATATCAATGTCCACTGTGCTTTCTAGATCACTTGGTTCACCCCCTATTGTTCTAATAGATATATCAGAACCCTCAACTTCCAATCTACTTTCTGGATCACTGGGTTCACTCCATATTGTTTTATCATTGGATATATCAAAGCCCTCAACTTTATTTGTACGCTCTGGATCACCAGGTTCACTCATTATTGCTGTTCTGTTGGATATATTTGAGCCCTCAACTTTCATTCTACTTTCTGCATCACCAAGTTCACTCACTATTGTTGTTTCGTTGAATATATCTGAGCCCTCAACTTCCATTGTACTTTCTGGATGACCGGGTTTACTCTCTATTGTTGTTCCACTTGATATATCAGAGCCATCAACTTTCTGATGAATTCCTGTTGCTAATTGTTCAACTTCTTTTTTACTTTTGGATATCGCAGTTCCACTGTCATTTGTGTCATGATCTTTGTCAGTGACCCAAACTTTCTGTCTATTATCTGGACCGAAAATTTCTTTCACTATTGAACCATTCGATATATCAGTGACCTCAATATTCATAACAGTTCCCGAATCTCCTATTGTGCTGTCGGATAAATTAGATGCCACAACAGTCTGATTATTTCTTGGAACAAATAGTTCATCTATTGTGCTTTTGGTTATGTCATGGGTCTCAACTTTCTCATTGCTTTCTGGTTCATGCTTTTTACTCTCTTTTGTACGATTCAAAATTTCAGTATCCTGAAATATCTGATTTATTTCTGGCTTATCAACTTCAATCCTTGTTGAGTTATTTGACATATCAGTGACTTTATCATTTTTAATACTTTCCGGATCATCTAGTGTACTTTTATTTCTGACATTGGATATGTAAGTAATGTTTTCACACGAAATGGAAAGTTTTCCTGGCTCATCATTTATTGTCGGAGGCAGTTTCAAAGAATCATGAAATTCGAAAGTAACATCGATATCTTGTAAAGAAGCAGTTTTCTTGTCCACTTCAGCGGTCAACGTTTTAATCTTTTCTTTCACCTCTTCAGTCATCTTTAGCTTTTGATCAGGACGTTTTTCTTGAAAAATGCTTTGTATGTCAACAAGCATTTTTTCTGTGTCTGAAATATAGTTGTTCTGTCGTGTAAAATATGATGTTATGTCTTGCGATACCCTACTTTTCCATCTTTCAAGAGTTTCATTCACTTTGTCTTGCATTTCTTGAATTTGTCCAATCACTTTGTCAATATGCATGTTTTTCAGTTTTAACATTTCGTCTCCGAGTGTAATCGCATTTTCTTTCACAACCAACACTTTTTGCGTAAGTAAATCAATAGCATCTGTATCATCAATATCTTCGTTATGCTTTACATTACACATTTTATGAACTACAACTGCACATTTGCTACAACAGTAATCAGTATGATCCAAACAATAGAACTCGAGCGGTTTTTTATGTTCTTGGCAATCATATAAATTCTGCATTTCTTTTGGAAAGTAAAACTGATCCGCTTCGCTTGCCAAAACCATCCGATGATTCTTTGCAATGGAAAAGCTTGTGTGAAGAAAACTTGAACATTCTTTACACTGGAATTCTTTACAATCACTGCAGAACCAAAATGCCGTTGTAGTCTCGCCCTTGGTGTTGCATGGTTCGCATATTTTCTGGTCCTCATTTTGTTTCTGGTCCTCATTTTGTTTCTGATCCTCATTTTGTTTCTGATCCTCATTCTGTTTCTGATCCTCATTCAATTTCTGATCCTCATTCGGTTTCAGATTCTCAAATATAGACAGTCTCTTGCCAAGAACTTTATCCCCTTCGTCGCGTGTTTGGTCCTCCATTTTAATTGAATGTGAACACTCCCAATATGTGTCGGTTTATTAGATAACAGAATAAATATCTTAGATATAGTAATATCATCCGACCAATGACTAACGGTTAAATATCAAGCGTTTGTCTAAGGTTATCCGAATCAAAGTCGTGTCACTAATGCCTGTCTGAACTCTAAAGTTTATGTACTATATAAGGTGTATGTTTCGCATTCTTTGGCGTTTAGCAATTTTCAGGGTGAGGGAAAAGAATTGTCTCCTAGACATCCTTTATATATTTACATTCCTATTGATTTCTTCGTTTAAAAAAATTCTATTCATTTTGCATGAACCGCATGACCCGTAGTGAAGTCAGTAACGTCATGGCTGTTACTATTGAAAACTCCCACGTATTACTCACCCTTTTCACTTAATACCTAATTTTTGAAAGCGTTCGACTTAAGTTTATTTAAAGAAAAAAAATGAATAAAATGTAAATATAAGTAATGATTCTTATTTTGGTGCGGTTCATGCAGATTGGACGTGCACGCGAGAGCTGGCAAATTTACCATAAAGCGCTAGCGCGCTTTATGGATTTGCCAGCTCTCGCGTGCACGTCCAATCTGCATGAACCGCACCTAAATAAGAATCATTCCTTAAATGTTTGTTCTTCAGAGTATTTGGAGGGGCAACTGCAAATTAGACTATATTAAACACTGAGTGTCACACATGTTTTAATGTTTAAGTTTTCAATGAAAGAAAAAATTAAAACAGGGTTATCAGTACAACAAATTATGGAAACAGTTTGAAAGTTTCTTCGCCGATATTCAGATTTGACGAAAGTCTAAAAACAAGTTTTTCTAGAGCGTTTTGCATGCTCACTGACTAACCCTTTTGTAGTCGACCGCTTTGCTAACCTCTTTGTTTATTGAAGGGTTTGTTTTTATCCCCCCGCCGAAGGCGAGGGGGATATAAGTAGTGCCCTTCGTCCGTGCGTCTGTACGTCCTTGCGTACTGAGCATAACTCCGAAACTACTTGAGGGATTTTATTCAAACTTCATACACTGACAGAGCACATTGGTAGGTAGTGCAGTGTGCAAGAACAATCACTCTACCCTTCATATTTTTAGAGTTTTTCCCCTATCATATTTACTTGATAAATTTTGTCCGGAGTATAACTCCAAAACTACTTGAGAGATTTTATTCAAACTTCATACACTGACAGAGCACATTTGTAGGTAGTTCCGTGTGCAAGAACAATAACTCTACCTTGCCTATTTTCAAAGTTATTCCCCTTTATCAGAATTACTTGATAAATTTTGTCCGGAGCATAACTCCAAAACTACTTGAGGGATTTTATTCAAACTTCATACACTGACAGAATACATTGGTAGTGCAGTGTGCAAGAACAATAACTCTGCCTTGCCTATTTTTAGAGTTATTCCTCTAATCCTAGAACCTGGTTTAAACCCCAAGTGGCAATTTGTTTTGCCACTGGCCGTTCCAAGGCGGGAACCCCTCTGGTTCTCACTTTCGATATTTGTTTTCAGGCGTCCATTTTGAAACTGATTATTGTAATACCATGCTCTCTTTTCCTCTCTACTTTTTGGCTGTGTGGGGAGGCTGTGTATGCTGGATGTGGCCATTCCTGATATGCGTGTTTCATTTTTTTCTTTATCATATATACTTGATAAATTTTTCCGGAGCATAACTCCAAAACTACTTGAGGGATTTTATCCAAACTTCATACACTGACAGAGCACATTGGTAGGTAGTGCAGTGTGCAAGAACAATAACTCTACCTTCCCTATTTTTAGAGTTATTTCCCTTTATCATATTTACTTGATAAAAATTGTCCGAGTATAAATCCAAAACTACTTGAAGGATTTTATTTAAACTTCATACACTGACAGAGCACATTAGTAGGTAGTGCAGTGTGCAAGAACAATAACTCTACCTTGCCTATTTTTAGAGTTATTCCCCTTTATCAGAATTACTTGATAAATTTTGTCCGGAGCATAACTCCAAAACTACTTTAGGGATTTTATTCAAACTTCATACACTGACAGAGCACATTGGTAGGTAGTGCAGTGTGCAAGAACAATAACTCTATCTTGCCTATTTTAGTGTTATTCATCTTATCATATTTACTTGATAACTTTTTTCCGGAGCAAAACACCAAAACTACTTGAGGGATTTTATTCAAAGTTCATACACTGACAGAGCACATTGGTAGGTAGTACAGTGTGAAAGTGCAATAACTCTACCTTGCCTTTTTAAGAGATATTCCTCTTTATAAGATTTACTTGATAAATTTTGTCCGGAGCATAACTCCAAAACTACTTGAGGAATTTTATTCAGACTCCATACACTGACAGAGCACATTGGTAGGTAGTGCAGTGTGCAAAAACAACAACTCTATCTTGCCTATTTTTAGAGTTATTCCCCTTTATCAGAAAAACTTGATAAATTTTGTCCGGAGCATAACTCCAAAACTACTTGAGGGATTTTATTCAAATTTCATATACTGACAGAGCACATTGGTAGGTGGTGCAGTGTGCAAGTCCAATAACTCTACCTTGCCTATCTTTAAGAGTTATTCCCCTTTATTAGATTTACTTGATAAATTTTGTCCGGAGCATAACTCCAAAACTACTAGAGGGATTTTATTCAAACTTCATACACTGACAGAGCACATTAGTAGGTAATGCAATGTGTAAAAACAATAACTCTACCTTCCCTATTTTAAGGGGTTTTCTCAATCTGCAACCATTTACTTGTAAACTGTACTCAGCATGACCATAACAATATGGCATTTTAAGGATTTCCAGGTAAATTATACGAAAGAACAACCTTCAGGTAACTTATTTCCAGCGGGGGGATTGACCATGTGTAACATGGCTCTTGTTTTTTGTGTTGTTTTTTTTTCCGAAGGAAACAAACGATCTGTGTTAATTAGTTATTTCTTTGCTACATGTAGATGTAGACTGCACAATCAGCGATTTTGCTGATAAGATTACAATAAGTTGAAATTATCGTATGATTGTCGTATTTAATGCCTATAGGATAAATTCAGCCTCATGTGACGAAGCTTTATCTCTAGTATGTAACGTGTATCCGAGCGGCTAACTTATATTAACTACCTAATAACGATGTAGTTTCAGCGTAGAGCTGACTATATATAATTTTTCTTGGGTCCTTTTAACCGAAGGTTTATAGACATAGTAATGTTGAAATAATTATGTGAAATGTTTAATAAACCATAATTAACCAATGTGATCGCCAGCTCTAGATTTCAAACTCTAATACATACAAACAACTACTCTACTTGAGTGACAATGATAGGCAACAACTATTATTTCTGCACACTCACCTAAATAAGTTTGCTCATCAACAAATGACTTTTTTATCCAATCTACTATCAACCTACTTGGCGGTTTGATGGCCACTTTTATGAACAATATATGTTGTCTATCGTCCATAATACCGACGGGATGTTCAACCGATCTCCATCTCCAGACTGCATAATAATAAGAATAAACTTTACCTTAAGTATGATTTGCACACAAATTTATATGTTTAGGAAGGAAAATATTTTTTTTAAAGAAGAAAGAATCGGAAAAAGAAGAAGAAGAAGATGATGATGATGATGAGGAGGAGGAGGAGGGGGAGGAGGATGGCGGTGATGGTGATGATGACAAACGAAAAAAAAACATCATTCACATGATTAAAGACACACTGAATCGGTGTGAGGGCATTGCTTTATTTGCTTTCAAGTAGATTTACATACGTTGCTCATGATGATGTTTTATACAAAATTAAATGAAAACCAGTGTATTTAAAAACCCACTGATAATTGATAAAAACCATGTACAATGATATATTTCAGATAGGCGACAAATGCAGATAAACACACATACGGCGATACAAGCTATGTGTATGCCCCTGTGCATCCCGGTAATATGTAGCCGATGGACCAGGATGATTCGTGAAGCCTAGTACCTGTCCCGGTATAACGCCCCGGTGTTTACCGGTATGCAATCGTATCATCTTGGCGAATCAGCGAAGCGTGATCCGAGTACCCTGGTTTGGACACCGGGGCACACATAGTCCTCAACCGAACCCGCTCCGGGTAGAACCGCATTCAATCGGGATGAATGAATTTTAAATATAAAAACAAGATCTTAACACGGCTTCCGTAGTTGAATCGGTATCCACCAGCTATTACCTTAGCAATATGGTTGCTCCACCGTTACATTACCGGCATTCACCGACTGCTACCGTGCCAAACCGTATTTCGACCGGCACGAGTCATGGACGACTACGTCGGCTCTCCTCCGCGACACACAGTGGCCAAAATTTGAGTCTTCGTATCTCCACGGTATGTACCCAGATAATGAGAATCGCGGATAATGGGGCACGAGTCATGGACGACTACGTCGGCTCTCCTCCGCGACACACAGTGGCCAAAATTTGAGTCTTCGTATCTCCACGGTATGTACCAAGATAATGAGAATCGCGGATAATGGTAGATTGTGAGAATAATGAGAGATCGCCAGGTCGGAGGAAACACAATGGAGAGGTTAGTTATTGTATGAATTTCATGTTATTGTGATCGAATACTTATCTTTTGCGATAGAAAACAATCAAGCGATGTCGAAGCCTTCCTCTCATACCCATACATTTTGAATCGGCCTTCAGATAAAGTAAAACCAAGGAAAATGATCACGCAACATTCCAGATTTCTAAAAAAAAAACTACGTTTTATGCCCATTTAAAATAAATTTAAACATTCTTTTTGTAAACGACACTGCTGTTATCAAAGCCCAAAAATCGACAATCAATATGCCACCCAGCTTTAGCCCGTAATATGAGTATATTCCTAAACAAACGTCTTTTTTCTGAGGCACTTGAAGCAAATTGGATAATGGGGATTCGCTCGGTTGATATAGGGAAATTCAAATATTCATGAAATGGATAATGGTGGAGTTTTAGTGTTTCTCCTAATTGAAATGTTCAGATAAAATTATTTTATTTTAATAACTCTTGTATATAGTTCTCTTTTTTTGCTATCCACTGTGATCATTACAAAACATATGCAACTTTTCATTGTATTTATGACGTTTTTGGTCGAAGCTTTAAAATCATATTAAAACGTTACAATGACAAATCGTATTGTACGGTGTTCCGTTGAGTCCATCGTTGTTTAGCACTGTCGCTGTCAACATCTTCGGCGAAAAGACGAAACAACGATGCGAGATCGCGAAAACACGATGCGCGGTCGCGAAAGTACGATGCGAGAACGCGATATTTAAATCGGGTCTTGGCAGCTTACTTTCGCGACTAAGCATAGATGTATCGCGTTCTCCCCTGCCTTTTCACGTTTTTGATGTCCAGCCCTTAGGCCGTCAAGAATACGAAAACACGCTTTTATATTATCATCGCGTCCTCGTACTTTCGCGACCTCGAATCGTATTTTCGCGACCACGCATCGCCAAAGCGATCTAGCATCGTTGATTCGTGATCTCGCTCAATAGGTCGAAAGGAGAAACAACAATGTCCCCAATTGAATATCGTAGTATCTAGCGATTTAATATCTAAAATATATATTATTTATCTTCGCTTTCATGAATAGATCTTTTAGACTGGATGTGGTTTTTATCTCGGGCATTGCTTTTGTAACCACCAACACTAGCTAAATCATTTTCCTGCTCGGTGCTATTTTAACTTAAACACAGACAAACAGACAATTTATGCATGCATACAATTTACTATTTATTTTCCTTTTCAGGTAAAGACTGAAGATTAAAAGATTGAAGTGTTACAGATGTGATGCGGAGTGGAATTCTTTGACTGAACTTATAGCGCATGCCGTGATTTGTCACGAGGATTTGTGTATAAAATATCGCGAATTACTGCTGGACGAAACTTCGGAAAATGTGGTTACAGGACAAAAATACTACCCGACTTGATTCCAAAATCACTAAAATTAAAAAATGAGAAAATTACGGTTAGGGACGAGGTCATTTTTATTACGAATAGTAATGACAATGTCACTCAAGTAAGAACTCCTATGAAAACAAAAGACTTTCAAACGACAACTAAATCATGCTACTTAATTGATACAGTTTTTAACAGTAACTATCCAATTGGCAAAGGACGCCACTCCAATAAGCGTTCAGATTCGCTTAACCCGGGTATTAAGAGGCTGTGAGTTAGTTCTTAGTTGATGCCTTTGGGACAGAAGGAAATTATGCTATTTGGGGAGATCATTAAGATAAATGGGTCATTTATCTTGTCACTAGAGCTGGTGGTATTGTTTCATAAAGATAGCAGTTTGCGGAACGAGGTGGAACATACAAAAAAGAATAGAATGAATAGTATTTAGGTTGAAATAAGGGAAAATATACAATTATCCAGTCAAGAATTTAAATTATCCATTCACTTTTTCTAGGCGAATCCCCATTGTCGAATTTGCTTCAGGTGCCTCAAAATAGACGTTTGTTAAGGAATATACTCATATTACTGGCTAAAGCTGGATGGCATATTGATTGTCGATATTTGGGCTTTGACAACAGCAGTGTCGTTTACAAAAAAAAATGTTTAAATATATTTTAAATGAGCATAATATGTAGTTTTTGTAGAAATCTTGGATGTTGTGTGATCATTTTCCCGTGTTTTTTTTTACTTTATCTGGCGGCCGATTCCAAATGTATGGGTATCAGAGGAAGGGTATGACATCGCTTGATTGTTATCTATCGCAAAAGATAAGTATTAGGTCACAATACAATAATATTCATACAATAACTAGCTTCTCCGTGCTGTTTTCTCCGAGCTGGCGATCTATCAGTATATACTCACAATCTATCATTATCCGCGATTCTCATTAACCGGGTACATACTGTGGTACCTAGACTTTAAAATTCGCACAAGAGGGTCTCTTAATGTGAGTATCAAGCAGAAAAAAAGTGCATACAACTTAAACATTGTACAAACAGCAAAAAAATTTACGTCCAAAGAAACACGTGTTTCAAATCTTGGCCGCAGTGAATAAACCGTTACTAGAATTCATGGCCTAGCTAAATTCATAGCTTATGTATCCGGGTAAAAGGATTGTTAGTGAGATGACATGCTGGTGCGGTAGCTCAGTGGTAGAGTGCTCGCAGGGTAAGCGAGTTATCCTGGGTTCGAGTCCCGGTCCAGCCACAAACGTGTCACCTGTTAGGCCTACATTTGACCCCCAAAGTAAATAACGGTGAAGTGGCATTGATGAGATAAAGATGAGAATAGATGTTCGTGGAAGAATTTCAATGGCTCGGGGGAAGAATGTTACCAGGTTAGGTTTAAGCAGAAAGGCCTGTTGGTGAGATGATGTGCTGGTTCGATAGCTCAGTGGTAGACTTTTCCCCTGTTACACTAATAAATCCTTAGGCTATATTAAAAGAAACATATCAAATAACAACCATAGAGTTAAAGAGCTGGCATATAAAATCTTGGTCTTGCCCCATTTGAAATATGCAACTACTATCTGGAACTCCTACACCAAGACAAACATCATTAGACTAATAGGCCTAGGCTAATGAAACAACGAAGACGTGCATGACCACTGGTGCACAACTATAGCATCGAGACGGTGTTTGTGTCGTTTTGGATGCTGTAAAAAGTCGCCTTGTACATTCAATCAGTGCTTTGAATTACATGTACCATGAACTAAATGCAACGTGTTCAGGCTATCTCAGTTTTTTGTTCTTTTTCACCGATTACCCCGTGCTAACATCACCGGCCACCCATAGTAAAGGGAAGTAATTACACTTGTACGAAAACTCTTCAATTTGGAGATAATGTCTGGTGTGGGACTAGGCAACCGTCTGTGAAATTTTCAGGTAATTCACGATAATCTTCCGTTAACAAATTCAAATTTCAGTTTCTTTTGTTTTCTTTAAAGAATCGGTTGCCTTTCCTTAGGTTGTCATTTATTTTGGACGTCAAGGAATTGAGAAAATCGCGCCAGACATGGTGACCTAATTTTTCCCTCGTGGTATGGTCAGTGGGTGGAGTTACATTCACACGACATGTTAGTGAAAACCACATGTTGGTATCTGGAGAAACATGGCCGTTTTTCAGATCCGAGAATTAATATTGATAGATGATTTGAATTAAAGTTTAGCCAATTTTTAATTGGTTTTGGGTTCTAAACTAAGTTTACCCACTTGTACAGTAAGTAGGTCAAACATTGATTATTGCCACCACTGACACAGATCGAGAATTTTTTGCATTTCACAATAATTTCAAAAAGAAGGTACAGAGCTGTTAAATAAATGAATTTTTAATGTATTTAGTTGTAGTTATATGTAATTTAAGGTTAGGTAATGAGTATTGTTGCTTAAGATGCAGTTTTTAACAAAAAATGGAAGATTATATTTTAAATGTATGATCATAGGTCTACATAGCCAAAGGTTATGAAATTGTCACACTTACAGTTGAACAGTTGGTACAGAGGAAAGAGGTGGAACTTAGGGAATCAGACTTCCTGCCCCTTTTCTTCAAGGCAGCAGAGGATCCAGATGGGTTCAGTGATGTCGAACCCCCTTTTTGGGCAGAAATCTGGGCTTTTTTTTCCTTCTTAAATAGAGGCAGTTTATATGCACCTTCCCCTCAGAAAATTTCTTGAAAATCATGCAGTTTTCCCCAAAAAGTAACTTTACATCAGGTTTTTTTCATTCCCTTTCAGAGAAGAAAATATGTTTTTTTTTTCCAAACTTATAGAACACTAACACTTGTCCTGGCAGTAAAAAAGCCCTGGAGATATATAATTTCCATGGAAATTTTGGCCAGAAAGTTTAAAACTATTATGTAAAGTTTTACCCTAAGACAACCCCAGACAACCCCTATTTCTGTAAATCATGCATTCGACCGTGAAGGTGAAACGTTTGAGTCCCAGTTAAGGTTCTTCACTCTTTGCCCAAATCAACTACGTATGGTGCAAGTGTACTTTTACAGCCAAATTAAGGTTGGGCAAAGCATTGACCAGTATAAATAGGTTGGCTGAGATATAGGCCTTGGCAAAACATGTAGCTGATCTCTCATAAGCTAAAATCAGGGTCAGATGCATGATTTCCAGACTGGGTTTATATTTGACAGTCTTAGAAAATCTAAAAAGGTTGGCTGTCTTTTCTACAGATTTTATTATTTAGCTTCCCTTGAAGAACAGTACAGTGGTTCATTTTAAGCGCCCTCTTTTCATGAATATTCTTAGCTCCCTGGGCAGTAAATAGGGCGATTACGGTAACCTTAAAAGCCAGCCTGTATGTTTCACTCCAAGGCTATTTTCATTTTGAGTCCCAGTGATGATATAATTTGTCTATTCCAGCACAACTTGTGTCTCAGACCACCATCATTACATACCGTATCTTCAGTTTTCATATCTGTCTAGTCAGGGTTTTTTTCTTACCATTGGGTTTTTTATGAAATTAACTTGGAATAGACATATGTTTATTATCTTTATAAAAAAAAAAAAAATAAGAATTAAATGGCTTTTGTGACTTTACTAAAGTCAATGATGATATATTTCTTAACATTAGTGCATTTGAAATATAAGACCGTCTTCACAGTTTTTCCCGGATATATTTTAACCCTTAAATCTATATATAAGCCTCTTATCACGTGGTTGATCAGTGTAGATCCAGATCAGCTGGCACATATGTTCCCAGGGCTTTTCATTATTATATACAAAATGTAATATAAGGCCACTTCCCAATCCAAAAGTAAAGCATTTTTTCCCAACTGTGGCAGAGACTTCCCAAAATGCTAGGTAAGATTCCTAAAATGCTAGATAAGATGTCCAAAAATTAATCAAAATCCTCTGAGTTAAAAAATTAATGTCTGAAAGATAGTGCTTAAAAAATTAAATTTAAGTTGAAAATACTTATTACTATTTTTAATTATAAATTAGTAGCCCATCTATCAACAAATTTTGTTTCCCGAATAAACAATTTTCGGCCTTTTTGGCACATAAATTTCCCAATCTAAAAAGGCCAGGGCCTCTTCCCAATTTTCTGATGGGATAACCTGGATCCATCTGATCAGGTTCTGCACTGTTTGCTTTTAGTACAATGTACGTGGTTATCTCTGACCTAGGAGCAAACAGCGCAGATCCTGAACAGATGGCATTGATGTGCCAGCTGATCTAGATCTGCACTGTCCCCAATTTAATAAAGGCAGACCTATGGAGTAAAGGGTTAGAATGAAAGGAAAGGGAATTTTAATTTCTTCAGTATTTTTACTGGTCACTTTTAGGGGCAGTAGAGTAAGATTGAACCTTTACTCCATTTATATGCCTTTTCTCATATTAGCAAACAGTGTAGATCCAGATCAGCTGAAACATCTGCGCTGTCTGATCTGGATCTACCCTGTTTGCTTCTAGGTCAGAAATAACCTGATAAATCTAAAAGTCCACTGTGAAGTCCTGATCAAAAGGCCAAGATGTGCTGACTGATCTGGATCTAGAAAATGTGTAAACCGAGATCATCCTGAACATACACACAGTCTGATCAGAGTCTAAACTGTCAATCAGTCCGTGCAAGTCTACAATATGATCAGGGTCAACGGTGGTTCCATTTGACCCAGGAGATGACCCTTTGACTCTGAAATTTTCAAAAAGCCTCTTTATGAACCCTATGATTTTAATTAAATGGTCGTATTTTTCCCTCAAATTTGGGGTATTTTGGTTATTTATTGGCAGAATCCCCTAAAGAAATGGATGAAATGACCCTTGAGATTTAGCAGCTACTGGAACCCCTGGTCTAGTCAGTCAGCCTCATTTTATCATGGTGCAACATACCGTAAATACTCGGTTATAAGACTGGTATTTTTTCTTGGAAAAAAGTCTTAAAAGTAGGGGATCAGTCTTATAAGCAAGATAAACAACAAGGCCCCGTTTTTTGCAGGATTTTGAAGTTTCTCATAAAAATATTTTTTTATCTTGCCATTATTGATTGTCGATTTTTCAGTAACTTTTGAAATTTTCAGCCGGCATTTATAAAATTGTAAACTCAGTGGGTAACTTAAGGTGACAGGAGTCTCAAGTTACTGCATCCTATTTATAACCCTGACTGGTCCACTTGCATTGACCATATTTTCTTTTTTTTTTCAGATATGGAGGACTGTTGTTTGCTAGGAAACCATGAGTGACCCTCGAGATGGGCAGAAAGTGAAAGCTGAAAACTATGGAACGGCAGTGCTGCAAAATCTCAGTAAATTACGCGACAGGACAGAACTGTGTGATTTCAAGGTGTCAGCAGACGGGAGAGTGTTTGAGGTAATGTATTTCTGAGCCAAAGATCATAACTAAAGCTAGAGACCAGTCTCACATCTCAAACATCTGATTGGCTGAAATGATGACTGGCCACGATATTAGCCAATCAGATGCTTGCGATTTGAGACTAATCGGGTCTTCAGTCTTAATTTTATGATCCTGGGCCCTGGTCTTAAAGGCAATATATTATTTCAAAAAGGCAAACATAGTAGACATAAAAATTTTAATATGAAATCTATTTTCTGTGCGATTTCTGCATAATTGTCTTTAATATGACAGCAGACTCATAATAAAATGCTTCAGAAAATGTCAAATTTCAGAGTTTATAGCTGGTAATGTGAAATATTCCTAATTGGAAAAAGTATCGTTATTTTCAGTTCAAAACGTTGGAAATTGCCTTTTTAAACAAATATCTATTGTGATACAAATAAAAAAAGTACCAAAATCTGATTACTTTTTGATTATTTTAATTTTCCATATTTGTATCAAAATACATCCAAAATTCCCTATTCTTCATGTAAGGTTCATGTTTTAAAACATGAAAGAAGAAAAACACTGAGTTTTGATGTGTTTTAATTTGTACAGTTTTGATGACAGCCGTCAGTAACATATTTCTATATGTATTAGCTTTTGGTACTTGTAAAACATAAACTGTATTTATATTTGGTTGTAGGTTCACAAATGTTTATTGGCGGCCACGAGCGATTATTTCCGCGTTATGTTTGGAGGTGTAATGACAGAGAGCAAACAAAACATGGTCGACTTAAAGGGTAAGATCAGTTTTATTATATTTCATGTTAACATCCTCATTTACCCATTAGGCCGTGGTCTAATCCTTCTATTACAAGGCTAACTAGTGTAGATCTAGATCATCTGGCAGATCCATGGCTTCAGATCAGGGTATACACTGTTTGCCTCCAGTGTTTTTTTATGCCAAATATTTGGAGAAATTGGGCCCCATTCCCCCCTCAAGATTGTATATAATTTTCCCCCATGTCCAATAAAAAATTTCCTCTTTGCTGGAGTCTGTTACGGATGGTTCAATTTGTATATAATTTTTCAAATGTGTAATAGCGCGATAGTGAAAATAAAAGTCAAGATGATAAATCTTATTTTTTTTCTGATGCAAGAAAATTCAACTCTGGGAAGCATGAGGCAAGATTTACTTGGTTGTACTACAGTGTTAGCAAAGCAAAAAGCAAAGGATCAGTGAATACTTTGTTTTGTTGTGTTTGACAGCTGCAAGTATCTTCCAAATATTCCCCCTTTCCTTTGTTTGTGTCACAATTTTCCACCTCCAAAGGGCTGCGACCCCCTTCCCCCCAAAAGTGAAAAAACACTGGCCTCTTGTTTCAAAAATAACCTAATTAATCCAAAGCTAATGTTGTAGGTCCTGATCAGACAGTATTTTTTATGAAAAAAAAAAATCTGACACCCTTAAAGGTAAAATACATAATATTGTTAGATTTCTGTATAGTCTATCCTTTTTGAGAGACTGTTTAATAGCGTATATATCAGGCACTTGTTTGGCAATTTTTGGGGCCCATCATGGGCCCTATTCCCCTCTCAAAACAGTATGATTTTTTCCCCTATCTCAGAAAAAAAATCCCCTCCAAAATCTAAAATAAAATTGAAATGGACTCCAAAAAATACTAGCTTTTATCAACAGTGGTGGAAAACAGTGTTATAAGTAAGTGTGACACTTCAAAGTCAAAACATGCATAGATGACTTAAAATTCCCCTTTTTGACTTTTTGTTTTAACACGACACAAAATTCCCGTTCTGAAGGGTATGGGTACCTGTCCCCAAAAGTTGTCTAGTGCCCTGCCATTATATGTAATTAGCTTAATTGTCTTATCAATATAAATTTACAAAAGCTGAAAATTAAATATTACCAAATGTAGAATTGTATAGAAATGTGTGTCATTAATATAGTATTCTTAATGAAATTGTAATGAATAAACAGGGTAATCCTGAGAAATGGGCCTGAACAGTGCTTTTTTTCCTTCTTTAGTAGTGGCTGTTTTTGGCGCCTTCCCCTCAGAAAGTTTCTTTAAAATCATGCAGTTTTCCCCAAAAAGTAACTTTACCTCAGGTTTTTCCATTCCCCTTCAGAGAAAAAAAAAAGCTATTTTCCCCAAAATTATAGGGCATGGGCCCCTTCCCCTGGCAGTGAAAAAAATCCCTACTGAAAAAAAATAAAATAAGTGCACTACAGTATCATGGATGGTTTTTCTTGCAGGTGTGACTGCAGACGGGTTACAGCATGTTCTAGATTTCATCTACAGTGGTGAGATGCGATTACATTACGATAATTTGACGGAGATTATCAACACCGCCAGTCATCTTCAGGTTAAATCAGGACTCGATCTCTGTAGTTCGTACATTATCTCAAGGATGACGTTCGAGAACGCCGAAGACTTTCTCAGTATTGCCGATACGTACTCCCTCGATAAAGTATTAGAACACTGGGATCACATGATCCAGACTAATTTTCTCGACTTTAGTTTAACTCAGCATTTTCTTAGAATGAACTCTGAAACGCTCATAAAGCATATATCAAAAAGTAGACTTAGAATTTCATCCGAATATAAACTGTTCCGATGTCTAGAAAAATGGTTTTATTATAATAATATACGTATTGTTAACGATGGACCATCAGTGTTAAGTCACGTAAGATTCCCATTAATGTCTCAGATCGAACTTGCCTCCATTCAAGAGAGTGATGTCATCAAACGCTGCCCTCAGGGAGTTCAATATGTCGCCAAGGGGTTCCGGTACCACATGGAAAGCAAGGAAGGTCACCCTGGCGTAGAATTAGTATCCAACATCAGGAGTGACTCCCCTTGTTTGGTTTTTGTTCATTATGGATCTTCATACATACCTTTTCAAATTACTGCGTACGACAGTCGGACACGAATGTTTTATAGATTGTTCTCCGATGTGAATGGTAGTCGAGACTGCCGTGTTTCTGTGATTGATAATTTTACGTACATTTGTCGTGTGGTGGATTTCGGAGGAGGGAGTCTCATGAGCTCTGTGTTCAGATTCGATCCACGTCATTTGTGCGGGCAAGAGTTACGCCCAATGAGGCGATTGCGGCTGGACTTTGCTTTGGTCTCCGTAGGTAAATTTCTCTATGTTTTTGGAGGTCTTACTGATCAATTTGCAATACTGGACTCCGTGGAAAGATATAGTGTGGTGACTAATATGTGGGAAGATTTACCTCCCTTACACGCGGCAACTCATTCCTTGGCGGCGATTAAGTTCGAAGATAAAATCTACCTCACAGGTGGCGTTGTTTTGTTAGGACCAGATCGGCAGGCAATGAATACTTTCCTCTGCTACCACACTACCTCACGACATTACGAGAGCAAGCCAGGAATGTTATACGCGCGTCGTCTACATGACATGGTTCTTATCGGAGAACGATTGTACGTGATGGGCGGGATCCCACGTACTGGTACCCCACTTCATGGGCAAATTCCAATAGAATACTACAGTCATATAGCAAATCAATGGACGTTACTTTCAAGTACTCTTAGTGGGCGCTCCATTGGCCATTATATTTATTTTGACAATAAAGTGTTATCACTCGGCCACGAGCATCATAATGCTACCGAAGACGAGGTTTGGTCGTATAGTCCCGATTCCGACACTTGGGCCCGGCACATCAAAGCACCACAGCGGATGAGTTTGACACAGGCGATGTGTGTGACAATGTATATTAACTTCGGAGATGAAAAAGTTAGCAAACTCTTCATTAAGGAGAAATGAAAAGTCAAAGTATATGTGCGCCTGTGATTAATTCTTCCATCCCAGAATTCCAATAATGGACTGTTTCCTTTGTGAAACAGATTAGTTAGTATCTCAGAAATTGATAATTTAGATAGTCTTTCTTTTCTTTGTCAATTGAAGTATCTTTTTGTCTGCTAGGTAATTTTTCTTTTTCTGAGCATCATCTTCTTAAGAATTTATTGACTTCAGCAGTTAGCTCTTTTATCACTGAATTCCAATTATAGACTATAGATGTCCATTTATAGAATTTCATCTTGGAAAGTATTCTTAAGTCTTAGTGCTCTAAGGCTTTAATACACTTGTGCATAAAAAGAGCTTTATGAAACACTTTATCCCTCATAGAAGTTTAAAAATGAAACCAGGGTTAATATTATTACTTATACCTTGACTCCATAGATACGCCTTTATCACATCTGTGCTGTCTGATCATGATTTACGCTGTTTGCTTTTTTATTCCGTAGGATATTTCTGACCCAAGATGCAACCATGGCAGATCCAGATCAGATGGCACAGATGTGTTGTCAGATCTGGATCGTCACTGGTACACTGTAGGCTTTTTTAATCATTAGGTTATTTCTGACCAAGATGTGACCTGTGCAGATCCAGATCAGATGGCAAAGATGTGTTATGGAGTGAAGGATTAACATGAATATTTAAACATGATTACTTGTGTGCTGTTTTTAAGATAACTTTATTTTGTTGCTTTTCACTAGCAAGCTTACATTTGTCTTCAATAACTATTAATGATTTTTTTCTATAAAAACTGCTTAAATTTTTGCTAAGTTTTGTGTAACTTGATTATTTTCAAATTGCCTCCCTTTGCCTTTTTAATAGCAAACTTTGGTACAACGTTCTTTACAAGTTACATAACTTCCCATGGATGATTCTTTTTAAATTTAGAATTATGGTATTTTCACCCTTCACTCCATATATATATACGGGTTTAATCATGCGTGCAACCAGTGTAGATCCAGATCAGTTGACTCATACATGCGGTCTGATCAGGATCTACACTGTTCTCTTCTAGGTCAGAAATATAACCATTACCCTTTCCTGTACAGACACACCTTTATTGCTAGGGTAAACAGTTTAGATCCAGATCAGCAGCACATCCGTGCCATCTGATCAGGATCTTAACTGTTCGCTTTTTGATTCATTATGCTATTTCAGACCAAAATGCGACCAGTGCAGATCCTGATCAGACGGCACGGATGTGCCGGCTGATCTGGATCTACACTGGTTGCACATGCGTAAAAATGCGTATTTATCTAGGAAAGGGTTAAATAGCCAACAGTTTATATCCTGATCAGATGGCACATATGTGCAGGCTGATCTGGATCTACACTGTTCGTTCATGTGATAAAAGTTGTATATATGGTGTAAAGGATCTGTGCTTACGAATCTCTGCGTTAGATTTTAATAGTTATTTGCTTTGAAAACTAAATTTCACCTGTATAGCTTATAGACAAAATGTTGCATTGGAATTCAAGTATCAGCTGACCTCAGGTTACTGTTGGAAACTAAAGATATAGGATTTTAAAGGAAAAAGGTGATATCCGAAATTCAAATGTTTTGGATTTTTCCATGTAAATAGCAAAAATGACCTGTGGCTATCCAAAGTCACACTAGCAAAACCTTAATCCTAATGTAAAATACCACTGAATAAAATTCCTAATGTGGTATTTTTTAATTTCCCAGCAGCAAACTTTCACACAATAATTATCATTCATATTGCAGGCATTAAATCACACTATTGTATTTTTCAATAAAAACATATTTAATTATTCCATTGTGTCATTTCACCAAGGTTCAAATACATGCATTTAACTTATCCGAAAATAAGCGAATTCCTTGCAAATAGAAATATACGGGTTTTATCATGGATGAACAGAGCTGTCTGTTCAGGAACTACACTTCAGTTCTTGGTCAGAAATAAAAGAACGAATCAAAATGTGATGGTGTAGATCCTGATATACTGGCTGATCTGGATCTACAATGATTGCCAATGTGATAAAACCTGTATATATGGGTAAAGGTTCAATGCACTCACTGAATGTTGAATGCAGGGATGTTTTAAGATATACTACTGACTGACGAACAGTTTTGATCCTGATCTGACTCCATAGATGCAATATCCTGGGTCTGCATTTATCAAAAGATAAGATCCATTTCACATTTAATGAATTGAATTAGCAAAAAGTTCAAAAAGATTTTTGAATAAGGAAAAAGTAAGGATTAAACCCTTTATCCATGGGATACAGCTGTTATCAATGGGCTCACAGTATAGGTCCAATTCAACAAGCACATCCATGCCATCTGATCAGGATCTGCAATGTTTTGATTCATACGGTTATCTTTTACCAAGATTTAAACAGTGTAGATCCTGATAATTGTGCATATCTATGCCAACTGATCTGGATCTACACTGTTCATACTTGAGTTAAAACCTGTATATATGGTGAAAAGTGTTAAGCTTCAACTATTCATATTACAAAACAGCATACTTAATAACCAGCATTATATAAAATTCAGGTTGACATCACGTTCATCTTGTTTTGTTAATACAGTAAAAACCCTCATTACGGACACTCGATATTACGGGCACACCAGTATTACGAACAAGTTTTTAAAGAACAGACATATTCTCTTCTTTTTGATTCAAACCCACAATTAAGGACAACCCGCTATTAAGGACACTTTCCCTCAGTCCCTTAGGTGTCTGTAATAGAGAAGTTTCACTGTATTTGTTGGAATCAGTCTCCCTGTTAGTGTGCATGAATTAATTTATAATTGAAGTTCAGGTTCACAAAGTGTATGTGAGATGTTGGTGCTTGATAACAAAGTCAACACCTAGACTCAAACAATAGTTTTATGATCAACTGCAGATTGGTAAATACATGAAAATTTTCTAACCTTTTAAAATTGACTGGCCTTTTTATCAAAATAAGCCTGTTCATTTATTTTTTATAGGATGGTTTTATCCCTTTCCTACATATATACACCTTTATGGCATGGGTCAACATTCTAGATCCAGATCAGCTGATGTCATCTGATCAGGATCTGCACTGTTTGCTTTTTGATTTATTAGGTTATTTCTGTTCAAAATGCAATCAGTGAAGATCCTAAATAACTGTTGCGGATATGCCTGCTTATCCACAGACACACATTTATCGCATGGGCGAACAGTTTAGATCCAGATCAGCTGGCACATCCGTGCTGTCTGATCAGGATCTAAACTGTTTGCTTTTTTATTCATTAGGTTATTTCTGACCAAAATGCAACCAGTGCAGATCGTGATCAATGGCATGGATGTGCGGGCTGATCTGGATCTACACTGGTTGCACATGCGTAAAATGCGTATATAAGGTGGAAAGGGTTAAATAGGAGTTAAAATCTTTGTCATTTGTTTCGAGTGTTAAAAGTTTAAGAAGTTTATTTTTTAAGAAGTTTAATTCTGTTTTCCTTATATTTATGTTCTGTTTGAAACTTTGTTTTTTGTCAATTGAATTCAAATGATTGTGAAAAAAATTTTATATTCATTCACAAACCTGGAATTGTTCCACCATAAAACTTGGACCTGTACACTGTGTTATGTTTAAATTCATTTTAGTAGGAAATCACATAATTTTCTATCTTAAATATTCTTAAAAGTACAACTAATATTTCTATAATTATTTAATGCAGTGTTATTTTATAAAACCTTACGGATGTATGCAGAGTTTTACCAATTTCCTAAATTCTTGATAAAAATATGCATATGAAAATTAATCAAAGTTTCTATGATAAAGGTTTTCATATCACAACTAAAATCAATTTTGTAGCCTGATTTCAAAAGAACTGTAAACTTTTAACTTCACTTAACTGATTTAAGGTTAAAACTTTAATTACTACTTGCCTCTTTATTAACAGGCTTAATTTCATATTTTTGAACACTTATACTTGTATAACATGATTAAAAATCAAAATTACAAAAGAAAGAATTCAGTTCATGTTTCTGTTTAATCTCAAATTACTTCCCTTTAAATAAATCTCAAATTACCTCCCTTTAAATTAGTTACAAATTACCTCCCTTTAAATAAGACTAAAATCACCTCACTTTAAGTACTGGTAAGTCAGATTCCCCCAATTTAATGTTTGGTATTGCTCCCCTTTAAAAAAAGATTCCAAATACCTACCAATAAAAATATAAAATTACCTACCATTAATTCTCAAATTACCTCCCTTAAAACAAGTCTCAATTTACCTCTCATTAAATAGGTCTCTAATTTCCTATAATTAAATAATTCTGGAAATACCTCCCTTTAAATTAAGTCTCAGATTACCTCCCTTAAAAAAGTCTCAAGTTACCTACCTTTAAATCAGTCTAAAATTACCTCCCTTTAAATAAACCTGAAAGTCAATTCTGTGTAGATTGCATATAAAGATTTGCGTTATAGAGATTTTAAACTACAAACAGAACAGTGTAGAAGTTGTCAATGTTCTGGCTGCCATATAACTACTGCAACAAAAATTAATGCTTTGCTTAGCACTTAAAAGACAAGATTCTGAAAGGATAAACATTTGTATCCTGAATAGCCTTCGAAGTTTAGCTCAGAAAATGTAAATGACATTTTCTTGCAGGCATAAATTTACAATTTTATTTTTCTTATAAAATGAAATACATATTCATAATATTTAGTGATTTGATTTCATAGGGGTTTGGTACTCTCGAGCACCAAATACACAAAATTAAATCACTGCAAAATATTATAATTGCACAGTATTTTTAAAATCTCTTTTATTTACAAAGTAAATCTCAAGCAAACCAGGTTCTTAGATATGATTATATTAATGACACATGATGGCATAAATCCATTTACAATCAATTGCATATTTGTTTGGAATAGAACAAAGTACATGTAGACGTGATTCTGTGGTATCATTCTGCCCAGGTTTCAATTAAGCTTATTACATGAACTATAAATAGACGCAACGCGATTGGTCACACCCCCAAAATAACCGAGTCAATAAATCTAGATATTGACCCGCTTTCGCTGATATTGACCTGTCTATAAATAGAATAAGAAAGTTTCCATCTTTTATAGTTCATGTAATAAACTATTTTATATATATAACTATTTATAGTTCATGTAATAAAACAGTTATTTACTTATTAGCTGGGAAATATGCTGTTGATATTGACCGCAAAAATCGTTATTGACCTCGGCTATCGCCTCGGTCAATAACGATTTTTTAGGTCAATATCACAGCATATTTCCAAGCTAATAAGTAAATAATTGTATAATATCTTGCACGAAATGCATGAAATCAAATCTCAGCGAAAATGTACCACTTAATATACTATCCTATGTAAAAATACTAATAAGCAAATAATTGCCCACAAGAAATGTAATGTGTGTGGTTTGCGCAAAAATGATCTAAAATCATCTTCACTGATCGCTCTTTGATCAGAATTGATGTTTTGAATGTAAAGGTAAATAGTGTTCCTGATCAGACTGCATGATATAATTAAGTGATAGGGAATGTCTCATTTTCAAGAACTGATCGAAATTACACCATTACAGTGCAAAAGGCATAAATGTCCGTGTAAGTACCCACGTTGCATGTGTGCGTACTGATTTTTTAGTGTACATTTCATTATACTGCACATTGTGTTAGTTATGGTCACAAGTTTCAGGTAAAACAGAACCACCTCAGCTGTGTTTAGAATATAAGCTCTGTTCAAGTTGATAAAAGTCTGTGTCATTGGGTCTGCAGGGCATACAAAAGTCTTGTTTTGTGTTCTTTAGGTCACCTTAACTGAATACTGAAGTTGAACTTTCGTAGTGGAGTATTTTCCACTTGTGTCCATCAGGCATCTATTTTTGGTCTTGGGGATTATTGGGTGTCACCAAACTTGCTCAAACTTAAACGTTTATCTTGATGCTTTCTCTGCTTATTTTTAACATGGGTCAATAACAAGGTCATTAGGTCAACAACTAGGTCATTAGGTCAACAACCAGGTTATTAGGTCTGCAACCAGGTCATTAGGTCAACAACCAGGTTATTATGTCAACAACCAGGTCATTATACCAACAACTTAGTCATTATGCCAACAACCAGGTTATTAGGTCAACAACCAGGTCATTAGGTCAACAACTAGGTCATTAGACCAACAACTTAGTCATTATGCCAACAACCAGGTTATTAGGTCAACAGCCAGCTTATTAGGTCAACAACCAGGTTATTAGGTCAACAACCAGGTCATGAGGTCAATAACTAGGTCATTAGGCAAACAACTTTGTCATTATGCCAACAACCGGGTTATTAGGTCAACAGCCAGCTTATTAGGTCAACAACCAGGTTATTAGGTCAACAACCAGGTCATTAGGTCAACAACCAGGTCATTAGGCCAACAACTTAGTCATTATGCCAACAACCAGGTTATTAGGTCAACAACTAGGTCATTAGGTCAACAACTTAGTCATTATGCCAACAACCAGGTTATTAGGTCAACAACCAGGTCATTAGGTCAACAACCAGTCATTAGGTCAACAACCAGGTCATTAGGTCAACAACTTAGTCATTATGCCAACAACCAGGTCATTAGGTCAACAACCAGGTCATTAGGTCAACAACCAGGTCATTAGGTCAACAACTTAGTCATTATGCCAACAACCAGGTCATTAGGTCAACAACTTAGTCATTATGCCAACAACAAGGTTATTAGGTCAACAGCCAGCTTATTAGGTCAACAACCAGGTTATTAGGTCAACAACCGGGTCATTATGCCAACAACCAGGTCATTAGGTCAACAACTTAGTCATTATGCCAACAACCAGGTCATTAGATCAAAAACCAGATCATTAGGTCAACAACCAGGTCATTAGGTCAACAACCAGGTCATTAGGTCAACAACCAGGTTATTAGGTCTACAACTAGTCAAATAGGTCAACAACTAGGTCATTAGGTCTTCAACTAGTCAAATAGGTTAACAACTAGGTCATTAGGTCAACAACCAGGTCATTAGGTCAACAACCAGGTCATAATGTCAACAACCAGGTCATTAGGTCTACAACTAGTAAAATAGGTCAAGAACTAGGTCATAAGGTCAACAACCAGGTCATTAGGTCAACAACCAGGTCATTAGGTCTACAACTAGGTCATTAGGTAATTTCAAACTGCAAAGAAGAGAGGACAAGAAAGGTTTTTATCCAATTGTGGTGAAATTAGTTTTGAATGTTTACTGGGTCATCTTTGGCTTAAACTTTTTTTCTTTAGACAAACCTTGTTTGTTCTAGAGATGCCAAATTATTTTCTTAATTATCAACAGTAATACCTTTCATGAGCTCAAAACTGAGATAACTGGACATTTTCTGTTTTATTCTTATATAATTTTAAGGTGATAAAAGAATTAAGATAAATACAGGGTGAATATGTGATAGAAGATAATTATTGCTTATTATATGACTTGTTGTGATTGGTTGATAACTGGCCATGTGTCCTATGGTAGAAACTGATAATGACCCAGAAAGTGTTAATGTTAAAAACAAAAGCATCATTTAAGTGTGTGTTGTCAGTAGTGCGCAAAATGGATTTTCACTTTCAACCCATTCCTCCATATATACTCATGTGCGACCCGTGTAGATCCAGATCAGCTGGCACATACGTGCCGTATGATCAGGATCTGCACTGGTTGCATGTTGTTCAGAAATAACCTAATAAATCAAAATGCAAATAGTGCAGATCATGATCAGATGTGCCAGCTGATCTGGATCAACACTGTTCGCCCGCACAATAAAGGTTTGTCTATGAAGGAAAGGGTTAAAATGACATGAATTCAGTATCATTGTTAAATGACTATAGTTCACGAGTCATGTAATAAAACGTTTGTTGTTTGATTGTACTGGACAATATCCAGAATAATATTTTGACCAGCTGTACAAAATACTATGGCAATAGAAAATTAATTCCTAGATTCTCATCCCTGGCCGCCCCTCATAAACCACTTGGCCCAAAAAGTTTTTTATTTTGAAAAAAAAATGCGTACATCAAAATTTACATTACGAGTA
The DNA here is from genome assembly GCA_038501625.1 of Corbicula japonica. Lineage (NCBI taxonomy): Eukaryota > Metazoa > Mollusca > Bivalvia > Venerida > Cyrenidae > Corbicula > Corbicula japonica. Next base: position 1,615,582 of record JAZAYU010000119.1, on the reverse strand, counting down.
TGAATTGGTAGAGTACAAAAACGCAGTATGAAACATTGAAGTTCGAATCGGCAATTCATAGTCGGCTGGAAGCTTTATCTTTGCACTACACAAAAAGTGAGAATGATAAATAAAAAATAAAACCCGTCCACCCGCCCTTTTTTTCCCCAAAATTAGGATGAGAATCTAGAAATTAATTTTCTATTGCCTAAAGATCAGTAACATATATCTAGGTGTTCTTAGCACTATAACTGTATGTTATTATTATAACATGCCCCTATGCATGCATGGCTTACATTTCCTTACCAGACCAAATTAACCCTAAACACCATATATACGCATTTTAATGCATGTGCGACCAGTGAAGATCCATTTCAGCCAGCACATGCATGCCATCTGATCTGGATCTATTCTAGTCATATTTGGTAAAATAACCTTATGAATCTGGAAGCGAACAGTGTAGATCCTTATCAGAAAGCACTGATATGCTGGCTGATCTGGATCTACACTTGTTGCACATGCCTAAAAATGCGTTTAAGGAGGAAAGGGCTAATTACAGATCCTTGGCAGACATCTTTAATATCAGGGCCATGATATACAATGTCACTATCAGTGTGTCCATTTCTACCTCAACAAGCTAAATTGTATAATTTTTGAGAATCTTTTTAGTATAAATCATGGACTAACAGAGACCTCAAGTTGACATTTTGTTGTATACTGCCCATATAATGATTGGTGTACCACTCAGGTCAAAATGACATGGTTAATACTAGTGTGTAATAAATTAAGTATATAATAAATTCTGGTTGTATCTAAAATATATGTGCTCTTACAAAGGAGAAAGTTTACATGGTTATGTGAATGTATAAGAATGGGGACTGTATTATATGTTAATAAATAAGTGATTTGATATTGGCCCTGTTATTTGTCCGAGGGCAGTCGTATTGGTTGAAGGCCGAAGGCCGAGGGCCAATACGATTGTCCCGAGGGCAAATAACAGGGGCTATATCAAATCACTTTTTTATTGACAATTTTATTAAATAACTATTTATAATCTGAATTACCAGTAGTTTCATTTCAAATGTTTTAACACCACAGGAAAATAAATAGAAAGTATCTTTGATTTACAAAAATACAAGATTGCCACCATTTCAGCTAAAATCTATATCATTTTTGGCCCTGCTCTAGCAGTCAATCAAATTGCTTAAAATGCAGGCTTTATATCTATGACTTTTCGGCCCCGGGCCGGGAAGTGATATAGATATTGGCCCGCTTATTTGACATGCCACTGCATTATTATGCCAGGCAGTAAACAAGTTACAAGGCAGATAATAAATAGTTATTTAATAATAAGTTATATAAAACTTTGAGTTATGTAACCATAGTCAACATTTGTTAGTGCTCTCATATAATTTTGCTTAGTCTTAGTAAGTAAGGAGTATAAAATAATGTACTTCTGGGAGTGTTTTTACAAACAAGTGCACTCAAATAATTATGTAAGAATGGAAGCTATTTCTAAGTGCACCCATTATGAATGAATAGTACATATTTCTAAGTGCATTCATATAATTATGTAAGAATAAAAGCTATTTCTAAGTGCACATATATAATTATGTAAGAATAGAAGCTATTTCTAAGTGCACTCATTATGAAAGAATAGTACATATAATAAGTGCAATCGTATAATTATGTAAGTAAAGTCATCATAAGTTACTTAATAAATAGATTTGTACTTACACAGTTTTATAATATTGTGAATATGATTATATAAAAAATGTATGTGCACTTTGATTTTTGTTGAAGTCCAGTTGTTGTTGTTCTGTACTAATTCCAGTATTTACCAGTGTTGACTTGAGTGGCATGCCATATTTATACAACTGCTATCTCAGATACTGTTGCTGACTGTTTTAACAAGTGGACCTTTGATATATGCTACCTCTACATGGTGTTTAAACCTTTCCTCCATAGAAACACCTTAATTGCTAGGGCGAACAGTTTAGATCCTGATCAGCCGGCACATCCGTGCAGTCTGATCAGGATCTAAACTGTTCGCTTTTTGATTCCTTAGGTTATTTCTGACCAAGATGCGACCAGTGCAGATCCTGATCAGACGGCACAGATGTGCCGGCTGATCTGGATCTACACTGGTTGCACATGCGTAAAAATGCATATATATGGAGGAAAGGGTTAAAACATTGTATTCAATCATTACCTTATTGCAAATACCGAGTACTTGTACTGTAGAATGATTTTATTTCACACAGGTTTTGCTTTTGCATATCTTATGTTAGAAAAAATGAGCAAATTAAATTCTTACTATATATATATACATATTTTACACTCGTGTGCAACCAGTGTAGATCCAGCTTGGCTAGCACATCTGTGCCCTGTAATCAGGATCTGCACTGTTCGTTTTTTGGTCTGAAATGACCCAATATCTCAAAAAGTTAATATTGCTAATCAGGATCTACACTTTTCGCCCATTAGGTAGCCCGCCTGGCTAGCTCAGTGGATAGAGCATCGGACTGTCAATCCAGGGGTCGTGAGTTCGATCCCCAGCCGAGGCGGGAAAAATTTCTCCGTGACAATTGAACTCGGACATTGCGTCTGAGAGTCATTTGTCCCTCACCTCTGATTCAAGTGAGGAAGCAGTCAGTCGCTTGCGGAGAAATTGGTTAGTACTGGTTAGAGACCCAGGAACACCGGTTAGGTGGACTGACCACCGGGATATAACCAGAAAGTGTTGAAACCAGGCGTTAAACCCCAAACAAACAAACAAACAAACAAACATCGCCCATTAGGTGCTATCTGATCAGGATCTGCACTTTTCGCCCACTTTCATCAAGGCATATATGTGGAGAAAAGGTTTTAAATGTGCTTATTTTCCCTGCACTAAACTGTCATGTTTGCTTCAGCAGAAATATTCTTTTCATGAAATTAAATACCACATTAACCTTTTCCTCCATAATCATTTTTACGTATGTATTTTGGTCAGAAATAACCTAACAAATAAAAAAGCGAACAGTTTAGATTCTGATCAAATGACACGTATGTGCTGGCTGATCTGGATCTAAACTGTTAGCCCAAGCAATAAAGGTACATCTGTGGAGGAAAGGGTTAAGTCCTTTTTATTTTTTAGTGGTACATAGTTTGTGTTTGCACAAAGGTAATGAAATTTATACTGCATTTTAAGTCTGTTGGAACTGTTCATTTTGACATATTCACATATTATTATACTGTTGTTGGACAGTTTCTCTTGAATGTGTTCACAATTTCATATGAAGTTTTATCCCTTTATTCTGTGTGATAGAGCTGTTACCTCTTGGAGGAACAGTTTAGATCCAGATCAGCTGCCATATCTGTACTGTCTGATCAGGATTTCCACTGTTCACTTTCGACTCATTAGGTTATTTCTGACTAAGAGGCAACCAGAGTAGATCCAGACTAGACATCACAAATGTGCTGGCTGATCTGGATCTACACTTGGCCCAAGATTATAAAACTACGATTTGAGATCAGTCTCAAATCTCAAGGATCTGATTGGCTGAAATGGTGACTGGTTGCCATTTCAGCCAATCAGATGCTTGAGATTTGAGACTGATCTCCAGATTTAGTTTTAATGTCTTTGGCACTGGTCACACATCAGATAAAAGGCGTGTCTATATGGAGTAACGGGATATGATGTGCAGTGTGTACGTTTCGGCTTATTTGATGCATCTATTTATAGATCTCTTCAGCGGGACTGATTTAACGAATGTTTAGTCTTATTTTTGAAACCGGCTATCATTCATATACATATATATGAGTTTTGTCATTTATCAAACAATTTCTGCTTAATACTTTACCCTTTCCTCCATATATATGACTTAAGAAAATATTTATATGGAGTAATATATGGTTAATATATTGTAAAAACCTTCATTGAGTGGGCGAACAGTTTAGATTCAGATCAGCTGGCACATCCGTGCCGTCTGATCAGGATCTAAACTGTTCGCTTTTTGATTCATTAGGTTATTTCTGACCAAAATGCGACCAGTACAGATCCTGATCAGACGGCACCAATGTGCCGGCTGATATAGTTCGATACTGGTTGCACATGCGTAAAAATGCGTATTTATGGAGGAAAAGGTTAAAAGCTGTCCTGTAGTTAAGACTGTATTGATTTGACATTTTGCTGTCTTATCTTTCTTTCGATTATTTTGTGCAAATCTTTTTGGGACATGTTGTTGAAAAATGTGCTTTTGTTGATCTTTCATAACATTTTATATGTTACTAGATTTACAAACTTCTGAAAATTATATATTAAAAATAAAAGAGGATATTGTGCAAGTTACTTTGTAATAGGTGCAGTAAGGAAGTTATTCATTAACAATAAATTTTTGATAGCCAGTGAAAATATAAATGCTTGATGGGACCAAGATTTGACATAATAATTATGAACACAACTAATCAGGGGCAGATCCAGAGGGGGTTCATTGAGGTTGCTTGAACCCACTATTTGGACAGCAATTCCATCAAAAAGTTGGAATAACAATGTAACTTCCCCAAAAATGCCCAAACAAACCCCTTTTCTGAAAATTATACATCTGACCCTGCTTTTATCAGAAATTCATTTGAAATTCATTGATGTTAGTTATATTTTAACCCTTTCCACCATAAAAATGCATTTTTACGCGTTTGCAACAAGTGTAGATCCAGAACAGCTGGTACATCCTTGCCATCTGATCAGGATCTGCACTGGTTGCATTTTGGTCAGAAATCACCTAATAAATCAAAGAGTGAACAGTGCAGATCCTGATCAGATGACACGGATGTGTCGGCTGATCTGGATCTACACTGTTTGCCCATGCAATCATTGTGTGTCTTTGGAGGAAAGGGTTAAACATGAACATAAGACTTCGTGTGAAATTTTTCTGAAAGAGTTATTATTATTTTTGTAATGTTGACACTTAAGTAAGGCGGTTCAACAGAATTAAGCAGAGCTACAGCAAAAAACCAGTCTTTAAGGTAGTTTGTTAAATCATTGTTATCTTGGAGTTGTACTTTATTATTTTTGTAGGTAAGAACCTTTGCCTTGGCAAAAATTATTGGCTTGATGAATTTTTGACATCGCATATTTATGTTTTGGACCTCTCAAACATACCAATCTCGAGGAATTTTTAAATTTTTTACATCACACTATAAATGCGATGAAATAAAAGAAGGCTGTTATTTTACACCCAGCAAGCACCATAACACTACTATTTAGAAATTAATGTTGGGACGCCACGCGTTTGGTGAACCATTGATTATTTCTTTCATCTTGTTAGCTGTGTTTTGGCTTAAAATGAAACTTCCTCTACCTGGGGTTATAAAAAAAATTATAAAACTGAGATTGGGAACCAGTCTTAAATCTTCAGGATTACTATTGGTTAGTTTTGAAAACATGATTAGCTTAAACCAATCATATTACTGATATTCTAGACTGGTCCCCATTCTGAGTATTATCAATTTTAGGCAGTCTTTAGGCACCATAAATTTGTTTCAGTAGAACGGAACAGAACATTTTTTAAATGGTAACACAAACCTGTGTAGAATCTTTGATGTAAATATTATTATGTTTATGGCAATTATAATGTTGGCTTGTTACTTTTGTTACAATTTATTGTGATATATGGGTTATATTTGAAATATTTTATCTGTGAAGCTTGATAGAAATTTTTTACTTTCATAATGTACATGTTTATATGTGAGGTTTGAAATAATTAACAATCTTAATGCAGTCAAATTATTTGTTTAACCCATTCCTCCATATATACGCATTTTTACACATGTGCGACCAGTTTAGATGCAGATCAGCCGGCACATCCATGCCGTCTGATTATGATCTGCACTGGTCGCATTTTGGTCAGAAATAACCTGATTAACAAAAACGCGATCAGTTTAGATCATGATCCTGATCAGACGGCACGGATGTGCAAGCTGATCTGAATCTAAACTGTTCGCCCATGCTATGAAGGTGTATCTATGAAGAAAAGGGTTACGACCACCTCCTTGATCAAGATCTAAACCCCTTACTCTTATGTTATCCTATGAGCAAATACCGTCATTGTTCGAATATAAGCAGGACTCGTATATAAGCCGCATCCCACTAAACCTGATGGAACAGATGAAAATGGCTTAACGCAATGTATAAGCAGCCAAACCTGTGTATTAGCCGCACCCCGAACGTTTTACTGCCAAATTCTGGAAAAAAAAGTGCGGCTTATATTCAGACAATGACGGTAATATAGATCCAGATCAGCAAGCACGTTCATAATGCCTGAACTGTACTGTTTGCTTTTTGATCCATCAGGTTATTTCAGACCAAGAAGCAAAACAGTGTTAATCCTGATAAGACTGCACTGATGTGCCGGATGATCTGAATATACACTGTTTGCACATGGCTCAAACCCATGTATGGAGTAAAGGGTTAACCCTGTCCTCCGTAGAGATACCTTAATTGCATGGGCGAACAGTTTAGATCCAGATCAGCTGGCACATCTGTGCCATCTGATCAGGATCTAAACTGTTAGCTTTTGTTATTTGTTAGGTTATTTCTGACCAAAATGTGACAATTGCAAATCCTGATCAGATGGCATGGATGTGCTGGCTGATCTGGATCTACACTGGTTGCACATGCATAAAAATGCGGGTTAAATCTATGATTTTAGACCATTCTGAAAGCTCTGATTTGTGATGTCAGTTTGAAAATTGGTTCCAATTTCAACTAATCAGGTTCTTGAGATTGTTGACAGGTGTCTGCCATTAACCTAGCTTGTGATTGGTCAGTTGGAATATTGGTAACCAATCAGCTTGATGAGATTGGCAACTGTTGTATGTAACATAGCTTATGATTGGTTAGTTTTATATTGGTCAAAATTTCAACCAATCAACTCATTTGAGAGATTGATGACAGGTGTTAGTAACCTGGCTTATGATTGGTCAGTTTTGATTTTGGTCATATTTTGAACCAATCAGCTTGTTGAGATTGGTAATGGGTCTCACTCTAAGTTTATAGTCTTGCACCCCATTATTTAAAAAAGTAAAATTAAATGTGGATAATCAGTTTTTCATTTTATTTTTCATTACAAAAATATTGCTAAAATAGTTTTTAAATTGTGCTTGAACGATAAAACTGATGTACCATTGTTTGCAATAAAATTAAAATATTGAAGTTTTCGTCAGTTTGATTATTCACCACTAAGAGTCATCAACAATGTTACACTGTCATATTTAAAGTAAGTGAAACAATGAGTGTTACAAAATAGGACCACAGTTCCATTGTCCACTTTTACAGTTTTGTAATATTTTACAAAAAGAAAAAAGACCCCTCCATTGTTCATACCACTTTTGTACAGTTCAGAGGTGGTCATTTTGGAGAGGTTTCAATTTATTTTGACCCACTGCCCATACTCTGGTCAAACGTAAATGTGTTCTGTCGGTCATATAATAAGAGTATTTACTGGTAACAACATTGTTTCAGGTTTAGTTTAAAAGTTTATCCAGGGCATGGTTAGTGGCACTAGACTAATTGAATCACCTGGAGACTTAGTTTCCTTTCTCTACCCCGCTTCGCGTTGTAGCCTTCTTGTCACTGCATTTACCTTCCTTAATTTTTCACTATATTAACCTTCCTTTAATGATTCACTGTTTTTACCTCCATTTAATTCTTTACTATATTAACCTACCCCCCCCCCCTTAATCATGTTAATTATTAACTGTATTTACCTCCCTTAAATTCTTCACTATATTAACCTCCCCTTAGTTATTCATTGTATTTAACTTGCTTTAATTAATGATTGTATTTATCTCCCCTCATTCTTTACTATATTTACCTCCATTTCATTCAGTTTTTTGTGAAGTACCACAATTATTTGTGCAAGAATTCAAGGCAATGAAAACTTGGTATTTAGAACACCTCTAGGACTAGACAAAATGGCCTGCATAGTGGGGTGGTCTTTGTTTGGGGGTCAATTTTGGCGTTGTGTCGGTGTAAAAATCAAGGTCGTAAAGTTGTCCGTAGTTTCAACTAAAATATTTAGTGAAGAGAGGATGCATTTGTCGCTGAGATCGGTTAAACAATGCAATGAACCAGGTTTTACTCGAAACTCGAGAAGAGGACTGTTACTGAAAAATTCTGAGTACCGGGGTGTAAATAATTACGTAGACTATTATTCTGACCGCAAACCGCAGCGACATGAATAAGAGTCAAAGGGAGGTAATTGCGTGGTAGCTTATACTCGAGAAAAGTCTCAAAACTCAAGCTTATAATTGGTCCACTTGGAGACTGGGCTCAATTTCAAACTCTCAATTCAATATCTTGGGTCCTGATTGACATTGAGCTTGAGCTCCAATCTTAAGTGAACATTCATAAGCCTGGATATCGAGACTGGTCTCCAGTCCAATGTGATAACGGATAGGTTCTTACTCTGACAAACACTTCCTTAAAGACTCTGTCTTTTGTCGAATCTTTGTCTTTACTATATCGTGTGAATCGTCCATGAATACTCTATTCTACTCAAAATTTGATAAGGGCCACTTTGTATTATTATTCTGTAAGTTTTTACACTCATGATGTTTAAGTTCATTAATTCAACAAATTTCACGGTTTTCATCCAAAAGACAATACTTACAAAGCTGAATGTATCATAAAATGTTAACCTCAACTATTATCATCACATAGTACAAAAGTGGCCCTTATCGAAATTTGAGTATTATATTATCTAATATCTATTATAATATTTATTGAGTAGCACAATAAATAACAACACAGCATCATTGTTTTGGGAAAAATATATTATTCAATCATGTATTATACACACCGAGGATTATTTATAAGGGATACCCATATTTCTGATCTTATTTAAATTCCTCGATAAAATCTAATACTCATTCACAACCAATCACAGTCTTAGTATAGCATCACGTGACATCTAAATCACGTGATTTTAACTTCAAGCCTGTAACCGGTACCGGTTGCAGATGTTACACATAAATAAATTAACAGTTAAATTAACAAAATATATAACAAAGTACACACGGCAAATTTGCGGCCATTAATATTTGCAGCAAGAACGGATTTACAAACTTTTACTTTTAAACTCAAAATATTTTGAACACGAGGCTAAAACTTTATTTAAAAAAATGAATGAGTAATGTTCTTCTGTTGGGTCACGTGACCTGTAAAACCGTCCTTGACCGACAAAGTTGTAGGAGCTCCTATTCTGGGATTGCCTTGTTCGAATACGAAAGAATACAATGTTGACTAGCTGATCGCCCGAATGCCTTTCTACATTGGAATTATTGTGTTCACATGTCAATTAAACAATGAATATGATGTCTGGATGGTTCGTGTTTAAGTCTCTATTTGAGGTTAGGTCCTGCCATCACTTTGTTGATACATTCTAAAAATAGAAACAAACATGGCGTTTTGAAATATTGACATTTAAGCTTACAACTACATAATGTTGAATTGTCGTTTCCAATTATATTGTCGTCATTGATTATCATATTTTATTTTTTCACGTTTTGCTTGTTTTTCTTTGTAAAATATTAATCTTTGAATTGTTAGTTAAGTTTGAACAGTTGACAAAAGTTAACAATTTGCAATCAGTTGAAACTAATATAAACTCTGCTTTTGCTGAAAATTTTAACACTTGCAAAATACGTTAGAACATATCCATAACCCGAAAATAAATCTGTATTATATGACGAACACCGATTTATTTACTTCAAGAACTCAACACACCACGGCAGGTCCGCCTTGAGAGTCAACGACAACACAAGCAGACCAGATTGCAGTGCGTCAACTTCAACACCATACGATCAGAATGGGGTGCGTCAACCGGGTGTAGTTATACCTAATTTTGATGCATACTTAGTGTTTTTGTAGCTATAATTTCCTTTTTTACAATCATAAGCTGCCTTAAGTAACAACCTATATAACCAACAATTTTGAGTACTCTTTGATCGACATACCTTCGTATTTGACGTTTCCTTCGAGATCCTCCGTCAGGTCGATGTATCGCAAGATATCGTCACATTCCAAGTCGGTCAATTTCTCGCCTGAAAGAAAACAAAAAAATGTATAACTCTCTGTTAATACGTTACCCAATGGTCTATGAAAGGAACTTTATTGGCTCTGTACATAAGAGGAAACAGGTGTCCCTTTACATTAGAGGGAACTGGTGTCCCTTTTTCATTACCGTACAGGTAAAAAATTCTGCTATTGATGTCAAGTTTTGTTGTTGTTTTTTTTCTATTGAAGTTAGAAAGACAAGATTGTGCACATCACGACCTCCCCAGTAATCAAAGAGATCGAACACGTAAGTAATACCTTACTGTCTTACTGACTTGCTGTCTTTTGACTTATTATTTACAAAATACTTGTACCCGACCGGAAATGTCATCTATCGATCATTTAGTCAACAATAATAAATATCTACTGAGCATAAATATATGAGACAAACGGAGGTACAGAGGTGAGATTGTCTTACCTAAAGAGGTTAGGAGATGTCTGAGCTCAGCGCCGGAAATGAAGCCCTGTCCTTCACGGTCGAAGGTCTTGAATGCTTCCATGAAGTCGGCAAAGGTACCTGTGTCCTTCTCGTTCATCAACTCCTTGTACAGTGGAATGAATTCTTCGAATTTGTACGACTTCTCACCTGATAAAAAACAATTCAAATTTTATTTAATAGAGTTCTTTTATAATGTTGTGCGCATGTGTCGTACGCTGCGTTTAGGTACGGAAATATTGGTGTTATCCTAAAACGACCCTTGAGCGGGAATTCTAAATTGATTCAACAAATCTTGCGTTCGACCCAGATTGTGATTTTAATTATGTTAATAATTTATATTTTTGTTGTTTGATTGGTAGTTTTATTAGTGGGAGTGGTAATTAACTGAGCACCTCGTACATCTCAGGCTTTTGTTCTTAAATTTATACTCTTTCTTCTACTGATGTTCAAGGTTTTACAACAAAAAACGCTAAAGTGAATTTTGCAAGTTAGTTTGTCATAAAACATAATGAAGTTCTAAAAAATCCAAACTTACCCATCTTTTGGGTGCCACCGTGTTTGGCAACAATGGCGTTTGTTGGGTTGTGTCCGAGGCACCTGAGCAAATCTCCGAGTTTGAAGGCATCTACTTCACCGTCACGACCATCCCAGAAATCGAAGAGGTCGAACACCTCACGGGCGTCTGAAAAGGGAGAGAATACCGGGGTTAGTCAGCACAACAAAAGTCAAGTTCATCGGAACAGACCTTACGGGAAAGGTCGAAGTTTGCCGATTGAGTTAACACGAAAGTTATGAGATCTAAATGATTGCATACTTTTTTTGGCTTTGAAATTCAAACAAAAAGGAATAAAATATTGTAGAATCTATTATGTTCCGACCTTTAATTCAAAGATTCATGAACGTTTTTAAGCAAAAATGCACCGATTAACAAAATAAATAAAACGTGTTTTGTTAAATAAACATTCAAGATAATTCTGGAAAGAATATCTGGTATGACCGTTGACCAATTATGATATATATATTTGAACTGCTCTTTTTCTAATTTATTAATTTATTTTGTTTTTCAAAACAGACGATTGTATATCGTTTCAATATTTGCAATACTTGATCACGTTTTGTTACATTAAGTTAAAACGATGAAGTACGTTACAAGGCCAATAATTTCATTCATCAATTGTTTTAATGAAGATTTGGTTGCTAAGTAACGGTTAGTTTACAAAAATATTAAGTAATTTATCGGAACAAACAGACTTGTTAACTCAGCCTGTCACTATTTTATGATAATAAATTTTAAAGAAAATTATTGCAAATTATAAAGCTTGTTTTGAAATGTACAAGTAAATTTCAAAAACATTATATAACAGCTGAGAAAGTGTATTTGTAAAACAAAAACAACTAAGTTTACATTCAAATTGTTCTTCATAGTTTTTAAACTTTGAATACCGCTTTTACAGACAAATTCTAAAAGTTGCAGTGAATTAACTCAAGTAATTATACATTGTTATAATGCTTTATTAACAGCTGAATGAGTTTATTTGATGCAATTCACCAACGAAAGATTCAGGTTTCTAAAATTAGCAACTACAAATTGTTCGTGAAACTGGAGCCAGTTCGTAGTAGTTGTTGTTGTAATTATTATTAATGCGCGTTCTATGTCGAGGTAATTTTCACATTGATCCACGGTTACGCTGTTTTCTATCGATGAAAGTTTTATGTATATGCCGCAATAATTCAATTTTCAATGCCAAATTTTAAAATTTATATTAAATATTGATATTTAAAATCGAAAGCTTTCTGTTTAGAAAAATCAATCAGAAATCTTTAATTAGAAATATATGATTACCATTAAAGTTCTAATTGGCAAATAAAGTTCTAATGTTCGCGTGTCGACAGTGATTAGGAGAATTCGATTTACAATGATAAGTAAATAAGATCAATCAATCAATGATTCCGATAAAAACATGCGTGCTTTATACAATATGCGCCTGATACACACCTGTAATGATTTACCTGTGTGTATAAGACGCCCCCGTCGGTATTGACATCGCCAAATATGGCAGCCTCATATACTGATAAGCCATTAGGCTGAGGCACACAAGAGGTTTCTTATTACATGTAATATACCAATACTCCTACTGCTTGCAATAATAACCAGCACGTGTGGCTTGTTAGTATAGATTATGTTACCATGGCAACGATAGGTAAAATCTCGTTGTTTATCCAGGTAATACCGCAAAAATTCTGTAGAAAATTATGAGAATATAGATAATCAATGAATGTGATTTCTGCGATACAGAGAGAAAAAAATCAATTATTCAGCACCGCAATAAAGAATGATATTAAATGCTTAAACTCGTGTATGTTAAAACACAGCTCTGATCGGACTCGAAAATCAAACATGTTCAACCCTGGTCTTAAACGAACTAGATAAAACTCTAGTATGTGTGAATGTGTGTCTTAACCCGACTTATCAAATTAATCGCATGTTCAAACCCGTGCCTGAACCGAACTCAAAAACCCATTCAGGTTCAAACCCTGATCTGAGCCCACCTAGACAAAATTCTTGCAATTTCGTACCCAAAAAAGTTCTTGGACATTTGAATTTAAGGCTGGTCTAAAATGGAATCGAAAAAATACCATGATTAGAACCTGATCTGACCCGAACTCGTTTCACTATCAACTTATTCATAATACAAATAAAACTTTTATAATGTTAATGTTATAATTTGACTTCTAAAACTGTTAAAGCAAAATGAACCCCCCCCCCCCCCCATTAATTAGCCGTTGCAACTGTACGATATAATAAGGTTGTTTTGAAATTATTTACGAAGTACTTAATCTATAAATGATCTTGATAAAGGCTTTATGCCGAAACGTAGATAAAAGAGTGTAAAAACAATGTTATGATAATTAATCTGTTTAAGCATTAATAAAGCAAAAATGTGTCATGTTCAGATAATAATTACACTTTAAGCAAAATTATGAGAGGTTTTCGATATCGTTTTGTTGTAGATATTTCTAAAACAACATATTAAACGAAACACAAACTTCAAAGAAACCGATATTTTGTCAGTGCATGCATATTACACATTAAGAGAATCAGATAAACAAAAAATATGCAAATAATGAAAAGTATGCGATGTTTTATCGGGAGATCATGACGTTGGTTGCTTCCAGGAATACGGCATGTATATACAGGTGAGAGTTACAACTACTTGAAATGCAGCCAAATAACATCTACAGACATCGTGAACACCACATTTTGGAATGTTTCCTACACAATCATTAATATCATGGCAAAGAATTCGCCTTTTGCACACTATCTGATTTTTGCGCTTCATGCATTCATGCTGATATTCACAGCGAGCTTCACTATTTTATATCTACACGAATTTTGAATGACAGTCATTTATACGTAAGTCCACACAGAGAAATAGAGAATACAAAATTCGAACTAAGATATAATTCACTTTCATACATAATTCCCGAAACTCTATGTCCATTCAAAAGCAGGCTAGAACTATCCAACTTATTCCGTTTTGTGCATACACATTTTAAGTAATGCTAAACTTTTGTATATGTAATTCCGCTGCTCAAATCTTATGCTTTCTTTGTACACACGCTATTTTATCAATTATTCGTTGATTTTGTCTACTTTCTGCATTCTCAAGTCCGAGGCAATGTGAAATACACTTAGCTCAATGTAAATTTAGTTGTCTGAAAATGTTAGTTAAGGAACGAGAACTCAGGGTTAATTGTTGGGTGTCACACTTCCTTACCTTCAATTTCGCTTTCTGACAAACCGGCCTGAAAGGATCAAAAGGGATACGTGTCAAAACGATTTGTCTTTAGATAGCAAAATAAATCAAAGTATATCATAGCATTCTCGCTTAAGTAGCTAGGGAAAATTTCGCCGTCCCATAACAGTTTAGTAACTCTTGCTACATCATTGTTATTTGCGCAACACTGAATTTCATAATTTCATACTGAATTTCACTATTAGCAAATATGTTGTTACTTTTCTGCAGTAATTTACAACTACTGGCTAAATCTCGAAAGAAAGACATGCACATTTAAAACACATAAATGCATATTGGTGATTTTCTCTTAGAGAATCTGAATAAGCATTTATCTAGCAGTATGCAATCAAGATTCTACGAACATAACAGTTTGCCCATGCTTTTCACAGAGTATATATAAAGTTCAGTAATGTTTGCATAGCGTCAATGCATTCACAATTTTACAGAAAATAAATTACATCTAGCATTTCTGCTTAATCTATAAATGTAACATATAAATAAATGTCGAAGTTTACAGTTGATAAATAACAAATAATACACTTACCATTGTGTATGATGTTGTATGGGATAAAATCCTCACTACTAGATCCAACTGAAGACTTTGAGTGTATCCGAAATTACTCCGACAACCGTGCCTTTTTACCTTTTCTAATAATTGGACGTTTCCATTATTCCACGCGGGGGCGTTGCCTTACACAGCTGTTTTGCGATCGTTGCACCGCGTGACGCAATGAGCACGCCCTCTGCTAGACTTTCTGCAGATGTGATTTCTAATTAATTGATTGTTATCCGGTACTAATAATTATTATTATCGCGCGATCTTTAGAAACAAATGTTACGCCTGATAAGCCCAAAATGTGCAGAGCACCCCCCGCTGTCAATAATTCTTTGACCAGCTGCGAATCTATTTTTGCGTTGCATGGAGACAGGAATAATATCGTTCAAAATTTGTACGTGAGATAGCTTAACTTGTTGATGTTTGGAGAAAATGGGACACAATATACTTCAATCAATTTGTTGGTTTTTCTGCGACATTTAAAAAAGATGTACGTGGCGTTAGATAAACAACATAATCATACAAATAAGAAGTCTACACGTAAATCATCGAATCCATCTGTATTTCTAGTCTACTTAGATAGGGTGAGGGTAGGATTAGGTTTATTACGCTGGAAGATGGAACTTTTGGACAAACATAAGTTGACATGTCTTCATAATTGTTTTCTTTTGATTTTTTAGTTTAATTCAGTAATAACTAGAATATTAGTTTCAGCAACAGCGTCAAATGTAAAATTTTTAAAAAGGGCTTCGTTTGGGGCAGTGTTAGGGTATTTACATGACAATTTCCTTCTTTCTGGACAAATTCCCCATGAAAATTAAATATTGCTGTCCAAACAGAGGGTTCAAGCAACTTCACCAACCCCATCCGCCCCTGAGAACTGAACTAGTATAGACATAGTACATGTACGTTAAGACTCTCGCCACCACCCCATTACGGGTTCTTACCCCGCACGTGAAATGGGACAGAAACTTGACGATAAACTTGCACCCATCTCTTTTTCCTTTCATTTAAAGTATACCAAGACTAAAGAAAACTCGGGGTTATCTACCTGGGTGCCAGAATAAATATACAACAAATCTGGGGCTTCCGATCATAACAAAAACCGTTGGGCTTGGTCAAAATGACACACTTGAAGATTTTCATTTTATAAACTTAAATAGATAAACTTAATAATAAACCTCATTTGAAACTGTTTAACGGGTACATTGTAGTTAGGTTAAAAAAATTTAAATCAAGAAAAGTAGAAATCAAATAGATCTAATGTTTTACATTTTGAATTTGTCAGTTTGCGATCCTCGACACGTGATTTTTGACACTGACTTGTATATTCCCTAATACCCGGGATGTCGGAGTGTTAAATTAGAGACTGACACGTTGTTAAATCCGGTTAAAACAGAAGCAGAGGTGAAAGGGCTTTACCAATTAGTGTCCACTAGTGACATAGTTAAAGAAATTGTTCCGTCATTTTAATAATATACCCTGATGATCTTTTAAATAATTTGTCACAAAGTGCCGCCATATAAATCAGAAGGATTTATAATAATATTCTAAAATAGTTTTTTTTTCGCATACATCATTGCACTACTGTTAAATCTGTTTTCTTTTCTTTTTTCTTTAATACTATCTTTAACAGTCAAGGTCGCATACGTTATTTTCGTCATTTTATTGAAATTTAATCAAATTTATAAAGCATGCTGCATGACATTATGACATAAGAATGTAAACAGAACCGCCATGCAGGTGCCGATGAATAACAGATCAGAACATCTAGAACATTGTCAAATGTTATTATAATCACGATATAACATATGAAATTAGAAACGCAACTTCTTTAAACACGAAATACATTTCGTTTCTAAAGCACTAAGTTGCGTTTCTTATTTATTTAAGAATAGTTACATAGGATTTTAAGAAAACTAGCGACAACCCAAGGTGTCCTTCTGTTCACAGCGTATAAGCAAAAGAAATCAATCTTCCATAGTTGTATTTGCCAGCAGTTTTTGTTTAACCATGAACCCTACTAAAACGGTTGTTTTAGTGTTTAGTAATTAGTGTTTGTTTATCCCGAGTGTAACCGCCCCACCCCGTCTCTTAAGGAGAGCATTGCAGTTTTGGAAGAAATGCTCTTGTTTTGCATTGACCGCGTCTAGCGGGTTGAACGGGTCTCTGCGACTTGAACATAACATTCCATGTTGTTGTACACGGGCAGTTCATGCATGTTCATCCCCGATTCCAAGCCCCCCCCCCCCCCCCCCCCCGACACACTCACACACACACACGCGCGCGCACACACTAATATAATATTACCACATCTTTGCTTGCATGTTACGGCTTAAAGTCGACAGACTATACTTGACAATTTCCTGATATTATTTTAAAAACATTACTCAATTTTATACATTCGGAAACTAATTTATTAAGCGAACTGCAGAAATCTGCAACAACAACAATAACAACAACCACAACAACAGTGCGCGCCAACGAGTTTACTGATTCTGTCAAACAATTCTGGTACAGAACAATAAATGGAACGAGAAGAATTTTATAACATTCTGAAGAACGGTTTGGTTTTCCAAAGAACATAAGTAGGTCTTTGCTTGAATTACACGTCTCATATTTTGGAAACTAGGACTTCAATGAATGAAATCGTTCTCGATTTTATGACATGCTATGTACGTGCAAGGCCGTGTTTTCTGCGATAAACATACTATTGTCATGCTGTTTCATTGACCCCGGGGATTATGTGCAAACTACGTAAATATCAAACACGTTCCAAACCATTACTGTAGTGTGATTTAAATTCGAGGGATTATAATTTCGCGGTTAAGATTCAAATGGCAGATTCACACGCTAACACATTCTCGCAGAGCCATTATATTCATTTGACAACAGCATCAATTGTTCAACTTTATTTAAAGTTTGATTTCACGCATTTTTCTAAGCGCGAAATTCGCAGAAATCAAACACATGTGAATTATTGAAAAGCGATACAGTGATTTCTCGGTAACAGGTCAATGTCGGAGCGTTCTTTTCTAACACTTTACAGAGAATCTGCGCATGAAAATTTCGTCTGTGATGATGTTTGTCTCTTCACTAGCAAGAAAATCACGTTGGCAGAATACTCGGTAGTTGTCAGTCATAGTCTTCAATGTCTAAGCAAAACGCACAAATTTGAAGGTGGTTAATGGTTCTAATTTCATTATAACAATAATCGCTAAAGTATACTCTATTCCAAAAAAGGTGAACACTTTGTTTTCGGTGATTTTTCTAATCTCATCTTTGATACCAAATATTTAAGCATTTGGAAAGGCAGTTTATGAAACACCGAAAACAAAGTGCACACTTTCGCTTGGAATAGAGTAAAGTAAGAAACATAAAGAAAACGACAAAAACAACAACAACAACAACAACAACAAACATATAAATTGTGTTTAATCATAAGCATTGATAAACCGCATATTAAAATCAAATCAGTTTTGACAAAGCCTGTGACACGTTTTTTTTTGTGGCGTTTCCCAACTCCGGTGCCATGGGGCTGAGGGGCTTCAGTACCCCCACCCACCCCCACCCCCACTTCCGCATCTGGTTCCTAAGTCAAAATGAAATCTAAAGATACAAATGCCTCCTGGTGTTACATAATCTGGTAGATTTGACACCGAAATAACCAATTAACAGATTATATGCATGTGTCACGCACACACTGTTGGTTAGATCTGTGATACTGATCTTTTATGACAGGAACCTCTGCTGTCATAAACCCGTTAAGTAAATGCCTAGCATCAGTTTTCATTTTAATGAATAATGGAATAATTCTGCACAAAAAAAATGAAAAGAAAGATTTAATATGCTTATTTCGGACCACACCATAATGTCCTCGATCAGAAGCTGGAGGGTCCTTAAACTGGGAATTAAAAACAACAACAACAACAACAACAACAATAATAATATGCTTATTTGTGTGTTTTTAAATTGACCTTTGACAGTAAAATACGATGTCCATCTTAAAATTAGAGTCTTATATCAATTTTATTCCCATTATTTAGTTTAATATTTTAGCTTAATCTTGTAAGTGACGCCCATGACCAAGTGTAGAACCCGATCAACATAAACATTTTTATAATAAGATCAATGTTTTCACTGCTAACCATCGGTCTATAAGATTGAAAGAAATTTGGAGGAATATAATTGATTTACCAAAAATTCTCAAACTCCTATGAACGCAAAATCGACTATAGATTTTCAACCTTTAAAATATTAAACAACTTTCATTTTATAACCAGATTATGTGTTTATATATCGGTGCCGATAATATAAATTGAAGAAGAGGTCATTCAGTTTAGTTTCAGACATGAAATACTAGTTGTTTATGTCTTAACATACTGATTTCTTTCAATTTATCTTTTTATTAATGGATTTTATGTTCATAGAATAAATGTTTAAGAAAGGCCTATATTAGTAGAATATATTTAGATATATTCTTTACGTTTTCTTTTTAAATTTTACTTGCTTATGAATTCGCTAACGATCATAAATTCTGTTAGTTTTATTATGATTTTCAATCGCAGCCTAACCGGTATGGTTTCGAGAAAAGTCCGGAACCCAGGTACCCGCCAGGCCTTGGGGTTAGCATTATTGCCAGATAATTAAAATGTTCATAGAATTTATAAATTTAATAGAGAATAAAACATGTAGACCCTGAAAATATTGTGTGAAAGTGAAGACGGAGCTGGGTCTACAGTAATCGCAAATGTGATACAAATGTGTCAGTTACAGGGTTGACTGAACGGTGTTTTTTTTCAAACAGGTTAGGTGAAATATTATGTACACAGACGTTGCAAGATTTCAAACATATGATTCGGGGTACCACAATGACTAGATAACTCTCATGATTTTGATTAGATGCAATCATAGCCTGAGTACCTCGCTGATGGAAATATTACGTACTAATTATTAGACGATCATTTCTGGCTGACGTTCGGATATAGATGTATAGATAAAGTGTATGTTAATGCCAAAGACGGTTAGCGAGTACTCCACTGGCGACCATCTGCTCCTGGAGAGGTTCTTGTGCGGTGTGAAGGCAAAGCAAAATCAGCAGTTTTGTTTTCTTACAACAAATTGTACATTTTGCGTTATCGCTTATTTCATATGCTGTTATATACATGGATAATTTGAGGATAAAATTAAATAATGTAATATTCTTGATTGTAAAACGAAACGTGAGCAGGTTAATTAAATCTGAACACACTCTCTGAAAGCATATTAGAATACATTCAGGGGCGGATCCAGATAAGGTTTAGCAGGGATACTCGAAGCCCCTTTCTGGGCAGCGATCTTTCATTTTCATAAGCATTTTGGACAGATATGTTGGAAATTATCAGGTAACTACCCAAAGGCTGCCCCAACCGAACCCCCGTCTGGAAATCTTTAGATCTGTTTAGATTTTAGAGACCTTGTTATAGACATAATTCGAAATGACTTTGTTATATTTACCGGTACATAATTCGAAATCAATAAGGTACGGTTTTGTTTGCCAAGGAAGTTTTCCTGCTCTTTTCGTACTAATTTCTACGCGACAAGCATTGGCACTCGGATCACGCTTCGGTGATTTTACGTGTACATCCGAAGCTTGCCGGAGATCACCGAGTTGGTACGACTGAAGCATTGGTACTCATTACATTTTTGGCTAGTTGAATTAACTTGCCGTTATTTTTGACGGACTATTATCATACTTCTTGGTGTAATCAAAACGTTCCGGAATGCGATTCTCATTAACTTTAAGCGGAACCCTGTGGTATCATCTCGAACTCTGGACCAGCTGGTCTGTCGTCGCGACCACAGGGGGTATGGCACGCGCTCCGGGCAAGTGGGCAGCAGAAACATGTGGGTTACTGGCACGCGCTACGGACAATGTGGGCAACAAATACGTCCAACGAAGTCGGTTACTATCGGCAGATAGAACTTAATTAACCAAGGTGGTATGTTTTACGCAAAGTGCTTTTCCTTAAACGGAAGTTTCACAACCGCCGCGCATTCCAAATCGTATTTCTGTATTCGTTGCAACAAAATGCACATTGAGATAATTTTATGTCGTAATCATTCCAAATCTGTGTTGTTTTATCCGCACATATTTCCAGGCTTTCTTGTTTAATATTAGAAAGAGAAACAATTAAAGACTATTTTCTTTGCCAGAACATTTAAAGATATTTATCAGAAAATTATTCTAGATCAAGTAGATTTGTAGAAACGAAACATCAAAGGTGGTCTTTCTTTAGTGCAAGTTGAATTCGTGTTTGCTACATAGCAAAAATATTCCAGTTTACGTAAAACGTTAAGTGAGCTAACGTACAAAATATGTACAAATAGTACCACGGACGTTAAACGTACATTTGTGACTTTTCATTCGTAATACGTACGTTTGGTATTAAATGACATTAATACTTACACTGACTTTAATTGTGTTTAAATTACGCTGTAAATTCAGTGAAACTCGAAACAGTGCTAATCTACTACACTTTTTACAAACATATGTAACTGTGTTGTTTTTAGATAAGTCTTTCTAAATGTGTTCGATTTGTTAAAACGTACGTTTAACGTTCGGAAATGGAAAACGTACGTTTGATTTTGTATGTATTTCGCACGATATTTTAACGTACGAAAAACGTACTTTTTTACGGATGAAAAGAACCATGGGGCTATTTTTGCTGTGTATAACTCGGTTCAGGACATGCGGGCTTGGAATACGCAGTTTCTAGAAGTAACGAACTATACGTTGGGAACTGTCTGTAAACACCGAATGTTTATTTGATCAGTGCCGTGAGGTCTTCCAGCTAACACTGTAGGTAGAAAATAAGCAAACGTGTTTCGGAGAAACTCTGCTATAGACAATAGGTTATTTTCATTTACCTGCCTGGCATAACTCAATCAGCGAGATCTGTTCGAGATTCTACGAGAAGTTATATGGCGTTAATTACATCCAGGCCACTTCTGAAAACTAAAGGTATATTACTGTATAATGACGTTATTTTGCGATGGTTTAGTATTCGTAAATTTCCCAGTCATATGAATTCGCGAATATGGACTTTTTGGGTAGTTTAATCATATACTATTGTGTTGTAAACTATAACTGAATTAGCTAAGCTTTCGTCACACCTTAAGCAATATGTATTGCTTCTTCGTGAAATTAAGTTCAAGCGAAAATAAATTATTCTACAGTGTTGTGCGAATTCTTCGTGAAAAAACCGTAACTTGAGTCAATGCAACATATATATCTAGCTCAGTGGCAAATGATAGTTCTACACAAGTGCATTTAATCAACAGGCAGACACCACTAAAATATTTATTTCCATAAAGCGGGGAAACTTGTGACTGCATGCCTTACACGCGATCGCATGGTGGGTTACAGAATGACATCATAAGGATTGGGAAGTAAATCTTCCATGATAAACATCGTTTATTTTATATCACTTAAAAAGCGCCAATAACCGCCCCCATACCCTTATTACTATACACAGTGGCTATTCTCTTGTTCCTTTGGTATACTCGGCAAAAGCCGATGTAAAGTTAACACTAAAGGTTTTCGTTGTTTTGTGACGAATCCCATTTTCGTTTTTTATTAACTCCGAGATTGAAATAAAATTTAAAAAAATGTTCAAAATTTTAGCATTTTAATGTTGTAGAAAGAAGGCAGTAATTCTACTGAGTGAAAATGTAGACTTTAGCCCGAGGGTACATTCCTGGCCATCTCCACGCCAGCCGAATACTAACAACACTACGAATTTATGTTTGAAAGTGGCGGTTAAAACAAAACTCAAGCTAAACCATTAGTTTTATCAAAGACCTTTATATTGCTAAAATGTTAACACATAATCGGGTAATAATAATCTTTTACTTTATTATATGTACTTGAAGAAATTAGAAACGCAACTTCTTTAAACATGAAATGTATTTCTTGTTTAAAGAAGTTGCGTTTCTAATTTCTTTAAGTATATATGTCTTAGGTTTTACAATGTTAACCAATGTTCACGTAAGTCACTGAAATCAACAATTCCACCCCAACCCCGAAACAATTACAGCAAGTTCGATTAATTACCTTGCTGTCACAATACACGTGTATAAATAAACATAGGGAGAAATTTTCTATGTTTAAATTCTTCATTTTATTTCGTTTAGGATTAATTTTCGCGTATTTTGCGGTCAGGCAAGTACGCAAATTAAAACCTTAGGCTACGTAAGGTTGTTCCTAGTACGTTTGCGAAAAATGCATATTTTCGAATTTTATACGCTAAATGTTTCACGGATGTCAATGTCTTCTGACATTAAAAATTTGAGCGTATTTGGTTTGAACATAAACATGAAAATGTTTTAGTACCAGTAGAAGCATATCATTTTAATAAAAGTCTTTGCCATCAAGCCCAGTTCCAAGAAAAGGAAACGTTCATTACCTCAAAATTATTTTTTTTACCAAATAACAATTTAGATAACAAGAACGCGTTAGTTGAGATAAACAGCGGTCGGTTGTATCGGTTATTTTTTAAAGCAAATGACACGGGCAACTTAGCAGAATTGACATTGATGCCAAATTGATAAAGGGTGTTATTTGACACATGTCCAGCCTCTGTAAACGGAAGAAACTATAGCGTGGGGTTATGTTAGGGCCGATAAGAACATGGACGTTGTGTATTAGACATTACCTTCAACAAAATATTAATTTGCGCGAAATTACATCCGTCTGTGCAAGCGAAATGAAATGACACCACCGCGTTTACCCTTATTTTTCTTTTACTGTTAAATGTTCTCTTATTATCCCAGCCCGCCCCCACTTTACGTCATCCCATCACATCTCAAGATGGGAGTGTACACAACAAAACAGCACATGGATTTTCTTTCTTTTATTCGGAAACGTTTGCTAACGCAGATTCTCGTAGAAAAAATACCTGTACTTTTATCAGACGTACAGAAATGTACGCATGTCTGCAAAACTCATTATCTATCTATAGAGTGGCATCGTTTGATTTTGTGATGAATCAACTTCTGCACATTTTGCGCTGGTTTAGATGTGTGATACAGGAACCATAAAGCAACATCTAATAGCGCATTATTGTTTCAAACCAATACAGTTAAACTGCGCATATCTTCATCAATTTTTTTCCTGCTAATGCATCAAAAATTGTACCCTCCAAAATTAAACGATACCGCCGTTAAGAACTGCATCAAAACCAGATGGGGTAAAATACAGGTTTTGTAAAGCTGACAGAAAATACTGATCGATTACATGATGTTTTCTTGAAAAACACACAAGTATTGTTTGTTTCTCATCTACAATGTATGTATCTTGTACAGGTTTCCTATGCAAACCAACAATTACTTAATAAATGTCGCAGTACACATACTTTATAAAAGAAAAAAATATACTAGAAGTATAAAAGAAAAACAATACCATAGCCTGTACTGAGCGTGTATTAACCCTATACTTCATATATACGACTTTTCTCTCATGGGTAACCAATGCAGATCTAGATTAAGCACTTGCATGCCGTCAGATCTGGATCTACAATGGATCCTTTTTGGTAAGAAAAAAACTCTATGAATCAAACGAGAACATCGCAGATCCTGATCAGCATACATGAATGTGCGGGTTGATCTGGATCTACTGTTCGTCCATGCGATAACAGCCAGATCCCATGAAGTCAAGTGTTAAGCGAAAGCAAGCATAGTATGTACTGATGCATTTTCCAGAAAATGTTAGTATTGTGTAAACAGTAACAGATGCACATTTTACCAGTATGAATGATAGGCGAATTACAATTCTATTTGTGCACAGCTATAAATATGCACAATGTTCCTGATTTTGTAGGAGTCAAGTTTTATTTAGCCTTTCAACAGTTCTCTTGTGAAAAAAGCAAGGTAATTATATAAGTTTGGTGGTAAATGCATAAACAAACAGGCTATATTTGTTAACCTCTTACTTATTATTCTTACATGGGTTTTATCACATTCGCGAAGTGTAGATCATACGACAGTGGCACTTATGTGCTGGCTGATCTGGATCTACACTGTTAGCTCATGTCATAAATGTGTTTATATGGAGTAATAAATAAAGAAGCAGAAAGAACATTCTTGCACTCACCCCAAAAAGTTCAAACTTTTTAATAACATCTTTTTTTAAAACAAAACAATGATTGTTTTAAACCCAAAAAAATGGATGAATTATGAATGTTATTTACAATAATGAGAATGAGGAAAATTAACGACTACTAAGCTAGCAGTCAAATTACAATGATTATGATATAACTACTGGCTAAATGAGAAATTTCCAAAATGATCATGAAGCAAATGGCTAAATGAGAGACTTGTGAAATTATCATGAAACACATGGCTAAATGAGAGACTTGTGAAATGATCATGAAACAAATGGCTAAATGAGAGATTTGTAAAATGATCATGTAACAGATGGCTTAACAAGAGATTTGTGAAATTATCATGAAACACATGGCTAAATGAGAGATTTGTGAAATTATCATGAAACACATGGCTAAATGAGAGACTTGTAAAATGATCATGTAACAGATGGCTTAACAAGAGATTTCCGAAATGATCATGAAACAAATGGCTCAATGAAAAATTTGTGAAATGATCGTAAAACAAATGGCTCAATGAGAGATTTGTGAAATGTTTTTGCACCATTTTCAAACTAGATCTCACAATAAACATAGATTGTAACAAAACATTTTTCCCAAATACTGGAATAATTGCAAAACAAGTCATACAACTCAAATTTACAACCATGACAAACAATAATGGTAATTTTTGGGTTTTTAAAATATACTGTCCAACATGTACTAAAGACCACCTGTGGATAAAGAACACATTTTATTTGTAACTGACTGATTTAAAGAACAAATTTACATGTGAACAAAGACCACCTGCCTTCAAAGACCACTTCTGGGTTTTCCTGATTGGTCTTTAAAGATTGGTTTGACAGTAGGTTGCAACTGCTCTATACCAAGATGTTGTACATTTTTCACAATTACAAAACAGTCAAGAAAATCCAGGGGTTCCACTGCCTGCTAAATCTCACAGGGCATTTTCATCATTTTTAAGGAATTCTGCCAATAAATAGCCAAAAAAACATCTTTCATTGAAAAAAAAGACCCTTCAACTAAAATCACAGGCATCATAGTTAGGGAGTCTTTTTGGAAATTTCAAAAATCATTGAGTCATAACCAGGGCAAAATAGAACACTGAAATCAGTAATTAACATCCTGGAATTGTCTTTACTTATTCAGGCCAGTATTTTTCAAACAACTGTAAACTTTTAACAAGAAAAGAGATAAAAAATCTTAGAGAAATTCCATCCCTCACAAAAGTGTGCCTTTTCAGATTACCAATGAAATAAAATGTCTAGGAAAATGCCAGATATTGCATTACTCTGATGAAAAAGTGAAAAGTTACAACAAAGAATTCCCAATATGAAAAAATCCAGACATTGTTTCATAGATATATTCTCTTCTTTCTGTCATATATAGAACTTCGTTATAAAACTGGCATTTATAATGGATTTTACATGTCAAATACTCAGTCAAAAGTACATGTACATTACTTTGTGTGTTACCCAATAACTCCTTTACTTTCAATCTGTTATCAATTGGCAAATGGTGTAGGTCATGATCCGGATCTACAATGTTCACTTCCCGATTCTTTGGATCATTTCCAACCTAGAAACAGTGTAGATCCTGATCTGACAGCATGAATGTTCCAGCTGATCTGGATATACACTGTTCGAACATGCCTTAAAACTACTCCAAGATTAGTTTTTTTAGTGTAAACATGGTCACACAAACTATTAAGTGAAACAAACAAAAACAACACAATCAACTGTCAGAAAGTTGTTAAATCAACAATAAACACAAAAATTATACAATCATAATTATCTGTTACATTAGGTAAACAGTATCAAATATCTATTTACACAGCATGGTGTTTATATACACACAGCATGAAGTATTCATGTTCACAGCATATTCATGTACACAGCATAAAGTATTCATATACACAGCATCTGATATTCACATACACAGCAAATACCATTCGTTTACACATATGTATTATTTATGCTAAATTTTCAGCACTAATTATACCCTATACACAAATGTACACAATATTTACACAGTTATCACCTACACAATAGTTTACAATCAAAAGTAAATTATCAAGTCGACCCCACTTTCATGTGCATGTTTTTAAATTATGCCGTTCGAAAACACCCATGCATACAGAACAAGAAGGTTTTCTGTACAAATGGATTTTAAGTGTAATCTGTTTTTCTGAAATCTTAACCTTTTTTTCATAATTATGTACAAACAACTCCAAAATGTTTCACTAAATGAAAATCACCCTGATACATTTATTAAGTTCTGTCCTGCTAAAATGTTGACTTCAACAGCATACTTTGGTCACCTGAGCAACATTTCTGGTTCTTTTTGTGAACTTGAAGCTCAAGTTGTCGTAACACTTCTGTTAATTCAGGTATTTTTACACAACCAACATCGCACCGTAAACCAAGCACATGACCAATGTCAAGGTCATATTTAGTTTGTTTTATATATTGTTTAATCCTGATCACTGTCATCGTCAGCGGCACTGTATGTGGGGCTGGTCGGGGAGTACTTAGGGGTAGTGGGGGTGTATGCTGGAGAGGACGGGCTGTACTGAGGACTAGAGGGGCTATACTGGGGGCTGGAGGGGCTGTAGGAGGGGCTAGCTGGGGAGTACTGAGGTGAGGATGGGGAGTAAGAGGGGCTGGTAGGGGAATATGATGGGCTGGTTGGGGAATATGTAGGAGATGTAGGGCTATACTGAGGGGAACTGGGGCTGTATTTGTGCGAGCCTCGTTCACTGATTGAGCCGGGGCTGTAGGCAGGGGAAGTGGGGCTGTATGTGGGGCTGGCAGGGGAGTACTGTGGGGAGCTTGGACTGTAACTTGGGCTAGTTGGGGAATAACTTGGGGATGTGGGGCTGTACTTGGGGCTTGAGGGAGAATAGCTAGGACTTGTAGGGCTGTAACTAGGTGACTGAGGGCTGTACTTGGGGCTACTGGGCGAGTAGCTTGGACTGCTTGGGCTGTAGTGCGGACTTGATGGCGAGTAGCTTGGGCTGCTGGGGCTGTATGAAGGGGAGGAAGGGCTGTAGTTAGGGGATGAAGGGGAGTAACTAGGGCTTGTTGGACTGTAGCTTGGAGAAGTAGGGCTGTAGCTTGGACTAGTCGGGCTGTAACTTGGACTAGTTGGGCTATAGCTTGGCGACGTTGGACTGTAGCTTGGCGACGTTGGGCTGTAACTTGGAGATGTCGGGCTATAGCTGGGAGAGGTTGGGCTGTAACTAGGTGATGTAGGGCTGTAGCTGGGGCTTGTCGGGCTATAGCTTGGTGATGTTGGTGAATAACTTGGAGACGTCGGTGAATAACTTGGACTTGTTGGGCTGTAGCTAGGTGATGTCGGACTGTAACTCGGAGATGTTGGCGAATATGAAGGGCTTGTCGGGCTGTATGATGGACTTGTTGGAGAATACGACGGTGACGTCGGGCTGTAGTTGGGCGATGTCGGAGAATATCCTGGGCTGGTAGGGCTGTAGGATGGACTTGATGGGGAGTAACCAGGACTCTGTGGTGTACCTCCACCTGACATTGCCGGAGAGCTGGGTATGTACGAAGGAGATGTTGGTGAATAACTTGGCGACATGGCCCCTCTTGGACTTGGTATGTAGGGGCTTGATGGTGAGCTTGGTGACCCTGGTTGAGGCGACCATGCTGGGCTGTAACCAGGGCTGTATCCGGCTTCGCTTGCAGCAGATGGTGAAAACCCGGCTGCCCCTGGAGTCATGCCGCTGCCAATACCTGGTGACCAAGCCCCAGCATAACCAGGTGTGGCACTCTGTTGCCAAGGGGTCATCTGAGGGGACATGGACTGAGTTGGGCTGCCAGCAACACCAAAGAACATGCCAGTTCCCACTGAAAATAAACAATCAATGTAAATGAGACAACAGAATAACGTAAAACAAACACATTCAAATCAAAATTCTCTATACCTTAATTTTCACATTTTTCAGTGTTTTTCATTAATTAATATTAGTAAAATTATTAAACTCGAGTGGAAATTAGTTGTTGTTTGGACTTACAGGTTATCTTACATAGTAGATGCATGTGTTTAAAGATATTAATATTTTATTATTATGAACGAACATTTTGTTAACACGAATAAAAACTTCTATCAAAAGAAATATTGTTCAATTTCTTGTGCATGAAATCAGGCCATACATATTGATTAATTGAACAACTTTGTGACCGTAGAAATCTTCAGCAAGATTAATTTTTTAACATACAATTGAGAAAATGCCTGCATATATTTATTAAAAGAACAGCAGTTTTACTCTTTGTTGTGATGTTCCAACTATTATTTAATATGAAAAATGGCAAAAACAGAGGCTGAAACTGTTAAGGAAATAAAACTGCTACAACCTTAACTGTGGAATCATACAACTTTATGCCCTAATCTTATATTCAAGAAATATTCAAGAAGAGTAATTTGGTATATTTTCTGTTG
Source organism: Corbicula japonica (assembly GCA_038501625.1). Classification (NCBI taxonomy): domain Eukaryota; kingdom Metazoa; phylum Mollusca; class Bivalvia; order Venerida; family Cyrenidae; genus Corbicula; species Corbicula japonica. The sequence goes on along the minus strand of JAZAYU010000119.1, from coordinate 1,586,106 downwards.
ACAAATACAAATCTTGTCAATAATCACCTTGTTGTTGGTTTTTGTTACATTCAAGTTTGTAATTAGTCGAAATATTGTAATTAATAGTTACAGTTGCACTTACCCCCTCCCATCATTCCAGCACCGACATTGGTCGGAATCTCCATGCCGTATTTACATTTCTCCGCATCTAGAAGCAGGTCAAAACATCCTGTACCAATACGTGCCAACTGACCCAGCATTATAGCCTCGGACACACCTTTCATTGGGTCAAACTCTGCGTGAGCAGCGGCTTCCATCAAAATGTCAACCTGGAAATACAAACAGACATTCCCAGCTTATTACCCTTCTAAATCAGAACTCTTCATCTGGCTACCTTTCATATTGGCATAGAGGTGTGAGATTCTGACAGATTTCACACTAGTTTTTCTGTATTACCACGTTTCCAAATTCAAATTTGGTTGACAAGAGGTTTTCAAATTGGGGTGATGATTATTTCAAAGCTGCAAAAAACTTAAATAATCTTTTATATAAGTTTTTAAAGATGGAATTTTTTTCTTCACAAGGTTATAGTACTAACAGGAATTTTGTAAAAAGTATTAGCAATGACTCACCGTTTCCTCAAAGGAACATCTGGCCAGGGCACCAGTTTCCTGTCTGTTGATGCCGTGTCGAGTGATGGCCATCAAATGACCTTTGGCCGTCATCACGTCACACAACAGGGCCAAGTGTCGATAGTTGACGTACGAGCCGTCGAAGGAGATGACATGGTTCATTTCTTTCTCGATCGACTTTCTCACAGCTTCAATACCTAGAGTCTGTCGGAACCAACAAATAATATTAAATATATAGAACAAATCAAAGTACATGTACATATAATCTCAAAGCTTTGGCACTACTGGCTTTTTTTGTTTGCTCTACTTTGAGGTACATAAAAGTACCTTTCGATAACTTTTATTATAAACTTACAGTCAAGTTAAACTATGTGTCCATGAGTTTCTAAGTCTAAGGTGTAGGCAAACAAAAAATGAAATATTCTTAAAGAAATAGAGCGTTTTGTCCTAAAAAACAACAACAACAAATAAATAAAAAATCGCAAATCAAGTGTTAAAATCTGGGAAACAAAATCATATCTTCACAATTATGAAATAGTTTTAAGTTACTGTTACAGTTAGTTTCTATCTATCTATCTGCCATTAATGTCAAACCCCTATTGGGGACCTAGACATTCCAGCTATTTCTGGTGGAGGAAGACCCCAGGTGCCCCTCCGGGCTTTGTTACAGGCATGGGGGGGAAGCTGGGTAGAACAACCGACATTCCGTAAGCCAGCTGGACAGCTTCCTCACATGAAAGAATTTGACCCCGGGAGGACTTGAACCCACAGCGTTGAGGGGCGTGTGGTTGTCAACCGATGACCTTAACCACTCGGCCACGGTATTTACAAACATATGACAAAAAATACATCATGGTATGATACTAGATTTCATATTTTGTCTAAATCACTAAAAATATTGACATTACACAATACTACAGTCCCCTGCCATGTTCTCCCCCAGACCATCCCACCCTAAATACAGAAATATGGTCATCCTTACAGCAAACACTTCCACAATATCGTTAGTTGTAGTCCTGACTGGATCAACGTCTCTCTCACTGAGGACCCTGGTCAGCGATGTACCGTCTGTCTCGAGGATCCACTCAGCTACGGCCTTGAACTCGCCCTCATCCGTGATGAATATTCTCTTCTTGTCGTCTGTGTTTGGTAAGTGCATGTACACCTGAACCCAAAGAGAACTGTTTAAACCCAAAGAGAACTGTTTAAACCCAAAGAGAACTGTTTAAACCCAAAGAGAACTGTTTAAACTCAGAGAGAATGAATTAAACTTAAAGAGACTGGAGAATTAAACTCAAAAGAGATTGAATTAAAACCCAAAAAGTAAGTAATAAACTTAAAGATACTGAATTAAAATTCAGAGACTGTATTACACGGTTACAGGAAAGATAACAGTCTCAGATTTTCTCAAGTACACAATTATTTAATTTAAGCAGTCAAGTAATAAAACATTTTTTTTCAATCACCAAATTTGATCTGTTATAAATCCAGGTGTAAAAAATCATTGATCTTTTGTAAAATGCATATGCATCATGTTTGTATAAACACAGTAAATTTAGAAAACAAAATTTAGAATAAGTGGTTGACCAGCTTCGGACTAACATTCGAGTCATATCTACATATGACTTTGAAATTCATCTCCAAAACTGTAGAGCAAATTCTGGTACAACCAATATGCACTATATGGATGGTGAACATTCCAGGTATATTCTTATGATTTGATATTTTTATGAAGTCTTACCTTTGCAATAGCCTCGATTCCCTGTAGTGACATGTCTGACAACAAGTTGGACTCGATACATCGCAAGAATACGTCATCTTCCATCTTATCTGCAACCTCTTCTTCCTACAACGTAAAATCATATTTCATTTTAATAACCCAAAAGGACGAAAGTCAACATACTAGTGTTACCAATATCCTCGTCATCGCCCAAGACACTTAGATGTCTAAGACACTTAGATTTTATTTTAATCTTGAACTTAAGTCAAAATAAGATTACAGAGGATACTTTGTTTGTTTGTTTGTTTGGGGTTTAACGCCTGGTTTCAACACCTTTCTGGTTATATCCCGGCGGTCAGTCCACCTAACCGGTGTTCCTGGGTCTCTAACCAGTACTAACCAATTTCTCCGCAAGCGACTGACTGCTTCCTCACTTGAATCAGAGGTGAGGGACAAATGACTCTCAGACGCAATGTCCGAGTTCAATTGTCACGGAGAAATTTTTCCCGCCTCGGCTGGGGATCGAACTCACGACCCCTGGATTGACAGTCCGATGCTCTATCCACTGAGCTAGCCGGGCGGGCTACAGAGGATACAGAAATGTGGAGAAAATTGAGACCATTCAGATTTTTTTGTTTGATTTTTTTCATATTTCAATCAGCACTATGAAATATTGGAATAAATAATAGGGGGAAACACAAGGCTCTTTAACCCTTATACTGAAATCATTTTTTTCACTTCAGTAATTTACAGAAAATAAAAGAAGATAATATTGTAAACATAATTTTAGTTACTCAGGGGGGCTAACTCAAGATCCCTGGGGTAGCAGTTTAGCATGTGTTATCTGGTAGCATCACATTTAAATTAGAAGCAATTTTGATACAATACTCCCGTTTTATTTCATCAAACTACATGTATACAGCCATGTGTACTTGAAAATATGAAATTAACCATAATTTAAAATCTCAACAATATTATGGAAACCTCAAATGACATCTTACACCATTTTCACAATCATGAACATCAACTCAAATATTTTTTTACTGAATAAAAATTCATCAATCATCTCATCATGGCAGAATTTTGAGACTAACATCTCTAGATTTATGCGACCACAGGGAGGGGGGCAGTACTTACTTCGTGTGTTTTACCATCATCAGAGTTCATGATACGCAGTCGAAGGACGAGCTTCTCTGCGTTGTCATCATTGAAGATACAGTTCAAGTCATCCCCAAATCCTGAAAATAAAACTTGCATGTTTAGAATCGGCCTTAATGCATCTACTCAAAGGTCATGTTTCAAAGGAGAATGGGAGTAAATGGAAATAACGGGATTTCGGTGGTTCCTTGTGACCAACAACGAAGCTGTTTGACTGAATTAGTTAAAATTGTCAGGAGATATTTGCCTCCTAGACTTACAGAACTGCAGGATTTATTTCTGATAATTAAGATTGATCATAAATGATAGAACATGTTGGTTGCATGTTTACAGAAAACAATTTGCCTTATATTAAACAATTGATAATATATTCAGTTTTTGGCAAGTTTCACAATTATATCTTAGCAACAAATCTGCAGCTATTATTAAGGTCAAAGTCCTCTTTTTCATACGAAGATTTTAGTTCAAGTTACATTTTGATAATCAAGTGATATTCTTTTTAAAGTCACTAAGCCTGTCATTCATTTAGCAGTTATTGAGTTTCAAAATAATCCAAAGATTTAAAGTTACCTATAACCCTTTTAAAATCCAACAAACCAACCTGATGTAATTTTCTCCGAGATCTGTTCCATGGACAATTTTTTGTCTGTCATTCTCTTCCGGTCCAGTTCTATCCGGAGCAGCCAGGCGGAGATCTTGGACACGTCAAAGTCAGGCATCTCGTAATACACGTTGACCCACTCCTGATCTTCCGCGATCACCGTGTTCTGGGGGTCAGGATCATAGTAGATAGCTGTGTTAGCGGTCACTTTACGCAACGTTGTGTGTTCCAATCTGCACAATACATCCTTGGAAAACAAAAACAACTATGTTACTTACATGTATTGGTTTGTATTGGCTAACCAGCACAGCATAAAATCAAAGTCAGCCTCATTCTGGGAATGTGTCTTTATTTTCAAAGTTTTCATTGATTAATGTCGAAATGATCAAAAAAAAAAAGAACAACAAAAAACTTGAAATTCAAATTACTTAATTATGAATATCAAAGTACTCAATCATTTGTTTTGTAATACTGGCCACGTTTTATCAGCATCAGTCATTTGGGTCAATTGAGATGTTTTGAGCGTAATTTGACAAAAACATTAATATTAAAATTAGGAATATAGACCACTAACAGCTATAAAATAACTTAAAACTAGAATGTGTCCTCGGACACTGATAGTGCAACTCTATATGCCTTCCACTTGGGGGTGGGGGTGGGGGGGGGGTGGGGAAATAAAATAAGAATATAGCCCACTAACAGCTATAGAATAACTCAAAATTAAACACTGAAAAGTTTTAAAAATTGAAAACAGTTACATTACACTTTTCCCTATACTATCAAGAGATGAGTTTACCTTGGCTTTCTCAGCGTCCCTGGATGCCTGACCAATCAGGAACACCGTTAGTGACGGTGTCTTTGGTTTCTTCGAGATGTTGATAATCTCCTTGAGACGAGGCACACCGAGGGTGACGTTCTTGGCGGACACACCGGCGTAGTGGAAAGTGTTCAGTGTCATCTGGGTGGCCGGTTCTCCGAGCGACTGGGCGGCCAGAGCCCCTACCATCTCTCCTGGGTGAACCTAAACAGTAAACAGATAATTTTTTAACTAGAATTTGGTTGTCAACAGAACACAAGTGTTGCCTGAAATTACATTTGAAAGTGGTATTACTCAAACAATAGTGAAACAGGAGTTATCATTTTTGTTGTCAACCTTGGATTTGTTCATGCAGATGATATATACCAAGTATTAAGGTAGTGGAGTTATTGCGTTAAATCAATGAAAACCTTGAAAATGAAGATATTTTCATAATGCAGCTGACTGTGATTTTATGATATGTTGTTGGTTGATAAAAGTCAATAGGTAACAGTGAAGTTCTTGTTTTTCTTAGGATGTATTGTGACGATTGGACAAGTACTTTAAAAGTTATAGGCAACATTAAGTTTAAATTCCGAATGGACATAGGCATATCGTCGCTGTCGTTCGAAAATATCATAACTGCGAAATCCTAACATTTCAGGAGAAGCAAAAATGTGCGCCATATTTTTATTTATTGTGCTATCAATTTAAAACTCGACATAGTATCACTATTTAAATATATCTTTGCAAGAGAATGTTTAGTTTGTTTCTGTGCTTTAATAACAATAATTTCAATAGCTTCTGTGTATTAAATTGAAAGCACAATAAATAAATAACAATAATAGTTTACAGTTACGACTTTTTTTCACCATATTTTATGGGTATTATGTAATTACGCTATTTTCGTGCACTAAATCAGTGACAAATATTGCAAATAAAACAACTTACTCATTGTTTCCTCGAAAAGGTTATCCATAATTTGAATATTTGATTTAAAAAAAGCAAATTGAACGTCATTTCTGACGCAATACCACTCTTGACGTAGTTACGAGAATTTCGACCGTCAAATAAACCGACCAATCCATTTACGATATTTCATCACATGACAAAAGTTTACGTTTCCCATTGGCTATCAGATCCGATATTTTCGCAATTAGCGTGGGGAAGTATTATGTTGTGAGCAAAAGATTAAACACAAAATCGACAAAAGTGTAGTTACGACATTTTCGAATGACAGCGACGATATGTTCCTGAAAATCGAAGACTGATGCTCCTAGCTATTATCTTCAATTCTAACATTGGTTGTGACTGTTTTTGAATATGCTCTAAATAACTCTGAGAGGACAATGTTATATATCCAACCTGGGCATGTTGGAACTTGGTCTCAATTTCACCAATCAGCCAATCAAATGCCTCGTTGGACAGTCTGAACTCCTCAATGACTCTCTTTGAACAGAACGTGGATCTAATTAGGACCTTCATGAGAATGGTGGCGTTCTCGTTGGCTTGTATACTCAGCCGGTCTGAACCGGGCACAACCGTCAGTCTCTTACACAGCTGCTTCACATCTACAAGTAGAGAGGTAGCAAGTTAATATTCTATACCCAACAGTCTGACAAGATTATTATGTATAGGATAGAGTCTATTAAGACGTTTCTATAGAAAATAGAAGCCTAAACGACTAGACTATCCGACTTAGAAGTTGCCCTACATTTGTAGCCATGGACATGCGCAGTTGAAAATAGATTGATTTATTTTGTTCATTGTAAAATAGAAAATTGAAAGGAGTTCTACTGAAATAAACCGCTGAGGAATTCGAATTTTCATAGCTTCTGATTGGTTACAAATGTAGGACAACTTCTTAATATTAATCTTGTTCAATAAGAACAAAATTTCAAATAAGTTATGAGAAAATTATAGATAATTGTGTGTTCTTTCCAAATATAGTAACATATACTCAACAAAAAAAGAAACCTGACACTGTAACTTTGAATAAGTATGAGGTGCATATTCAAAATCTATATATTTTTGCACCATCCAAAAGAAAATAACCACTGAATCACTTGTTTCATGCACCAAAAATATCAAAATGCATAATAAAGTTCAAAACATGCACAATTTTTATTACATACCACAATTCAATCAGCTTTAAATCTGATTCCAGGAAAATACACCAAATATAAAGTGTCAGGTTTCTATTTTTGTTGAGTATAAAATGTCAACCCATATCAAACTGAAAGAGGTATGCTACAAGCTGCTGCAAAACATCATGACTTCAGTCACATTACTGTCAGGAGTTCTGTTACCAAAACTATACCAAACAATATACCGTCATTGTTTGAATATAAGCCGCACTTTTTCCCCAGAATTTGGAAGTAAGAAGTTGGGGGTGCAGCTAATACACAGGTTTGGCTGCTTATACATTGTGTTAAGTCATTTTCACCTGTTCTATCACATTTGGGGGTGGTGCAGCTTATACATGAGTGCGGCTTATATTTGAACAATGACGGTATTAAAAAATAATTTTCAATATTTTGGTAAAAACTAAAAGTACATGTATGGTGAAAAAAAAACATGTGTCCATGAATTCTGTTTTTCAATTTTCTATAATAATACTTAAAATTTGGAATAAGGTAGAGATTCAAATTTGTGGACAAATTATTCACGTATATTAGTACCATATAAATATTATTGCTTTGACAGTATATGTACAACTCACCTTCAATAATTTTTATGGGATGAATCTCACAAGGTTTCCGTTTGTCAATCTTGAAGATTTTGTGAGCATTCCAGATCATTCTCTGCAGATTGCACGGTAACACGATTTTACTGTCACCGGACGGGAAGATCTGCCGCAGTGCGTCACGATCGTCCTTCAACTGCTCCCACTCCTGTTCGATCTCGGACAGCGCGTGAGCGTCAGACAGCAGGTCTCGGACCACCTCTTCTGTCAGGCTCTTCTTTAACTGTCTGTTGAATACGAAACGGGATGAAAAAATGCCTTGAAGAACTCAAGGATTTCAATAGATGCATTTTGCATTTTGATGCAAGCAAATTTGAAATTTTCCACTTCTGACCCAAACTTATTCCGAGCTAAGGGTCATTTTAATGCAGAAGGATTTGGGAAAACTGGTCAAATTTTGCAAGAAAAAAGATAAATATTGTGTCTACTGCATTGTAAATATTTAGTAAATATTTATTTTACCTTTGATAGTAAATTAAAAGACGAAGAATTTAAATTCTTTTAACATTAGTTCACTGAACACGACACAGCTCGAGATGATCTGATTATGACCCACTGAAAACTGGGAATACATGGGAGTAAAATAACCCCTGGTTTTGAAAATCTATTAAAATCCCTGAAACTAGATGGGTATTCAGCAAAACACATCGTATTAAACTCTTTTAAGAATAAAGGTTTTCTCTTTCTTTGAAATCATGCAGTATCCACACAATTTTACTTTCAATCAATACTATTTCATTCCCCTTACAGGATATAGCTTGTTGTTTTCACTTTATTTTAAGGGCAAGGGTCCAACCTCTGTGTAAAATAAGGTCTGTGTAACTTTAATATAACTGAATTGTTAAGAAATCAGAATTACCTCTCATTTGTTGGATCAAACTTGAAGTTCTTCTCAAATGCTCGGTTTGAAGGTTTGAGGGTCGGCATAGACTGGAACTCGACACATGTTGCCTCGAGACCGTCCTCTCCGTACCGAAGCTGGATAAGTTGCTCCACCTGGTTACGGATTGTGCCATCGTACTTTACCATCACACTCTCCATAGCTTTGATCAAACGACGCTGAATGTAACCTGAATGTTCAAAGTCAACATGATCAAACGATGCTGAATGTAACCTGAATGTTTAAAGCCAACATGATCAATCAACGCTGAATGTAACCTGAATGTTCAAAGTCAACATGATCAAACGACGCTGAATGTAACCTGAATGTTCAAAGTCAACATGATCAAACGACGCTGAATGTAACCTGAATGTTCAAAGTCAACATGATCAAACGACGCTGAATGTAACCTGAATGTTTAAAGTCAATATGATCAATCGACGCTGAATGTTACCTGAATGTTCAAAGTCAACATGATCAAACGACGCTGAATGTAACCTGAATGTTCAAAGTCAATATGATCAATGGACGCTGAATGTAACCCAAATGTTAAGTCAACATAATAAAATAATGTTAAATGTAACCTAAATGTTCAAAGTCAATATAACCACTGCCCTACGAACTACAGTCATTTGCAATTTGTCTAACAAACCACAGGAACCTGAATTTCTTTCAATAATCACCCCGATCACACATATATAACGTTGGACCCTATATACATACACTGCAACTCCGTTATATCGCGATCCGTTATATCGCGATATCCAATATATCGCGCTTGGTCCATGGATCCCAATTTTTATGTACATTTACCATGTATATGTTTGTTGATTCTTCATGGGTGGTAAAAAAAGATCAAATGATTAAATCAACATTGGTGACAAATTCATGAAACACACGCTTTTTCCGTGTCGCATTACTTCATTATCGGCAAAAGCTGTTTATTACAGTTTGTATGTAGGGATTTAAGAGGCGATGTACACGTTCACCAGCAGATACAATTTAACATCAAACATATTAACATAGATGAAAGTATTTTTTTTTACAATTCTGTTGCTTCTGATTTGACATGAAACCCCCTTTTGACGAACAATAGGTGCGAAAACACCAAAGAATTTCTTTCACGAGACAAACCTAAAATTAGCGACGATTATTGCAAGTTGTTGACCATAATAGACATGAGCAGGAAACGTCAAAACAATTTGTTGTTTTGACATTACCTGCTCATCAACAAATCAGGCTGGTAAACTAAGGACGACGTCAAACTAATATAGCCGACCATGACCGACCAACAGATCGTCGATCAGTTGAAAGTACGGAAAACAATAATACCACCTTTGGAAATTGATAACGGTGATCTTTGTTTTATTAAAAATAAATCTTAATAAATTATATAAAAAAAGTTGTTTTAAAACATTTGTCCAGCACGGAACGTACTCCCTGATGTACCCTTAGATTTCACGGCGTGTTAATTACGCAACACCGCGATATACATGCATCTGACAGCAAAAACAAATGAATTCTCCTTGTTTTAGCGCGATTATGTACTTATATTGCGCTCCGTTTATATCGCGCTCGGCGGGCTTGGACCCCGAGGTCCGCGATATAATGGAGTTGCAGTGTATATAATAAACACAAGGAATGCAACTGATTCGTACCCCACCCACTAACCCGTTATAAGAATTTTCGAGCTGCAGCATTGACACGGAGTTTTTGCTAGTCAAACATTTGAACAAAATGAAAACCCATTATTAGCAATCATAGCGCTTCAATAAAAGTCATTCTGGAATTGGCTGTCAAACGTTTGTTTCATTCTTTATTTTGTCGTTCACTCCATTGCGTGACGTCACTCAGTTCTATACCGGGGAAAATGAAAAATAATATTTTTGAAATATGAAAATAACATGATACTACTGTATTGATTGTAAAAATATATATTAATGTTTTGTAATAAAGATTAATGTGTTCAAGTTGTTGTTCATTTGTTTCAATAAAATGAAATGTAAAAATAGCATGCGGAAAAACCAGGGTGAAAACCAGAGAGTTGTTTGTTCCGTTGGTTGCACTAAAGTAAAACCCAAATCCCATTTTGCGATTGTAAATTGCCAATCTCGAATATCAAATAAATATGCGTTCTATCATCTTGTTTGCAAGCTAACCACATTAGCATATGAATGTGTACGTTTTGTCTTTGACAAATCAACAACAAATATGCTTGTTAAACATTACTGTGTTCTGACCTTTGTGGTCCAATTTGAAACGCGGTATCACAGGAACGTTGCAACAACGTTATTTGTAGATCGCTTCAATAAATAAAATATTGGCATGAAGTCAATCCTGTTTCAATTACTCCTCTTTTAAGCCATACAATTCACCGATTTAGTATATTTGTATGGCATTTTTGTGATTTTAATACAACCAGAAACGAACAAATCATTTTCACCGAGTTTGCAAACCGAAACCGGAAATAGGATTTTTCCCATTCGCCCAGGTGTAGAAATAGGTGACGTCACGCAATGGAGTGGACGACAAAATGAAGAATGAAACAAACGTTTGATAACCGATTCCAGAATGACTATTATTAAGTTGCTATGATTGCTAATAACAGATTTTTATTTCGTTCACATGTTTGACCAGCAAAAACTCCGTGTCAAGGCTGCAGCTGGAAAATTCTTATAACAGGTTAGTGGGTGGGGTACGACTCGTTGCATTCCTTGTGTTTATTATATATGTATTTAGGGTCCAAAGTCATATATGTGGGATCGGGGTGATTATTGGAAGAAATTCAGGTTCCTGTGAACAAACTTTGCCAATGTGTTCCTATATTAAACTGTTTGTCAACCAAATATATACAGTATGTTTTGTTTAAAAGACCATCATCTAATGAATTTATTAACAATAATGTATGAAATTTGTAAAGGCCATGAATGATATTATCCAGCCAGAGTTTTCTTTTAGATTAATCTGTGTTTGGCCAGAACTGGTCCTGGTTGATATAATGTTATGTTTGAATTACATTAAACTGAAAGAAATTACTGTGTCTTATCAACTAAAAAAGATATATGCTTGGAAATGATATTGATGCTTACAGTTCTCTCATGAGCGGATTTATGAGCCAGGAGAATTTGACGATGTTTGTTTGAAAACTGCATTTATCTAAAAATTGGGTTTTCCTTTATTAAAGCAAAAGAATACATTGGTAGCTTACCAGTTTCGGCAGTTTTGACGGCAGTATCGATAAGACCTTCACGACCCCCCATAGCATGGAAGAAGAATTCCGAAGGTGTCAGTCCGGCAAGGTACGAGTTCTCTACGAACCCTCTAGACTCGGGACCGTAATCATCTTTGATGAAATGTGGCAGGGTCCTGTGCCGGAAGCCGAATGGGATACGCTTTCCTTCAACGTTCTGCTGCCCTACACAGGCTATGACCTGAAATCCAAAAGCAATACACTTACAGACATAAATAAACACGTTTTTGTTGTTTTTTTAACAGCAACATTTCCTAAATAATCTCTTGTATACTCCCCATCAAAAGATAGGTACCACTTTGGTATTTACTAATAGTGGTGAGTAATTGATAAACTAGGAATGGCTCCCTATGAATGAATTAAAAGTTTTAATTGTGATGGTATTTGAAATAATCGCTGATCGCAATCAGGAACATACTTCCTGTGATGCCACAATCAATCCTTTTTCCAGTTTTCTGCAAATTTTTTGATGGCCGTCTTCTAAACCATTTTCAAACATTGACCAACTAAACAGCAATGTTTGTTTTAAAAGAAATCATTGGAAACTTTTGATTTCTTAGTAAACAAGAGGTGTTTGTCAAACACAAATGCCCCCCCTGACGTGCAAGTGATATCTATTAGCATTGAATTTAAATTTTTGGAAATTTAGAGACTTTTGTAAGCTTTAGCAATGAAGGGTACCAGTCATGAAAGCAATTTACAAGACGGTGGAACTCCTATATATCAATAACCAGGTCATCCAATGAGAGGATTACATTTACCTCGACAAACATAAGCGCGTGTAGATTAACCTAGTCTAACACAAAGGATTTTATTGTAATTTAAATCAAATATTCGCTATTGGCGGAGATATAGTAGCTCTAGTGTTATGTCAATTCCGGTAATGTGCAGGCTTTAGTGACCATCCATACGAAACCAAAGCATTTAATAAACACAAGTGAGTGATAATCAGTGCCTATTTATGACACGGCATATATTGAAATAGTTTAAAATTAATGTTATGGATCATTAATATATATCTTTACTTGAAATTGTCATGGGGAAAAATAATCACAACTTTACACTGAGAAGTATTTTATTTTATTATACAAATAAACATAAAAACGTTGTCTAGTTATTGATCGAACAAGGTTTTTTGTTGTCAAGGCCACCGTGACCTTGACCTTTGACCTACTGACCCCAAAACCAATAGGGGTCTTCTACTGGTCACGACCAACTTCCACACGAAATATGAGGTCTGTATCACAAAGCGTTGTCTAGTTATTGATAGGACAACGTTTTTGTATGCAAAGGCCACTGTGACCTTGACCTTTGACCTACTGATCCTAAAATCAATAGGGTTCTTCTATTGGTCATGACCAACCTCCACACCAAATATGAGGACTGTATCACAAAGCGTTGTCTAGTTATTGATCGGACAAGGTTTTTGTGGTCAAGGCCACTGTGACCTTGACCTTTGACCTACTGACCCCAAAATCAATAGGGGTCTTCTACTGGTCATGACCAACCTCCACACCAAATATGAGGACTGTATCACAAAGCGTTGTCTAGTTATTGATCGGACAAGGTTTTTGTGGTCAAGGCCACTGTGACCTTGACCTTTGACCTACTGACCCCAAAATCAATAGGGGTCTTCTACTGGTCATGACCAACCTCCACACCAAATATAAGGACTGTATCACAAAGCGTTGTCTAGTTATTGATCGGACAAGATGTGGTCTACGGACCGACCGACCGACCGACGACCGACCGACATGTGCAAAGCAATATACCCCCGCTTCTTCGAAGGGGGGCATAATTAAAGTTTTTGTGACACTACTAAAAAGACAGCTTTTAACATGTTTCCTATTGGCTAAAATACAATTTTTACACGCAGATTTTATTGCTTCAATCAAATATTGAGCTTTAAAAGTTTGACAGCAAAAAAAGCCTGATAAGACAGTAAGTTACCTAAAATTGCAAGAATTTTCTAGTGCTATTTTGCAGTATGGTTTTAATATTATCAAAGTGGTCAAGACATCAGGAAAGTACTGTATTTTAGCGCATTATAAATTATTATACTGCACAGAAATTTGCTTGAATTTGATTGGATAATTTGCCGTTGATGTATATTCGTATTTACGGATCGGCCGTAGATATGAACGCACATGCCTTAATTTCCCTCTCTGGCCTCCCACCTTTTGTTGTCGTCCGCCATTTTGTTTTGAATTTCCGTAAAAATGCGTAATTTGAAGCTGATTTTGTAAATTATAAAGCGGTATGCTTAGGGATTACTAAAATTGTTACAGAAAATATTTGTGTTATGTTCTTAACGTTGAAAACGATCAGATTATTCTCAAATTTTGTAAAAAATATCAAATCGATAATCCATTCAATTTCTATAGAAGTGACGTCATGCAGGCAAATTAATGACGTCAGACATGTAATTATTGAGGTTCTCAGAGGGGAATTAGGCCGTGCGGCATTAAATAAGCGAAATAAATAAAAAATCGATATTTTCTTATTATTTTTGTCTGAAAAAGTCTTTGCAGTATAATAAAACAATTATTTGGTTCCTTGAAAGGGTATGTGAGAATATATTGCCGGTCTGGTAATATGACACCCACACCGGCAATATATTCTCACATTCCCTGTCAAGAAACCAAATAACTATAAAGTATTACCTGTGAGATGTTAATCTTGGAACCTTTGGAGCCCGCTACCACCATAGCCTTGAAGTTGTTAAAGTCGGACAGAGATTTCTGCGCCTTACTACCAGTCTTGTCTCTGGCATCGTTAAGAATACGGTTAACTTGATTCTCGAAGGTCTGCCTCAGCGTGTTACCGGGTGTAGGCTCCAACTCATCATTGTGGGCCTTCTCTATAACGTCTATCACATCAAGCTAGACACAAAACAATTCACATTATCTACATACTCCAGTATCCTACTTGAATAAATGGTGTTTTCAATAATGTTGTACACTTCAAATGCAACTGTTAAAACATTCATATGGAGCACGCCATGAGAAAAGGTACTTTCGGTAATATTTTGAAACATTTAAGTTGTTACTATATTCAGAAAGAACTTATGACTATCATTGACTTAATCATCAGTGCTCACGCTGTCAGTCGACATTGTCGCCATTTGCGATAATTTTACGTTTTTATCGATTATTTCAAAGAATTGGCGGTAAAATTTGGCGATTAAATAATTGTCAAAAAGCAAGATATTGTTAGCTTATTTGCATTCGCTGTGCCCTGAGCGGTCACAGCATAACTGATAATTGTGGGTCGTTAATCCACTAATTGAACTAACAAAGTGTCACTTAAGATAATCACCTTGGCGTCCTTGCCTACGGGTCAATGATTGATGATTGTAATCAGTAAACTTCGGGCATTTCCATTACGTCATGACAAGGGAATTCTAACGTTGATGCTATTAATAGCTATTATGAATCCCCTATCATATGTTTAACAAAGCAGACAAATATTTAAAAAATAAGAATAAATGGTGTGTTCTTTTTTTCTAATCTAATATTAAATACTGGCCAAATTCTAAATCCATTCTCAAAGCAAAAACCTAGCCGGATACTGTACCTCAAGTGATGAATAGGACGAAAATTCGCGGTACGAATTGCCGATTTTTTAACCCTGTTAACGGAGAAAATACTTCCTATTTTCTCAAAAAATGTGTTTAATCAGCTGCTTTGGTTATTTTTTGCTTTGGAAAAGTTATTTCACATTGCAATTTTCCGCTGGTTTATTAGTAATTACGTTTGTCATCCATTTTCGCGACGTCTATTTTGACATACCATTAATCTAATCCCGAATCGTCTTTGCCACTACCCATTAGCATATAAACTCATTCTAAGCAGAAAATTAATGTGAATTAAATTATTTTGCCCAACACTTTAATGCAATATTTTACAATTTTGTTTGGTTAAGACTGCTTTGAAGGTTAGACCTTTTTGGTATGTTTACATAGCATTGAATCCAATTGATTTTGTCTGCAAAAGTGAAGTGAAGAATGCCTTATTATTAAAAATCATCAGTAATTTTACATAAAGCCAATTATTTTAATTGACTAGGTTAAATTAATAAAGTAATAACTAACAGTTAATCTTCATAACATAGATGTTATGTTAGATAAATCATGTTAATTAAAAAACAAAACAAATAATTATAATGCTATTTCCCACGGATGGGGAAACAACGCGTTAAACTTTGGCTATTAATTTAATTTTCAAAAATTTTGTGGCTATTATTTTAAAACAGCCAGCGTGAGCACTGATCATAGTTAAAAAGGGATCTTGTTAGTTGTTACAAACTTTGTTAACAAAATGGTATTTTTATCGTGAAATGCTTAATAATGTAGCAGGGCACTTGTTTGGCCATTTTTGGGGCCGAATATGGGTACCGTTCCCCTCTCAAAATAGTATGTTTTTTTCCCCTATCTCAGAAAAAAAATTCCCCTGAAAAAAAAAACTTTTGAAAATGCATGACTTTTGTGATTACTTTTTCTCAAACATTTTTGAGTGCAAAACTTAAAGTTATCCAAGGTCTATATTTTACCCTTACAAATGATAAAAATAACATTTGAGATCGATTATTAATGAAAAACTAGGCATAATCTAAGAATACATGTATTACGAATTCTTTCCCGTTTGTCCAATAAATACAAATGAAATATGTATAAAGTTAAAAAAACTGGCAGTTTTTTAACTCGCGGATATACCGCGAGAGCGTCTGCTTCAATATTTGTTTTGCAAAAATCTTATTTTAAACCATAATTTGATACATACCATGTGGTCAAATTAGTTTAAATTAAGATGTGTAAGCTTTCATGGCAAAAAGATGGATTTTAATTTTTTTGTTCAGATGCGCCAGATATATCTTTAAAAACAGAAAGCAGAAGATAGCTTTTCTTCTGTCAGTAATTTTGATTTTGACAATGGGTCTGACTTGGCTACAAGAAGTAAAAAAAGTGTAATGGTGCCTGACAATCGACTAGTTTAAGGGAAAAAACAACAAGATAAAGATTTCGCATTTAAAATACAAAATAAAGATTCCTTTGATCCTTGAAAATAAATTGTTTAATTTGTAAGTCTAAAGTCACAAAATATAATTGCTATTGTAATCAGTGGTAGAAAACTGTTTTATGAGCAAGTTCAACACTTCAAAGTCAAAACATAAAAGATAACTTAAATTTCCCTTTTTGACTTAAAACGACACAAAATTCCCCTTGCTGAGGGTATAGGTACCAGTCCCCGAAAGTTGTCTAGTGCCCTGTGTAGTCCGCTCCATTCTACGATGTCATTTCAAGAACTGGTTTAAATTGTTCGATGGTACCTTTTTCATGATGTGCACCATATGTAAATTAATTTTTTTCCTGCATTCAACAGCTACTTGCAGTCACTATTTACACATTAAGTGAAGTGACTACAGGCGGAAGCTTCAGTATTGGCCATTCTTTATTCTAGGAAGAAATAAAAGAATTTTTTAACCAGTACAAGTTATTACCAGTGTAAGATACACTGTTAACAAAACATATTTTAAGGATAGAACTCAGTTTTCCATGGCCACCTTTAGATTACCTTAGCTTTTTTAATAGTGTCCTGGATATCTATGTATGTCTGGGGGTCGGCGATGGTGTCTCCTATACCGATACTGAAGCCCTCGATCAACAACCAGTTATTGATCACTGTCTGAATGTTCCCGTACAAGAAACCTGAAATTTCAATGGTTTGAATTTAAAATCTCAACCAAAGTAATAAGGTTAAAAGGTGCATTTTCACAGTTTAAGGTGGAATACTTCAATGCCTCAGTTGTGGTTAATATTTATTGAAATGAAGTGTAATGCCTATAAATTTAATTCTGTAAAGGAGCGACTTTTGTCTTAATTTTGGACTAATCGGTACATTTTAGGATCTGTTGTAAGTAAATTTTACTCTGTTAATAACAATAAAAGAACGTTGGCTTTAAATATTTACTATGTTTACAGGTCATCTACAGTTACTATTATAAATTTTCATATCTGAAAACACTTAATATTTTTGCCATGATACATGGCCAGGTAAAAGCAATTACAAACCCCTCAATATAAAGCAATTATGTTTGGTTACACTGAGCTGAGACAAAAATAAAACATTGATTATGAGCCCCAAGAGATTCTTTTATAGCATACCTGCTGCCTCCCATCCAAGCTCGAGGAAGACGACGTGGGCCAGGGCACCGGCAGATGTTCCAAGTGATTTCTTACACAAGATCCCTGACAGCAACAACCCATCCTCTATCAGAACCTGTAAAATATAGCAACTAAGAATCAACAAGAGCCCGGGAACACTAAATGGGTGTTCTGTTGAACACTTGTGTCGCTCTCTTGTATTTCCTTTTGATTATTAGAAATACAATAAGGGGCAAATCTCAACCAAATGTGACCATGACCTAAAAAAAATTTGACATCAACAATATCATGTTGTCATAAAGCAATATAATTTTCTAAGTTTGATGAAAAAATATAAGAAATGGCAGAGTTATTCCCAACATTAAGTTGTCATGATGGACAGACTGGCAGACTAACAGATGGACATAGCAATTCCTATTGTATTGCCTTTTCTTTCAAAGGGCGACACAATAGACCAGTTGTTTTGTTTACTTTTACTAAACTTGACTACATCTCGGACAATTCATACCAAGATATTTCTTACCTTAGTGTCACCAGGAGAGATCCACTTGTACGGCCCTTTGTCTTCCTCGTCTGGGTGGGTACTGTGGGTTCGAACCAGGTTGACTCGCCCCGGGATGATCAGAGAGAAGATCTGTTTGCCCGTCCACAGGGGCTTGGGCTTCAGTATCGCTGGGTGTGGCATGTGACCATCCCAGCTGGGCAAGAACATTAACAGGTTCATCACCTGTCCCTGTAACCAACGAGAAAACAAATTTACTATACTGACCCATTAATATATATAATCTTAACCGTTTACTTAAATGATACGGGTTAAATCCTATGGTGTGATGTTTATAGATCCAGATCAGCCTGCACATATCGTTCCCATTTAGAACTTCATTTGATTATGGTCTTTCTAACAAAGATGTGAACTGTCTAGATCCATCTTAGAATGCATAGATGTGCAACCTAATCTGGACCTTCACTGGTAGCATATGGAACATACGAAGCATCAATTAAGTATAAGCCTAAAGATATTTATTCACCTGCCTTTCTATCAATTTAAGGCGTCTTCTTATGGCTCATAGTTTTTAAACAGAAGTTTATTAACCCTTTTCTCCATAGACACACCTTTATTGTGTGGGCGAACATTGTAGATCCAGATCAGCAGGCACACCCGTGCCATCTGATCAGAATCTGCACTGTTTGTTCTATGATTTGTAAGGTTATTTCTGACCAAAATGCAACCAGTGCAGATCCTGAAGATGGCACAGATGTGCCATGTGCCAGCCGATCTGGATCTACACTGGTCGCACATGTGTAAAAATGTGTATATATGGAGGAAAGGGTTAAATGAATGTATTAACTGAACACCAAATAGTGTAAACCCTGATCAGGTAATTATGAAAAGCTTAAATTTTCAAAACTTCTCCCTAAAATTTGAAAAACTTCTCCCTGTTCTGACAGTCTAAGCTGATATCTATAGGAGTCTATTGATATAATACTTGATCATTGGTCCATTGATAATAATTAAGTTTGCAGAAAATTCTTCTGTGACTCTTACCCTGTCCAAGAAAACGTCTCTTTTTGTCATTTTCCTCACTGCCGTCAGTGTGTCCTGCACAATACCCATGACGGGTCTGTTGGCCTGCGGTGTGATGATCATACGAGGTACAAACGCCAGCTGGGAGATCTCTGCACGAGTCTCGAGGGACTGCGCCAAGTGAAGGTTCATCTCATCTCCGTCAAAATCAGCATTGTATGGGGTTGTACAACTAATGAAATAAAAGAAAGCAATTTATTTAAATGTCAGAAAATAACTTTTTTGAAGTGAAAATAAACCAAACTGGTTAGCAAGAAAAACTGAATCAATAAAAATAATTATCAAAGCATACACTAGGGGATCACCTTTATAAACAGTTTTTGCCAGAAGTGAATTCCCTACAAAAGTTCTGTCAAGATCTTAAAAATACTGCAAATGTTGAATGAACTGGTCAATGCCGAGGTTAATCCCTTCACTCAATCGACATGGCTTATATCCCATTTACACCCAATGTAGATCCAGATCAGCCTGCCCAGTGCAGTATTATGTAGCAAAATGGGGAGTCTAAATTTAAAAAGAGTGATTTGTATCTGGATTCATTTTAAACATGGACTAAGGATCTCCAAAGTTGCACATGGGATATAAGGGAAAATCTTATCTGACCCCCACATCAGCCCAAGCGCAAATGATAGTGGCTCAGAATTCCAGGGCTTTTTTTACTGCCAGGGGAAGAGGCCCATGTCCTATAAATCTGGGGAAAAAAATGTGATTTTTCTCTGAAGGGGAAAGAAGAAACCTGATGTTAGTTTAGAAGGAAAAAAGCAGTGTAATCGGACAACAGTCTAACCTGTGTGTAGCAGCCAGCCAAGGGAAGCAGCCAATTTGGCCGCTGTAGGCAGGTGACCTCTGATCGGAGGGTCAGAGGAAGAGGAATGAAATGTGAAGCCTGTTATGAACCGGACTTGTACTGTATTGATACAGCTTGTTTGTCTCAATATACAGTAGAGCTCCGCTAAATCGCGAAATCCAGAAAAGTTATATTATATCGCGGTCGACCCGTGGATCCCGTTTTCCCCATAAAACGATAGTAAAAATCTATCGACGGCAAATTTTGCATTATGGAAAGGGAATAAAAGGGAAGTAACAATGTCAATACCGCGTTAATCGATAAAGACAATGACGGTCGTTCAGTATCGTGCCGACAATCGTTGAAAATTTATTCTTAAGGATATGTTGATTATTGTTTACTACATGTCTTTAATAAGCAAACTGTCATAAAATTGTTGAATTGCTGTCCAAACACTGGGTCACCTAATCAAGGATTCCAAATGGTTACTGAATGGTTGTTTTTTGCACCTACTGCCGATAAAGTTCAACAGGAGCCAAGCTACGTAAATTAATTAATAACACTGTTCGCACTTTTATGCAAATAGCTAAACTAGAAACAATATTAAAATTTTAGTAAACCATTTATTATCAATTATCAAATACAAAAATATCGCGCCTAGCGGTCACCATAATTAATTAACAATTACGACGGCTTGTTTAAAAGCATATTGATAAGCTATGTTGGAAGCAGGTGCGCGTAGTTTAGCGGTCACGTGATGCCCTAATGAAGAGTATCCGACATCTTCGCAGAAAATAAAAAATGGCCGCTGTAGGGGGTTTAATTTCATGACCAGGAGGCAATTTCGGTGGCCGCTGACCGCGGATGGGAGGTGACCGCAGAATTAAGTGATAGAATAGAAGGAAATTTGTCGGGGGCGTCACAAAATGGCCGCTAAATAGAGGTAACCGCAGTTCGGAGGTGACCGTTAGGTCAGGTTAGACTGTATATTTTACCTAAGATTCATCCTGAAGGTGGACCACGGCAGAATTTTGACCTGATGACACATCATACTCATCTTGTGTAGAGTGGGCTGTCGGTTAAACACCACAAAATCTCCATCCTGCATATGACGTTCTACCTGAAATAGCAAACCAGATCATGGTTAAATACCTCGCTTCTACTGACGGTGAAAGACTTCACAAGTTATCTTATACACCGCGGACAATCCATGCACGAAACACAAGTTAACTTAACAAAAATTTTGACACAATTAGGAAAAAATACTGTCAAATCTGACCAACAGAATTTGTCTAAATCACAGCAATGATGTCAAAGAAAGTAAATTGAACATCTGATGAAGAAATATAAAGAAATGGGCATGCAATAACAAATTTATGTGAAGTATTATGATGGACGGCTGATGGACTGCTACAGTGTTCCCTAACCATTGCCTTTTTCTTGAAAATACGAAGCAAACAATTTAATTACCTTATATCCAATCTGTAGATGAAGGTCGCTGGCTTTGGGGTGGAATCGGAGATCAATTCTCTCCCCGTTGTCTCTCACAATGTACTTGGCACCGGGGTACTGGTTAGCTCCCCTGCGCACCAACTCGTGCATTCTGAAAACATTAATTCAGCTCTAATTATAACTGTTGAACCAAAGTCATTGATAAATGTTAACCCTTTCCTCCATAAATACACCTTTATTGTGTGTGCGAACAATGTAGATCCAGATCAGCTGGCACATCTTTGCCATCTGATCAGGATCTGCACTGTTTGCTTTTTGATTTATTAGGTTATTTCTGACCAAAATGCAACCAGTGCCGATCTTGTTCAGATGGCACAGATGTGCCGGCTGATCTGGATCTACACTGGTCGCACATGCGTAAAAAATGCCAATATATGGAGGAAAGTGTTAACTGTTAAACTTTAGGGTCACAATATGCATTAGTTTAATTATTAGAAACATTTTCATTTGTTAAATGCAGTTGTGAGCATTAATCTATTTAACAGTTTTTTCCAGATTATGTACCAGATGAACTCATCAACTTACCGATCAATATTGAAGGGTGTCACGAGTTCTGGGAATGTCATGTTCTGCGCAATGGTCCTCGGCACACCGACCTGGTCAATACGTAGGTTAGGGTCAGGTGTTATGACAGTTCTGGCCGAGAAGTCCACACGTTTACCCATAAGGTTACCTCGTACACGACCTTCCTTACCCTTCAGTCTCTGTTTGATAGATTTCAATGGTCTGCCGGACTTTTGCACAGCCTGTTGAAATTAACAATACAATCATGATGTGCTTTAATCATGCACAACAATCACGGTTTTCATGATTATGTCCAAAAATATTTTCACCATTTTTACATTTGTGAAATTTTTAAGCCAAGCAATTTATTTGGTATATTATTAATATTAACATAAAAATTTTAAAGTTTTTTCGTATATTAACACGGAAATTTTACATTATTTAATTTTCACAACTATTAAGCAAAAGCTTTCACATCACCAAATAAAATCTCCATGATACAGGATTACTGAATTTTTTTTGTCTTGCACAGAATATCAGCTACATGTATATATCACATGTGACAAAATAACTTATATAAGTTTTGAGAACAATCTTTTTGAGGGCATAACATCCTTTGGGGGCTTGACAGCCTTAATTATATTAAGTGCCAATAAAACAGCCTGTCATTGGCCACCTCCAAATTGGAAATTAATACATAAAACTTCCCAAATAATTAAAAATTAAGCAAAGAAAATGATCCTACTCCTCCAGTAAGATGTCATCTTAAAAATATGTTAAAGTACTGTTTTCATTAGGTATGTTAGTTGTGACAATCATGTTTTTCTCCCTGAATTTAGGAAATCATGCAGTATTACTTTTCAGTACTTTGGGAATGGGGCCCATTGCATTGGAGAATCTGCATCATATTAACAATGCAGAGCTTTTTTTTTCCTTTTTTAGTAGAAGCCATGTACAAGTCTGTGCCCAAGGTTATAAAACTGAGCATGGAAACCAGTCTCAAATCTCAAGCATCTGATTGGCTGAAATGGCGACTGGTCGCCATTTCAGCCAATCAGATGCTTGAGAATTGAGACTGGTTTCCATGCTCAGTTTTATAACCTTGGACACAGGGCTTATCATCAGAAAATTGGGAAGAGGCCCTGGCCTTTCCAATTGGGAAATTTATGCATAATAATTGTTTATTTTGGGAAACAAAAATAATAGAAAGATGGGTTCTACTTTATGAAATTGAATAGAAATAGGTATTTTTAACTTAAATCTAATTTATTAAGCACATTATTTTCCAGACTTCAATTTTCAAACACTCATCCCTGAAGTTTTAACAATTTTTGGACATCTTACCTAGCATTTTGGGAAGAGTTTCTGCCACAATTGGGAAAAAATACTATATTTTTGGATTGGGAAGAAGCCTTTTATAGGCCTCTGTTATATAAGGATGAAAAGCCCTGCAGGTGCCTTCTCCACAGAAAATTTCTTTAAAATCTGCAAGTTTTTCCCAAAAAGTATTTCCTATCAATTTGTTTATTCCCCTGAGAACAAATCACACTATTGTCCCCAAAATTTTAGGGCATGTGCCCCTTCCCCTGGTAGTGAAAAAAGCTCAGCAATGGAAATACTTTATAAAGATCTTACTCTGGGAAGACCAGGCAACTCGTTGTCTGTGAGTGTAGCAACATGGAACTGTAACATCTTTGTATCCTCAGCTATGATGTGAGCAGCGGCGCCATTTTGTTCATTTTTCTTCAACTGATTGTTTGCTTTGATAATGTCCGACAACTTGTGTGTCAAATCATCCTATAAAATGATTGCATGTTGTTGAGCCAAGAATTTGATAAAACATGCTTCTTTCAATAATTATTACTGTGGTATCACTATTTCCCTGAAGGTTTAATTCTCCCGTATTTCATTCTAGGTGTGAAGTCCGAAGTTTAACCCTTGTGAAATTGAAATGTTAGCATGAAACAAGTAGAACAACTTAATGTTCAGAAAACATATGATATTCATTAATTTTCACATTTCTGTGCTAAAACTCTTTTTTTCAGTCAAAAAACGATGAGTAAATACGTTGAATCATTTTTAAAACTCTACCTGATTTCTGGCCGAGCCAAACATGACAACAGCTGGCCTCACACAGAGCGGGGGAACCGGCATCACTGTGCAAATCATCCAATCAGGACGTGCAAATTTAGGGTCCATTCCTGCAACATAAACAATTACTTGCTGCTTGTATTAAGGTAGGTTGTCGTACACTGCACAGGTTATAGAATTTCAAAGTTTTATGTCTTAGTGCCTCTTATGAGCACCTTTTGGTTTGTAGGTATGAGAAGTTATTTACGGGTTTTATTACATGTGCAAACCTTGTAGATCCAGATCAGTTGACACATCTATGCCATCCCATCTTGATCTGCACTGTTCGCTTCTTGATCAGAAATATCCTAATTAATCTAAAAGCAAACAGAGTAAATCCTGATCAGACAGTACAGATGTGCCAACTGATCAATATCAACACTGAAGCTCAGGCCCCAAGTCATATCTATAGATAAAAGGGGAAAATGGATGCTTTTCTATACTACTCAAAATTTGATAGGACCACCTTTGTTTTTGTTATTTATATTGTTAGGTTTACATTTTAAACAGTTTATGATACATTAAGTTTTATGTTCTTTATTTGATAAAACTGATGATTAAGTCATACCAGTTGAATTAAAGAACTGAAAAATAAGATAAAAATTATCCAAGCAGAAAAAAATTCTGACTACAAAACCGGCTCTATGAAATTTAGAGAAGTATACAATGTAAACTTGACAAGCATCTGTTCATTGTACAACACCGGACTAAAATTACCTAGAATCATGCACTCTTCGTCCGAGATTCTCTTGAAGATTTCGTGCACCCTCTCTGCTGTTAGGACAATCTTTTTCTCCTGGGATTCCTCGTTAGTTTTCTTCCACTCGCAGGTCAGATCTAACCCCATCCTCCTTATGTTAGGTTGAAATCTACCACATCCTCCATGACCCTGGCAAAACATGTTACATTATTACATGCAATTGGGTGAAAGTGAGGAATTCTGGAAAACCTGAAATCCTGGAAAATTGTCAATTTATATATCGAAAATAGAAAAAATTCAACCATTTTTGGACACACAGAAACCTGATTTTCAGGCATAATCCTGGAAACTTTTACCCATGCATGTTGGGGGGGGGACCTTAAGTTTTTCAGGCTGTCATAACCATTTAGGGGACTGTTTTTAAAATGACAAATTTAAGATAAAGGGAAAATCAGCAACAAAATGTATTTAACTAGCAAACCCAGATAATTTTTACAAAACAGTGAGAAATATGAATGAAGACTAATATTAAAGAGCTTGAAGAGAGCTTTATAACACAATTTATATAAACATTATGTTTATTAAGGCATTAATTGAACAATCTGATGAAAAGCCCTGCAAATCTAAAGAGCCCCTTCAAAAAATAAAATAATAATTGTGCCAACCTTTTTCGGTTCTCCGCCACCTTGCTCATTCTCCAACTTGGTGTCCATCTCATCTCCGCCCTCGCACACTTTGCGACTTTTACACAAGTCATAAACGTGAGCCAACCTCTTCGCAGGATGTCCTTTTGAGCGAGACAGGATGTCTTTCACTTTTGGCGATGTCTGAAATTTACACAAGAGAAATGTTTTAAAACTTTGTCTGTTATATTTATTAGTTACATTAACTTATAACTACACCATGTTAATAAAATTTTCTTTGTTTTTATTAAATTGAGCTAAAAAAGCAATCCTGGTTTAACACTTGTAACCATCATGCGGATAAACGTTCATAATTATTAATTTGATATATCACATTCTAACGCAACCGCCAAGATTATTCATAGACAATGTATTAAGGCGCCAGTGATTAAATCTAAAGATATATCACAGCAACACATTGGCATTCCTTTCCCGACTGTCATAAAAAATTTTGGATGTCATAAACTGCCCGACAAATAGACTCAGCGACGTAATACCCTTATTTCAAATCTCCATAATGCATAATATTTATGTTAGAATTGAAATGATAAATAGCCAATTGACCTGCAGACTCGTGTATAACTTGGATTGTGTGTGGCCATATGGGAATTATCACTTCTATTTATATGCATGTAGCCAGTTTACATGTAAATAGCTGAAAGAGCTGGAAAGAATACATATCATTTGATACTTACTGCATCTACCAGCAGCTTTGAACAGTAAAAACACACACATCTCAACACTTTGATAGTCTTTGTTAGAAATCCAATGTGAAACACAGGCTTGGCCAGCTCAATGTGGGCAAAGTGTCCCGGACATTCAGAAATGTTTCCAGCACAAGTCTGACATCGAGCTGTTCTGTCAATCACACCCTGTCGCGGGTCCATTAGACCGCCAAGTTTTGGACGCCCTCCTTCCATTGTCTCCGAGTATTTAAGGCCACCCTCCACAACGGACATCCTCCGCTGAAAAAAATATTGCTTAATAAATTATTATGTCCAAGTTCCTCTGCAATAATTTTATTTAGTGTCCGATTTTTTTTTTGCAACAAAGTTCTTGACAAATATATAGAATTATGGCACTGGTTGAATACATCGAGCAAACTGGCAAAGTAATGGTATTGATATATTTTATTTGGAGAGTCCTTTCCGAGAAGATTTTTTATTTATACTTGTCCGTGGAAAAGTAACAATTTTAATTTTTCACTTATACTTAAAAGAACTGTAGCTGATTTAACCAAATGCAGCTGTCAATTGTTCTCTGCAAGCTAAAAACATACTCATGATTTCAAAAAGTAAACATTGACTAGTCAACAAGCAACCCTCAAATTAAAATCTTGGTTGTCAGAACTGGAAAGTGGGCAACTTGGATGATGGATTTTTGAAACCATGTCATGCATGTGACACCAAATTGAATAAATTTTCTTTTCGTTAGACAACGATTTCTTTCCAATGTGACACGTCAGAAAAAGCCACACCATGGCACAAAACGAAAACTTCCTTGCTGACACCAGTCCTCATTATAAACTGAAGGTTCAATCTAAATTTATTATTTAGCACTGTCTTGGCAGTTGTCATTTAATGGTTTAGTAAATAGTCAACGGTAGGCAAATTGAACAGTGTTGTGTTGAAGTTGCCACCTGTTTAAGAACCTTATGACAGTCAGTGATCAAGGGTTTTCTATGAAAATTGTCGCCCATCTAGTGAAATTTTGTAATCTTGGACAAACATTTGTTGTCTTTGTTTCTGATTCACTCTACCCCACCCACCGATTCAAACAAGACAGGTGTTATGGTGTACATTTATGAAAAAATGATTGTAATTATCACATACGAGTTCGTCAGGACCAAGGATTCCAAACTGGACCCGCTTGACATCCCGCAGGGGTGCGTTCGAGTCGCCGGTATAAGCCATTTACGCCTTGTTGTGAAACCCAGCACACAAAATGGCGGTTTTCTTCTAGTTTATTATTGTTCTTTCACAACAAAATTTTCAGCATTGTTTGGATCCAAATCTGCAATCGGTATATACAAAAACAAAAGAAAATTGTATATTGTTTATTTTATGTAACTAAATATGATAGAGAAGTTCTCCCACTTTCTCTGTCCTGACTGCGTACAGCACTAACTATGGAAAAAGCCAGCTTTTGTGCCGTATTTATAGAGAAAATCAGTCTGCGGGTTCAATTTTACGAAATCACGGACTATTTCCGTTTGTTTGCTGGTCCCTTGCTTTGATAGATGGTCTCTCGCTTCACTAGGTCATGTACCTCTAAATTTTGAGAGGCATCAAAATAGACTATCTCTCTCAGTCGTTATCATTAAATGACTTATTTACTGAAGTAGAGTCATGCGCCGTCAAGGCTTCAAAGCGCAAACAGTTGATGGACATCACAGGCCCGGAACTACAGGGCCTAAAAGTAGCGACGCCACTGTTCATGGTTGTTGTTAGAGCCCCCTTTTTCGGCAGCAATTTTTTAATATTAAATTTTTATGGGAAATTTGGCCAGAAAGTTGAAAGTCTGTTGCAAAAGAACCTTCTTTCTGGATATCTTGAATAAAGCATTGAGGTATATAGCATTGCGATAATCGTAGTTTACGTTCTATACTTGTCCCGTCTCGCTAAGGTTGACAAGGGACATAAACTTACATAGCCTAGGAGATCTAAAACTGAATGTATTTTATTTATCTTAAAAAATCATCGATAAAATATAACAGGGTATTTTTCAGCGCTATGTATGCTTAGGTGCAGGTGCGGGGGTTTTAGTGGGGCTGCAGTATTTAATTATTTTCATGGGATTTTGGCCAGAACTTTGGATATTATCGTTTGACTTACCTAAGAATGCCCTCAAAATAGCCACCATTCTGTATTTCTTGGGGTGATCTGCAATTGGTCGCTTTAAGCCTCGGTCACAACCCGCCGTACACAAGTGCGTGCTGTCTATGTGCAAAAACATGGACCAAATTCAGTGGTGAGTACCGCCTCCGTACTGATTTGGGAGCACGCAGAGACGCCGTAGCTTTTTTAGTGCATGCAAAACTTTCTCTGCGTTCGAGCTGCGTGCGGGCTACGGATTCACCACCAGTACGGGTGACGTGCGTGCCCTGTACGTCCACGAGCGCATAACGCACTGCCTCTGCGAGTCTTTGCGTGGTCCGTGCGTGGTCAGTTCAACCGTCCAAAACGCGCACAGAACTCAGGCGGACCTTACAGAGCAAGTACGTGCTCCGCACTTACAACGCACGGTGTGCGCACGGACCTCTGCGGTATATAAAATACATATCGAGTATCGATAGGTCGTCCTCATATATATCACCCAACAGCGACCGAAATAAACTCACGTTCACCGCACTTGCACGCACTTACAACGGGCGAGCGAGTAAGAACACCGTACGTGAGCAGTACTGCCTCCGTACGTTGACATGGAAATCGCACGGAGATCTTGCGTTGTAAGCACGTACAACTCACTTACCACCTACGAAACGTACGATGCACTCAACCTTTTACCCCTAGACGTGGCGCCACGTACTGACACCTTGCGCAACCGTGAGAGTGACGTGCGTCCTCTCTGCTCTTGCCACGTCCGACCCCCCCCAAAAAAAACCGCCACGAACGTAACCTCCGCAGAACACGTACGGTCAAAAAAGACGCACGGCGGGTTGTGACCGGGGCTTTACCTCTTTAGTTGGGATTTTAAATCTATTTTTGTATTTAATTTAATTTAATTTATATTTCGTGTTTAAAGAAGTTGCGTATCTAATTTCTTTAAGTTTATTCGTATTTAAGCTCGTCCACTTTTAGAGAGGGCGATCAAAACTTCCACACCCCAGGAATCAGTTTTAATTAATTTGAATTCTTTGTTGTAGGAATGGTCAAAGGGGGATAATTCAATGATTTTATTTACACTCTTTAAATCAGAGTTAATTCCCATGTTGCGTTTACAGCACGATGTTTTCGTGATTTTACCAGAGACTATGCTGCAATTATTTATGTTTTGAGATATAATGCTTGATACATGCAGAGTTTCTGCAAACATTATTCTCACTCCACCCTTATACTGTTTCGATTTAGGTAAGGTCGGATGATATTTGTAGAGAGTGTCTTATTTGCGAAAGAATGAATGAATGAAGGAAGGAAGGTAACCCGATTATATTACTGTTCTTTGTACGAATTTTTGTAAAATATGTATTAATAAATGGGGTGAATGAGTGTGCATGCTTGATCGTGAATGGAACTGAAATCGAAAAAAAAGTTTTGATACATATATATTTCAGCGTTATTAAAACGACGCAAGTTATTATCAACCAATAAGAAGGTTTTAATGTATATGCATATGGCACTACAGATGTATTGTCTGGTATTTGTTGAGCTTTAAATGCGCCGATGTCTTAATCAAACCGATGTTTTAAAAATCATACTGGTGTTCAGGTACAGAGAAGGTTCCAAGTCAAATTATATTAAAAGTTGATGTCTAAAATTAAATTAAAATGTTAAAATTATATCAATTAGACTTGTGATATCATTTAATTCCGCGGAGATGAATTGTCGCGCATATCGATCGCTTGACTGGTTACTCTTCTATAAAATGCCGCAGCAACAAAATTTTTAAATGAGGGATTAAATTTCACGCGCGAAACATGCGAAACTTAAATTGTGTGAAAATGTGATTTAACAATTGACAGAATGTTTTCTAAAAAGGCTAATACTATGTTCTTTCTGAAAACAACAACAACAACAAAACAACAATAACACAAAACAACAACAACAAAAACAACAACAGAAAAATCTTTTAACGGTGTAGACAGATCAGTCTTTCGCCCAGTCTCTAGCCAGAGTTCTCGATCCTTGTACTCGGTTTTGATGAGTGAGTGTATGGAACGGCAATTCTGTATTGAGACTGATGATTCTCTATGAAACCTGGACGACTTTTAAAAAAGCGTTAAAATGCTATTTAAGAAACACAATGCCGTGAAAGGCATCATTTCGATTTTGGTAAAAGGAATGTAAGTTAAACTCAGTATTTTGAAGCAAGTTAAAAGACGTGCGCAAAGTTCGAAGCAATTAAAATAACCAAAACACACACTAATTTTCCTGATTTTAAGATAATACAATTAACTAATGTTTAACTACACCGATCATAAGTTTTTCTCCGCATGCAACTGAGTAAACAAACTCTTCAAATAAAATAAATAACATTATAAGATACATCATTTTAAAATTCTTTTTATGAAAATACCATTAAAACACCCCCGTGCATTCATAAAACAAGGACATTTAATCTAGGTCAGATAAAATCAAAAGTTACAAAATCGTAGCTTTTGTTACGAGGATGTACCGAAACCGGCTGCAAATGCTGAAACATCTTCCGTCTAACAGATAAGCAATCGTATAATTACAGACTTGCATAGAATTTTTCAAAATTAATTAAGCGTACATTTATCTAAATTTTAACTATTACTTACAGTGAATAGACATAATCGGGAGGGGTTGGAAAGAGGTTTGGCGCAAAAACTGGTGTTGGCGAAGTCGATGTCATATTACTGTTAATAAAATTCCTTCAAGATGATGCAAATAGAACTTTTGAGTTATATAAGAATTGAATCGATATTGCGTTGCGTTCATCACGGTATGAACAATAAATCGGTTGTTCAAAGTATGTGAAAATCAAAGGCTATCTGAGCGACCCCTGTCAAGACTGAGCGACGCACGTTTTTTTTTCTCAGCAACTCATATCACAACACGACGTGAGTGCAGTGAAAACTGTGTCACCTTAGTAAATTGTAAAGAACTGGTTAATTTACGACTGCCGCACTTGTAACTATTTTCCAAAGAATTATTGGACACAAACAATTTCCAGGAAAGTTTTTTTTGTTTTTCTTTTTTGCTGTCGCCGTGACGGTGCGGTTTCTCTCCCCGGTAAAGGCAATATCACTTGTTAATATCTGTGCTGACTAACACGTTTCTTCTGAGAAAATTTCGTTTTTACTCTAGCCTACTTCACTTCCCCACTGGAGTTACACAAGTTCCGACCAAAATATTCTTCATTCGAGATCAGGAAGATTTTTGTAAAACGGTAATTGTGATATCATTTAGTTTCTCGAGGACGAGTTTTCGCGCACCTGACGAAAATGATTATAGTTTCGCGCATTAGTATGACTTTTGTAAAGATACTGATATTTAATGGTTTAAAGTCGCTAGGATTCATTTCATTTCGTGCACTTTCACAAGCGCGAAATACGCGAAAATTTAACCCCAACAAAATATAATAATATCTCAGTGAAAACGTATTTTCAGAAAAAAAAAACAACAACAACAGACAACAACACAATTGGACATGTGTCATTCCCAACTCTTTTCGCCCTTTGTGCCTTTTGGGGATATAAACCAGGTTCTAGGATGCACCAATGTCACAGTTGGCAGCGGCGGAAGTACAAGAATAAAAATATAATACCAATGTTCTAATCACACATATTGTTTTTCGTACACTCTTAAAACATTAAATAGAACATAATAAATTATCTGATGTTTACTTCTTTTTATTTCCATTATAGAAAGAACATTTCGTTGAGTGTATGTGTTTATTTTCCGTTGCCTCGGGCTTTATTCTAATAATAAGCTTTTGTGAAACATGAAAACATCTAAATGATCTTTAATAGAAATATTGAAAATGTTTATTACTTCCCTTTTATACAAATCTAGCATAGTTTCAAGAGTGTTTTAACGAAATATTGTTAAACATTATTTTATTTTAATATTTTCTGTATATTTTATTAAAATATTGCTTAATCAAATATATCGTGACTAAACATATGAATATAAATGCGGTTGTATTAGCAAATTGAATAATTGAATAAGACATCACATTTACTATTCTATCCATCGCTTCAAAGCAGCTTCCCGATCGGGAACATTTGTTTGGGCTCTGTCGTACGATTAATCCCGTCGTATGATCGAGCACTCTCTTCCCTTCTTTTTAACCCTGTTTTTGACTGTCCTCTTGACACCTACCACTTCCCCCTCAACCCCTTGACTGTCATCTTCACACCCACCACTTCCCCCTCAACCCCTTGACTGTCATCTTGACACCCACCACTTCCCTCTCAACCCCTTGACTGTCCTGTTGACACCCTCCACTTCCCTCTTGACCCCTTGACTGTCCTCTTGACTCCTTGACTGTCCTCTTGACACTCCACTTCCCTCTCGACTCCTTGACTGTCCTGTTGACACTCTCCACTTCCCTCTTGACCCTTCGACTCTCCTCTTGACTGCCTCAACTTCCCTCTTGACTCTTTGACTGTCCTCTTGACTCCTTGACTGTCCTCTTGACTCTCCACTTCCCTCTCGACTTGAATGTCCTGTTGAGACCCTCCACTTCCCTCTCGACCCTTTAACTGTCCTCTTGACACCCTCCACTTCCCCCTCAACCCCTTGACTGTCCTCTTGACACCCACCACTTCCTCTCAATCCCTTGACTGTCCTCTTGACACCCTCCACTTACCTCTTGACCCTTCGACTGTCCTCTTGACTGCCTCCACTTCCCTCTTGACTCTTTGGCTGTCCTCTTGACTCCTTAACTGTCCTCTTGACACTCCACTTCCCTCTCGAGTCCTTGAATGTCCTGTTGACAACCTCCACTTTCCTCTCGACCCTTTAACTGTCCTCTTGACAGCCTCCACTTCCCTCTCGACCCCTTGACTGTCCTCTTGACACCCTCCACTTCCCTCTCGACCTCTTGACTGTCCTCTTGACACCCTCCACTTCCCTCTGGACTCTTTGACTGTCCTCTTGACACTATACACTTCCCTCCTAACCCCATTGAATGTCCTGTTGACACCCTCCACTTTCCTCTTGACCCTTTGAGTGTCCCTCCACTTCCCTCTCGACTCCTTGAATGTCCTGTTGACACCCTCCACTTCCCTCTTGACCCTTTGACTGTCCTCTTGACAGCCTCCACTTCCCTCTCGACAGTTTGACTGTCCTTTTGACAATCCACTTTTCTATACCTTTTGACTGTCCTCTTGACTGCCTCCACTTCCCTCTTGACCCTTTTACTGTCCTCTTGACACCCTCCACTTCTCTCTTGACCCTTTGACTGTCCTCTAGACACCCTCCACTTCCCTCTTGACCCTTTGACTGTCCTCTTGACACCCTCCACTTCCCTCTTGACCCTTTGACTGTCCTCTTGACACCCTCCACTTCCCTCTTGACCCTTTGACTGTCCTCTTGACACCCTCCACTTCCTTCTTGACCCTTTGACTGTCCCTCCGCTTCCCTCTTAACCCATTGAATGTCCTCTTTACACCCTCCACTTCCCTCTCGACTCCTTGAATGCCCTGTTGACACCCTCCACTTCCCTCTTGACCCTTTGACTGTCCTCTTGACAGCCTCCACTTCCCTCTCGAAACTTTGTCCTTTTGACACTCCACTTTTTCTATACCATTTGACTGTCCTCTTGACTGCCTCCACTTCCCTCTTGACCCTTTGACTGTCCTCTTGACACCCTCCACTTCCCTCTTGACCCTTTGACTGTCCTCTTGACACCTTCCACTTCTCTCTTGACCCTTTGACTGTCCTCTTGACACCCTCCACTTCTCTCTTGACCCTTTTACTGTCCTCTTGACACCCTCCACTTCCCTCTTGACCCTTTGACTGTCCTCTTGACACCTTCCACTTCTCTCTTGACCCTTTGACTGTCCTCTTGACACCCTCCACTTCCCTCTTGACCTTTTGACTGTCTTCTTGACACCCTCCACTTCCCTCTTGACCCCTTGACTGTCCTTTTGACACCCTCCACTTCCCTCTCGACTCCTTGAATGTCCTGTTGACACCCTCCACTTCCCTCCCGACCCATTGACTGTCCTCTTGACAGTCTTCACTTCCCTCTTGACCCATTGAATGTCCTCTTGACACCATCCACTTCCTTTAAACCCATTGACTGTTCTTTTTTTCGCCCTTCACTTCTCTCTAACCCTTGGTTGTCCTCTTGACCTTCCATTTCGGTCTTAATCCGTTCACTTTCTCCTCGAACCCTTTTACATTCCTCTTAACACTAGCCACCTGCCCTACAACCCCTTGACTTTTTCTTGTGTTTATTTAGACGTGTGTTTCTTTCTTCGCGAATGTCGGTTTCTTTTTTTCCCTTCAAATTGAGAATACTAGTTTTAGTATTCAAGGGTAAAAATAAAAACGAGATTTTAATTTTGTTTTGTGATATGCGACAAACACCCCCAACTACGCCGGTGATTGTTTTAACTGACAAAAGAAGTGAAATATCAGCACACATTTATCTGATACTTAAAGGGATTTCATTAGAAATCCTAGAATAACTCAGAATTCGTTGTAGTTTCTATATGTTTTTAAACATATATCCATCATTTTCTCATTAACCATATTCATTCCGTATAAATAACGTAGGACATTCTGACTCGGCAATGTTGTTTATTTCATTAGACATGAACGCTTACTTATTTCTAGAAAAGATGTATTTTTACAAGCGAAAGAATGATTTTTCGCGACACCTTGATAGTTTTGACAGTTACTGATTGAGAACATCAGTGCCAATAATTGACAATGCAAATGTAAGGCGATATGCTTGGTTGTTTACTCGAGGGATGCCTTTTCATTTTTTTATGTTATCGTTTGTATAAACAACGAAAATCATGGATGTTTATTCATTTAATATACTTGTTTAACTATATATTAAGATCATTTCAGATTTGTGCAGCGGGTTAACATAATTCTGAATACAGTTACACTTATATTCATCAAAAAAAGTGCATGAACAGTTTGGTTCACTTGATGCTTTATAAGCCGGCTGAACTACATGGTGAGCAGACACGATCAGTATTTCAGATCAGTTAGTAAACAAGTTGAATACAAATATCAGATGAAAACGATGCATCAAAATATTCAATCTCCTTTTAAGAGTTTTCAATCTTTACACTCACACTTTCACAACGGTGGCAGGGGTTTAAGTGTTTATGAAAAACTATATTCGTCGGAATTGCAGGGCTAGGCGCTCTCGCCTTGACGGTGCGGGTTCGCTTCCAGGTAGAGGCAATATTATTTATAAAAGAACCTACAACCTCTTTATGTTTCTTTTATCCCTGTCATCGTGTTCTTGCTGATTTGACACCGGGGGCTCTGTTCTCGGTAAGATCATTGAGTACCGGCCTTTCGCTTGACAATGCTTTAGAACTTTTATGTTTTGTATGTTTGTGTGTTTTTGCATGTAACATTGTCGAGTTGATTGGTGTGTTGGAATTTTTTTCACCAAGACAACTTGTACTTGTTTGTTCATATGAGAACCTGTTGGGCAAGTGTGTGGTTGGTGCACCTTATAACCTGGTTTAAACCCCCAAAATTGTTAATCCACTGACCGTTCCGAAGTCCTGCATCCAACCTTGATTTGATACCCCAAACTGCCAATATATCCTCACATAAAATGTCCACAAACCAAATAGCTATAAAGTATTTGGATAGGAAACCATGTGAAGCAGATATGCCGACAAAATTTATCAACACTACCATAACCCTTTTACTCCAGACATACAACTTTTATTGCATGGGCAGACAGTGAAGATCCAGATCAGCAGGCACATCTGTGCCATCTGATCTGGATCTACTTTGTTTGTTATCTGGTCAAAATAATGTAATGAATCTTAAAAAACGAACAGTATAGATCCTGATTAGACAGTGCAGATTTGTCGGCTGATCCGGATCTTCACTGTTGGTCTACATGATAAAGCTGAAAACCCTCGGGTTCTCATTTTTGTTGTTTGTGGTGTCTGTTTTGAAATTGATTATTTGATAAACCATGTTCTCTTTCCTCTTCCTCTCGTCTTCTTCGCTGTATGGTGAGGCTGTTTCTTCTTAATTTTGGCAAATCCTGATGTTCTCTTTATGCAATAACTTTATTGTGAAAATTTTTAAGAAAACTTATCCATGCTTGACTTATTCTTGAAAATTTAATCAAGTATATTGTTAGAGAAATTTATTTTACTGAAAGTCTGTTACAAGTAAAGAATACACTACTTTCTTTGTAATTTCACCCAGTTTGTTATAAGTAAAAATGCACTACAAATGTACTTTGTTTTTTTCACTCAGTCTGTAACAAGTAAATAATGTACTACTTTCTTTGTTATTTCACACAGACTGTTACAATTAAATAATGCACTAATTTCTTTGTTATTTCACACAGTCTGTTACAAGTAAATAATGCACTAATTTCTTTGTTATTTCACTCAGTCTGTTACAATTAAATAATGCACTAATTTCTTTGTTATTTCACTCAGTCTGTTTCAAGTAAATAATGCACTACTTTCTTTGTTATTTCACACAGACTGTTACAATTAAATAATGCACTAATTTCTTTGTTATTTCACACAGTCTGTTACAAGTAAATAATGTACTACTTTCTTTGTTATTTCACACAGACTGTTACAATTAAATAATGCACTAATTTCTTTGTTATTTCACACAGTCTGTTACAAGTAAATAATGCACTAATTTCTTTGTTATTTCACACAGTCTGTTACAATTAAATAATGCACTAATTTCTTTGTTATTTCACTCAGTCTGTTACAAGTAAATAATGCACTACTTTCTTTGTTATTTCACTCAGTCTGTTACAATTAAATAATGCTCTTCTGTTTT
Organism: Corbicula japonica; assembly: GCA_038501625.1. Classification (NCBI taxonomy): domain Eukaryota; kingdom Metazoa; phylum Mollusca; class Bivalvia; order Venerida; family Cyrenidae; genus Corbicula; species Corbicula japonica. Next base: position 1,548,644 of record JAZAYU010000119.1, on the reverse strand, counting down.
ATTTTAAACATATTTATTCCAAAAAGCCAACAAACCAATCTAACAATCATATATATCGTAATTATCTTTTTGGACAGACATACAGACAGATTGTTCAGGGGCACTTGCCGCGTCAGGTTTTATGCAGAAGAAATACAAGTTATTCTGGTACTATGTATAATACATTCAACTTCCCCCCTTCCATTACCTTCGACATTGATATAGGCGAAACAGTTTCACATATAACAAAGGATTTAAAAGAACAACTGTGACAACAGAACGGTGAATTGAACTTATATGAATACGATCTCAAGAATAAATAAAGTGATGGAACCCTAATTTAATTTTAAAAACTCTCTTTTCAGCTTCGTGCCATCAAAACGATCAACTGAAAACGTCGTTGCACCAATTGATCAAATTAGCAAACTACGTGGTATTTGCTTTTAGCGGCAAAAATGACATGCCATGCCACTCTATTTTATTGACATTGTAATTGATGCAGACATAAAACCATTGAATAACTATGTCTGTGTTCGACATGATATCTGCAGGAAATTTATGCTATTGTGCATGATCGGTTTTTCGTTGTTTAAGTCGGGATTGGTAAGTAACGCATTTTCTATAAATAAAAAAGACACCGCGGGGAAAGCGTCATTTTGAGTTCATCATTATAGTCTTATATTCTACGTTGTTAACAAAATACGTAACAAAATCATTAAAATATTTCCCGATATTTACTAAATCCAGTGAAAACAAAAAATCCAGCTTTTGTTCCGTTTGTAGTTCAAAATATTAAAACAAAATTAAAGTCAAGTATGAAAATGACGAGGTAAAGAGAAAATCTATTTGTTTCGATGAAATATTTATTTTTTTCACGACGATACCTCACTGAAACAAACGCATATCATCTCAATATAGGCAAAACATATCTAACATATGTTTCAAACTATCATTTCACCAAAATACCTAGCTAGATGATGTGTGATCAACATAATTTGCATAGTTCACACATAATTAACAAGAAAAATGCTTGGACAAGAATTCTAGTAAGCAAGCTGTATATATTTTATATAATATCCGAAAGGTTAAAAATCTGAATTAGTATTGAACCAAGAATCTTTCACTATATATAGGACAATAAAAAAACTGGCTAATTAAGAAAAATATAAGAACCCCATAGCATTTTGATATTTCATTAGTATTTACGAATAACAGCTTCTAAAAATACTGACATTTGTTGGCAATTAAAGTGATTTATTACCAATTAAGTTGGGGTTTCATCAATAATGCAAAATGCGTAATTGCAGCCATTACATGTATGCATTTTAAACTTAATTTTCTTAATTATATAGTGGAAATTCAAATAAGAAGAATATGTGGGTGTTAAAGAAACGAACGTAATTACTCTTTTTTTCTGAAGTTAAAAATGCTTTAAAGATCTAAACTTAACGTTAGCTTTCAGTTATATATGCTTTTAATATTACACAATTTTATTTTAATTTTAATTTACATGCAACTAATAAAATGAAATAACGAATCAAGAAAAAAATGATATCGAACATACTTACCGTTTTCGTATTGAGATTTGATTGAAACAGAATTTATGACATCACAAATGTATTGTGTACTCACGATACATATGTAGTAAATGTTATACTGCACCAGTTCAGTCAGTGTTTTCAAAATTTCTAGGTAAGACATACCATCTGACGTCCGTTCCCTCGGAAGTGAAATCCTAAATCTGCCGCTGAAATGGTTATTGTATACGCCTACTTTTATTTTGTAAATGCAACATACAGCGGTATCTAACATCAGGTGCAGATATAATAATAAGAAACTTCTCATTTTATTTTATCAACAAAACAGATAAAGTCCATTAGAAGAAATAAGAGGTTTACTTTCTAAATTTCATACGGAAACGATTTACAAAATTACATGTTTGATTAAAATCCATTAGTATTGAGATAAATGTTTAATTTAATTTTAATGGTGAAGTTTGAAAATATTTATCAGGTGCAGTTGTCTATGACGTTAATTAATTGTACAGTAAATTTCCAGGAGGAAGTTTTGAATGTTATTAGCAATTGAAAGAATCCAAAATTATCCGAGAAATATACAGCATCCGCATTTCTTCTTCTTTCTTTGATTGTTTGTGGCGTCCATTTTGAAACTGATGCCGATGAGAACGTTTAGAAAACGGGCTCAAATTTGGATATTTTTGACGTCATTTCATAAACAAGCGGTTTTGGTGCCATTTCTTGCAATTTTTCTGTCAAATTCACACAAATTGTGCAATAAAAGCATAAAATAAAAAGAATATTTGTTTTTACCAGTGAAAGATAGAAATATATCGCCACTCGTGAAAATACGAATTCCGGAGCTCACTCGGTGAAAAATAAGTCTATCTTAGACTGGTAAAAACAAATATCCTCTATACTGTAATACCATGCTCTCTTTTCTTCTCTACATTTTGGCTCTGTGTGGAGGCTGTGTCTGCTGGATGTGGCCATTCCTGATATGCATATTTCACCTTTTTTCAAGATTTATGAGGGGCGATCGCTAAGTCCCGAGACCGCACATCTGTTCTGGTCATTGTTTATCTCCTTTCAAAACATTCCGCTTTAAAATTAATTGTTTTTCATAAGAATGGAATGCCATTTACATTTATAAGTTGCTCAATTACTTGTTAATATTGCAAGATATTAATGCATTGATTTATCTTATGCTCTCCTTTTACCTAAAATTAATTATTACAATGTATAAACTACGAAATTGACTGCACAAACAGATGTAGTTTAATTGTTAGAAAATCATAATAAACGGAATTTCACCACATCTCCAATGTAATGTTTAGTCATAGGTTTGACTGTAAGGGAACAGATAGCTAAAATCAAAATCACGAAGATGTGGCATTGAATTGTCTCAAGATAATTATTTTAATACATTACTTCGAAACACAAATATGGTCGACATATTGTCTCAGACTGTAAACAGAACTGTTCTAGAAGAACCAAGGCATTTTACAAAACTTCACTTTAAACAGGGTCGTAAGGGGCTGAGTAGAGCTATTCTACAGAAAATATTAGATTAAATGAAGAAAATTTTGCAGATATGCTCTATGAATCTGTCTGTGTGAAGTGGTCCTAAATGTTGCTGCTATTTTAAAAAGAGCAAATTATCTTGAACAAATTTACTTGCACCTGACGAGGAAATGGAAAAGAAATAAAAAAGAAAGTAGCTGTTTTTTTTTCTAAATCAATCAATAAATTTCTAAGCCTATCTTTACACTCGTTTACATCTGGTAAATTATCTTTGAAATTGAACTTTACCGATAATCAAAGGAACATGTGCTATTTAAATTACAAGAGAGAGAGTCATAACCTGCAATCTGTATAAAATAAATATATAGCGAGTCAGAAATTGTGCAAAAGTTAAGATTCGAGGTTCACGTTTTCAAATAGCTGTATACCCTGCTTTGTAGGTTTTGTCTCGGACCTCTACTGTGATATCTTAGTTCCCTTTATTGTTAAATTACTTAGGACAAACCAATTCTTTTTTCTAGATGAAAGGTTGCTGCTCATGGATTCGTATTAATCTGAAAATACCGCATTGGTTGTTTTATAAATAGCTTCATATGCACACAATTACCTTATTACTCCACAAGCCGCTAAGCCCAGAGTCAAACCCAACTCAATATCAGTTACGCAATTTTTGTAACTGATATTGAGTTGGGGTTGACTCTGGGCCAAGCGGCATGGGGAGTAATAAGCACTACTTTTAGCGCTGCTTATGAACAGACTGTGATATTTTAAGAAAAAAATGTTATGTTCGATTACTGTTGATTCCGAAGTGGCAAAGTTACTTAAGTATGAAAAAATAAAATCAACCGAAAATTAATGATGCTTCATTTAAGTGCAAATTATTTAGATATGTTTATTGACATACGAGACTGGCTAATGTTGAAACTTAACTTTGCTTATTTAATGATGAACAGTGTTAAATAAGCTTGTAGCTCCAAGAACTCAATGTTTCTGAAATGATATCGTATTTACAGAAAGGGAAACACACGACAGGTGAAATAAACAGTTGATTTATAGAACCATGATAACTAATACGTACGTGTTATGCCAAATGAAACTAATTTGTATAAACATTTCATTAATAATTGATAAAAGAGCTGGCACAGCTTCTGTTGCTGATTGTGTCAAATTAGGTAACTTTTTGCCTTTGTTTATGTCAAAATTAAGGAACACTAATATTAGATTTTCTGGAGGCTTTACGTAGTGCTGAATAAAACAGCTTATAATTCCACTGAAACTCGGAACAGAACTTTTATTTCAAATAACCTGAACATTTACAGGTCAGTGTTATCATATACTAGAATACCATTATGTATAATTGTGCAATGATTATCACTGGCATAATGTATTATGCTATTTTCATTATCTACATTGTTTTTTTCTGCTAATCTGAAATATAATGAATATAAATAAAAGGTATTCAGAGCCATTTTGCATAAATTGCATCCTTTTGATTTCTGTATAATTGGGCGACGTTAAAGAGTACAAAAGAATACATGTTATTAAAATAATTATTATTGCCATGTATTTTGAAATTGTATATTCAGTACTTAGGTTGTATTCAACGTTACATATTGGTTTACCATAAGGATTCTTTGACCTTACCGTGTCAAGCAAAATACTATATTTGACTTAAATTACAGTGCAAATCCAATTTATAACACTTTCTATTCACAATAAATGCCTGTAGATCTACTTAATTTCTGTTCAAACACTGCCTTAAAATTTATTTGATCAGCAAGATTTAAAGATCAACGCATTTTCAATGCCTATCATACCTACCGCAAATGTAAATATGTACTTTATGCTTTTCCGTGAATGATAAAATTTTACTGGTGAAGTGAAAGTGGTATTTCACTGTTTTCAAACAGTGGAATATCATTTTTATTTTCATTCTTTTTTTCACGCTGGTACTCAAATGCACATAGCATTCCGAATAAGAACGTTTAGAAAACGGGCACAAATTTGAGTATATGAAGTCATGACGTCACGTCATAAACTTTCTTGGCTCCATTTAATGCAATTTTTCTGTTAAATTTGCACAAATTGTGCACTAAAAGCATAAAATAAAAAGAACATTTGTTTTTACCAGTGAAATAAAGAAATTTATTTCACTCGTGAACTTCGTAATTATTATGAATTTCCTCTCGTGAAAATACGATTTCCGGAGATCACTCGGTGAAATATTTTTCTCTCTTTCACCGGTAAAAACACATATCCTCTATATATTGCCTATATTAGATGATCATATATTCATCACTAAACCATCATTACCTAATTCATTATGTTTTAGCTGTTATTCAATACATGTACTTGTATTGAAAAAATAATCATTAATAAGATGGGACTATTCTCTTAACAGAAACACTATAAATTGGGCTTTAGAGTAGAAACGGACCTTTTTGAATGCGGTCGGATCGAACTCAATTCACGTCACGTAAGATGTTGCAGATTTGTTAAATGAGTGCACGGCTGAAGGCTAAAGGTATGTTAAAATCTGTAGTTCATTAAAACGTCACAATGTAACTAGCTCAGGAAACAAATACATTTCAAATGTTAAATGCAAACTACCTAAAGCCCCGGTCACAACCCGCCGTACGTGCAAGTGCGTGCTGTCTACGTGCAAAAACTTGGACCAAATTCAGGGATCCGTACGTGGTGAGTACCTCCTCCGTACGGGTTTGGGAGCACGCAGAGACGCCGTAGCATTTTTAGTGCATGCAAAACTTTCTCTGCGTTCGAGCTGCGTGCGGGCTACGGATTCACCACCCGTACGGGTGACGTGCGTGCCCTGTACGTCCACGAGCGCATAACGCACTGCCTCTGCGAGTCTTTGCGTGGTCCGTGCGTGGTCCGTGCTTCTTCAGTTCAACCGTCCAAAACGCGCACAGAACTCAGGCGGACCGTACAGAGCAAGTACGTGCTCCGCACTTACAACGCACGGTGTGCGCACGGACCTCTGCGGTATATTAAATATTTCGAGTATCGATAGGTCGTCCTTATATATATAACCCAACAGCGACCGAAATAAACTCACGTTCACCGCACTTCCACGCACTTACAACGTGCGAGCGAGTAAGAACACCGTACGTGAGCAGTACGGCCTCCGTACGTTGACATGGAAATCGCACGTAGATCTTGCTTTGTAAGCACTTACCACCTACGGAACGTACGATGCACGCAACTTTTTACCCCTAGACGTGGCGTGCGGGCAACGTACTCACACCTTGCGTGTGACGTGCGTCCTCTCTGCTCTTGCCACGTCCGACCAAAAAACGCCGCGAACGTAACCTCCGCAGCACACGTACGGTCAAAAAAGACGCACGTCGGGTTTTGACCGGGGCTTAAGTTACAAATTGAATGAAGTTTTGCCAGCACAGGTTGCTGGAAACATTAAATTATTTTGTTTACTTTTGTTGTACAGTGTTTAATAAATTCTTCCTTCAAATATTTAAACGAAACTATTTGCTCTTCTAGCTGATGAATGATTTTAATTTTTGGTTTTAGTAACTATCCATTTTTATATTAAGATAAATATAGACAGCACATTTCTCTAAACAGACCAGCCGTCGAAAGTGGACGGTTCAGAAAACCAGATTGTATTCATTATAACGAAAGAAGACGTATACCCTTTCCAATATAATGAATTAAGACAAAATATGTCAACAACTATGACTAACAACAACCTAGCTATATTTGATGTGTATACTTTATTAACAGAACGAGCTTAAGAACGTCGGTAGAACACAAAAGATATTTAGACTATTATTGTTTTCATTCAGACCCGATCTACACCTTGCAATGCTATTATAAAACTTGATTTCAATTTCTTCTTGTGATTTGTTTCTTTCAAATTTTAGTCGTGCACCTGCTAAAGAAAGTAATCCGGAATAGCAATTTATTTCAATTAAATGGAGATATTTTACTCGCAAATTCTTATCTTTTTGAAAAATTAAACCTATAGAGATTTTGTCGGAACATATAGCAATGATATTAAACAGACTGACTGTCTGACTATTTAAAGTTCTTTCTTATTTTAAAAATAAGATTACATCTATTTTATTAAGTACCACTAGTATGTTTCTATATGATTTGATTTTAATGATAACCGTGTATTCATAATGTTTTCATTCTGTTGAAATATCAGAAGCCTCTATGTTAATACTGTATTTTTGTGTCGCCATTTCAGCCAATCAAATTGTTGAGATTGGAGACTAGTCTCAAATCTCAGTTTCGTGATCTTGGGCCCAGCTTCGCACCAATTTAACATAGACGGAGCTTAAACTTATTATTGTTTGTACCTGTATAAGTTGAACAAGCTTAAACAAATTATTGTATGTACCTGTATGTGTTGCAGCAGTCCTCGGAAGCACTTTTGTAATATATTCATTGATTTTGATTACGTTGAGCAACGTATGGCCTAAATATTGATTGCTACGCGAGATTCTCATTGGAGCATGTGATTTAGAACGAGACTTACAAAGGAACGTCATTAGCTCTCTTGTTGAGCTCTTCCGGAATGAAGAACATGAAAAGGCAGTCGTTAAAACACTTTTAGACATTATTGCAAGCTTTGTAATAGGCAATAAATGAATAAATGGCAACATGTTACACTTGGATACGTGAGGTTATCGCTGAAATCAATTTACCTAATGAATGTTTTGTAATCCACATTTTCTACAACAAGTTTTACCCCGAAAGGATAGATTACATACTTTTTTTATAAACTGCAGTTGTTTAGTTTTCATTATTTTAAACATTATTTTAATAATATACCCACAACTGCATCTTAATTTTTATAATTAAATTTAGTTTATTTGTATTATGGGATAAGAATGCGTTTGGCATAGCGCCACACGCTACTTCCTTACAAGTAGCTTGGCATTTTCATTTTATATTTTAATCGACGTTGGATACTGTTTTTTTTAAAGATTTATTCAAAATGAAGGGTGTTCGTTGCAGTCATGAAAGAGTCCACTAATCATTTCTTACATTTAGTTAGGTAAGTATAAAATGTAGCTGGTAAGCTTATAACAAGATTTGGGTCCGATTTTATTTTCATGCGGACCTGATTTACACTAAATTAAATGAAAGCCAAAACAACAACAACAACAACAACAAACAAGTGAAATAAATACTAGGAAAAGGCTCACTAAGAAAACATAGCCTCCTCACACAGCTTAAATGCAAAGAGAAAAGGAGAGCATGTGCTAATAAGATGATCAATTTAAAAAAGACACACAAACAATAAACGGAAAAGACACACAAACAATAAACGGAAAAGACACATAAACAATAAACGGAAAAGACACACAAACAATAAACGGAAAAGACACACAAACAATAAACGGAAAAGACACACAAACAATAAACGGAAAAGACACACAAACAATAAACGGAAAAGACAAACAAACAATGAACGGAAAAGACACACAAACAATAAACGGAAAAGACACACAAACAATAAACGGAAAAGACACACAAACAATAAACGGAAAAGACACACAAACAATAAACGGAAAAGACACACAAACAATAAACGGAAAAGGGAACCTAACGGGTTACCGCATTTTAACGATCAGTGGGAAAGCAAAACATTTTTTGTGATTATATTAAAACAGGTTCTAAGGCACTTTAACTTACTTCTTGCTCAAACAGGTTTTCGTATCACTCAAACAGGTTTTCGTATCAACAAACAAGTACCTGTTGTCTTGATGAGTTAGCTTCAACCAAGTTTCTCATCATTTTCTTTAAAAATTTGATTAATTTTCTTTATCCATTGCGAGCCTATCGAAATGTTACGTCTTCTTTTATCAAAGAGTTTTCTTTTAAAAGTAATCATTCGTCAGCTAATTTTTTATAGCAATTAATTTATATTAAGAACATCCAATAACCAGACAGCCGAACAGTGTTTTAACACCCTTTCAATTTCTTATCATTTTGAAAACACATTATTTATGCTAATTGATTTTCTGTTTGAACCTTCTTCAATGATATAAAACAGATACACAGACAAAGTGTCTATCTATTTAAGAACGTTCAAATTTAAAGATAAGATCGATGCTTATCGATTTCATCAAATACTATGTTTTTGTCTGATAAGAGGTTTTGGATTGTATAAAACTGAATCCAAGGTTTTTTGAAACATTTAAATAGATTGAAAGCCACCGAACACGACAAATATGAAAATATTGCAGGCTCGGTTTGATTGAGCCTGTTCATGGGCAGTAATGGAAATGCATATTACTGCCCACGCCCCCCTATCCCCGGACGAAGCGCAACTCAATAGTTACACCAATAAGCGAACAAGACAAATACAAAAATATTCCAGGCTCGGTTTGATTGAGTCCATGGGCAATAATGGAAATGCATATTACTGCCCGCGCCGCCTAGCCCCGGGTTGCGTGCAACTCAATATTTACACCAATAAATAGTACAATTATGATCCACCCCCAAACGATGGTATGCGTATGGCGGTGAACATGGAACCTTCAATGCGGTAATTTCAGATGAAGGACACGACTAAAGGTCGCAGGTGATTGACCCGTTAGATTTTCTCTTGAAGTACAGCATGACAAACAAAACACGTAAAGAAAATAATTGTAAACATTATTCAATTGTTATAAGTATTTCCAGATAACTGGTAACACATGTCAAAGACGTTGATCAAATATAAACGCTAGAAGTGATTAATGACAAAATCTCTGTCAAGCATGATATAACAAAGATGTGGCATCTGTTATTGTCTCCAATAATTACATAACTAACACATCATACACAGTCTAATTATGAGATGTCTTTGACAACTGTGAGAGCAAAACTGTTTGAAAACTTGTATTGAACACATGCATACAGCACTTGGTTACTGGTGATCAAATACGATGGCTGCCCTTACAGGAATGTAACAGTATATACACTGTAACATGTAGGAGTATAGGATTAGGAAAAATCTAAAAATAAAAAAAATGACTTAGAGTGTTTAAATATTGTTTAGATTACTTTTCGTCCAGTCATTCAAATGTTGATTTTAATAATATTGTTTTACAATGTTAACGAATTATATTTCCTGAAGCAATTTCGTTGGGTTTATTATTTGATTCCCTTGTTTACGTAGATCTATATAATCATTAGTTTAAAATTCATATCAAAGTAGGGCATTTAAATGTAAAATTCATTAACATCTAAAATCATACCAGTGAGAACTAAGATCATTTTTGACATTTATTTAGACATTTGTTGGTGTTCTATGATTCCAACATCATCAAAACATAAATAAATTACCACCATATCAGTAGTCGTCTGTTAGAGATAGTCTCCCCGTACATGTAGTCAGTACTGTTATCAGTAAAATAACCCGTTACCGATGCCGTGCAGTGATTATTACGTATATCAGGGCTATCCTATCAACCTTTTTGGAGTGTTGTACCGGTAAGCTCCATTGGTTGCGTCGTCGGAATTGCAGGGCTAGGCGCTGTCGCCGTGACGGTGCGGTTCGCTCCCAGGTAGAAGCAATATCATTTATTTTAAAAAAGTGAAATATGCATATCAGGAATGGCCACATCCAGCAGACACAGCCTCCCCACACCGCCAAAAAGTAGAGAGGAAAAGAAAACATGGTATAACAATAATCAGTTTCAAAAGGGACGTCACATACAATTAACGAAAGTGAGAACCCGTGGGGTTACCACCTCGGAACGGTTAGTGGCAAAACAATTTGCCACTGGGGGGTTTAAACCAGGTTCTAGGGTGCAAAATATTTTCCAGAATCCGATTGACGACCTCTGTGTGTAATTGGAAACAATACTTAATGTGTTTTGAACTTACATATGCCGTTTGAAAAGATCTTGTTCATGTACCAAGTGTTTGGCCATATGTTTTATCGTAGGTTGTGAAAATTTATCCCATAGTTACTCAAAGTAATTAAGTGTCAGATTTCTTTTTATTGCCGAGCACAGTTTCTTGTAAAACGGAGACAATGTTTGTAATTGTGAGCTTAAACCAAGGATGAACTCTAGGATGAACCAATCATAAAAGCGATACCAAACGTTTTAAAATCTCCCCAAACCAGCAACATATTTTGACGAGTTCTTTATTTATTTGCTCGCCTGTAATATTAATGATACTTTGGGAACATAATTTCTGGGTATAAAAATAATTGTTTTAATACGTTTATTTATTGTTGTCTCACCTTAATAATCGGTATAATTCTCAAGAATGCCATAAACTTTACTTGCGCACGGGGTTTCACATTTCAGTTCATTTAATTGTTAAAGCAATAATTTTAGTTTCCTTTGCACGATTTCTATTTCTTTTTATAGGTCTCGAGAGCCAACATGATCAATATTTCTAAAGTATGTTTTGTTTACAAGAAAAGAATTTGGGTTTTACTCAGTGCTATGATTTTTATAGTTATTCCATATTAAGTACCAAACTTAAAATTTCTGTGACGATATGTGCTATAATGAGATCCCAATTTATGAAGCTAAAATATTGTATGAAGTTACGACATAAAAATTATGATTTATGGGAGATTTTTCTAGCTTTAACGGGAAAACATCTTACATACAGAACATTATTCATAAGAAAATACTACGTTAGTCTAACAAAAATAGTTCACAAGTCATTTGTTAAGTAAACGATGACCTAAGAAAGGAAAATTTGAATCTTCAAATAAGACAACATCGTTTGACTGCCGTTTATGGTGTACCATGAAACAGACATGTTATTATAAATGGTCCCTCAAAACAATTGTACCCACTGTTTTAAATCACTGCTAGGGGCTTCATAGTGATTAAAATATTATGTACCAACCTTTAAATTTCCGTGACGTTATGTGCTATTAGGAGATCCTAATTTATGAAGCTACGTATGAATGTTTTCTGTTAAGACAACCATTAAAGTGATGTGAAGACAGCACAATTAGTTCCATATTGCTGGTCGACAATAAAGATGATTTATCAATTTGCTGCAGACGATATGACAAAGCTACACCAAGAGAAGGTTAATACTCTTATCTTTCTTTACATTTGTCATACTGGAAATGGAGAAATTAAGCAGAAGATTAGACCCATCACAGGACAATCTTGCCATTAATTGTAACAACGAGGCCTTTGAGATTTAAACTAGAAATCAGGGGTCATAGTATGAGCATTATTCAGAACATATTTTGCAACTCTGTATATGTAGCATTGCTGCTATGCACACGTGATTTATGACGTTTGAAGTCAACTAATGCGAGCTCAGATTCAAACTAATTTAAACTCAATTTAAAACTGATTTATTAAGAACTTCCTTTTTCCCTAGATGTATTTACCAAGTATAACAAGTACCTCATTTCTTCCTTTATAGGCGACTAAAATAACTATAAGCAAAAAAGGCAGGTTCACTGAATTCCAAAAAAAAAACCCCTATAAGGCTACGTATAGATTATATTACAATAAATGGAATGGGAACGTTGAAAGCCATCGAACACGACAAATATGAAAATATTGCAGGCTCGGTTTGATTGAGCCTGTTCATGGACAGTAATGGAAATGCAAATTACTGCCCACGCCTCATAGCCCCGGGTAGAGCGCAACTCAATATTTACACCAATAAACAGTACAAATTTGTCCATCCCAAACGATAGTGTGCATATGGCGGTGAACAAAAATTTGATAAGAACAACCAAACAAAAGCAGTATTCTCATTATATGATATATGTTCCTAAATGCTAGAGATATACTGTTGAATCCACTAATGGATATTGATTCAGTAAGACAGAAGAAATATTGTTTTTGTCGGCGGATCTATTTAAAGTGAATGTAGTTAATATTTGAGACCTATAGGACGTTAGCGTTAGATTTGTTTACATTTGTTTAGAAAGATATTATGTAATGAATCCGACATCGAATGCATTTGTGAATAAAATATGGAGTTTTCTGTCATGAATTTAAAGAATCGAAATAAGTTGTTGAGGTATTCACGAAAGAACCTTTAAAAATGTCATATAATCTTCTTTACATTTACAGTTCAGTATTTGAAGCACCGGAATTCCAGAAGTCGATTGCTGAAACATATAAATACATTTTCGGAGCTTGTTTATTGCACTCCGTTTTACAAGAAAATAAACACATTTCTGTATTTATCAGTTCTTGCGATACGCTTTTAAGACAAATCTCACAAACATCTTAACCCCTCGGGAAGTCAGTGTTTTGAAGGTACTAATTCTTAAAACCTTGCCTAAATCTGAAATCAAGTCCTTCGTCTTACGCGCATAAATACGAGCGGTCAGTAACACTTCAAGGAGAAAAATGTTCTTTCATGGAAGTATTCTATTAATTTCATAATAGTTCAATTTCAGGTGAATGAATAATATTACCGATTCTTTTGTCATTTTTACATTCAATGAAACATTATACGTCTGTTTGTTTTTTCATTTTCTTTCTATTATCTTTTCCAGCATACCATGTCGTTTACTTCTTACTCATAAAGCTGTATTAAGATCATTTACAAGCACTTCAAGAAAAGAACAAAACTTAATACATGCATCATTATATATCTTTGATTAATACCTGAGGCTTGTACACTGTTTTATCTTGATGTTGTTTTCTTGAATAAATTTGAAAGAATCGTCAGCTTAATTAGGCTGAAGATTAAGTGAGGATAACGAAAATGTCATATTGGATTTAATGATACTGCCTTATTGTCATATCAAGGAATTTTGTAGAAGACGATTTCAAGCCGTAACAGTTTTATAGTTTATGTATATGTATACATATAACCCTAACCCACCAAAATGAGGTTACAATTTACTAAATAAAAAGAAACTTTGAAATCAACCGAACACGACAAACATAAAATATTGCATTATCGGATTGTTTTAGCCTGTTCATGGGCAGTGAAGACGGATTGTTTTAGCCTGTTCATGGGCAGTAAAGGCGGATTGTTTTAGCCTGTTCATGGGCAGTAAAGGCGGATTGTTTTAGCCTGTTCATGGGCAGTAAAGGCGGATTGTTTTAGCCTGTTCATGGGCAGTGAAGGCGGATTGTTTTAGCCTGTTCATGGGCAGTAAAGGCGGATTGTTTTAGCCTGTTCATGGGCAGTGAAGGCGGATTGTTTTAGCCTGTTCATGGGTAGTAAAGGCGGATTGTTTTATCCTGTTCATGGGCAGTGAAGGATGTGCATATTACTATTCAAACCGCCAGGCCACGGGTTGATCGGAAACTCAATATTTACACAAATACAAGTTTTTCAGAAAAAGGTGAAATATGCATATCAGGAATTGCCACATTCAGAAAAAACAACTTCCCCACACAGTCAAGAAGAATAGGGAGAGAGAACATGGTTAAAAAAGATCAGTTTCAAAAGAGACACCACAAACAATCAACAAAAATGAGAACCCGAGGAGTTACCACATTGGAACGGTCAGTGGGAATCCTTAATTTTTTAATGACTGTAAACTAGCTTGAAAAAGAATTGAGATTGCATACAATACGATGCTCATAAACATCAGCAGACTAAAGAGATGATATAGGGAATTTCATGATGATGTGAAATGAATGTATGAGTTGTAATAAAATGATGACATGCCCCTGATCGAAGCACCTTATTTTAGGTATGAAGTGAACAAACATTTAAGGAAAGCCACAGTCAGAAAACACAATCTTCCTTTACAGCAAAAGAGTAGACAGAACAAGCGTGCATGTATACAATTTATAACAGGATCATTTAGGGCACGCCTTCGGTCATATTTTGTGACATTTTAGTGGTTACTATATTTTGAATGAACTTACAATTATCTTTTATTTTTTCATAACTAAAAAGTGATTTTGTTACACATTTGACAATAAAATGTTACTTTTATCGCAAAATGCATAATAATAAATGTCGTCTGCTCAACTTTATGACGTCAGTTCAATGATTGACGTCAACTGTCCGAAGGTACCTTTTCCCGCGACGCGCCCCAATTTTTCAAAAAGACATCACAAACAGTTAATTAATAAAACAACGTCTACTATGAGAGCGTTTCTTCTCAAAAACACACTGCAGATGTCGTGATAAATTAGCAGCCTACTTCCTTAAGAGATGACGCTTGAAGGAATTTAAGAGTTCACTAAGGTTTATGGGAGTAATCCTGGTAAAGAACTTAGAAGGTCGATCTCTTTCTTTTTTCCCTGTCGATGTGTTCTTGCTAATTGGAGTCGAGGGCTTTTGGTAAGGTCATTGAGAACCCTGAGTACAGCCCTTTTGCTTTCCTCTGCTTTTGGGATGGGGGGATGATGTGTCTTCTGGATGTGGCCATTTCTGGTATGCATATTTCATTTGTTTTATCTCAGTTTAAAAAGTTGTGAAAATTGGTTCTGTAAACTTAAGATCGGTCTGTCTATGTTCTTATTGTTTGTGTTTGTGAAAAGCTGTGTTTTCTGGGTATGGCTGTTCCGGATATGCTTCAGTTCCTCTTTTTACAAAACGTGAAATAATATTCAAGAAACTTTATTCTGTTGCACTTATGATTTATTATTGTTATTTAATATGAAAGACGTCTAGTCTATGATCTATAACCCGAACGAATAAAACGCAAAAATGCAAAGCAGTTTCGTTTAATACTTGATGCGCGAAAAAAGGTGAATTATTACGCCTTAGACTGTGTTCCGATCGGAAATTGTCAAATTTGGCATCCAAAGAAAAAATATTTGCTGTCATTCCGGGATCTATTTTTCCCTAACTGTTGGAGAGTACCTGTCGATTCCGCTAATGGTTATTGATTCGTAAAGACAGAAGAAATATTGTCTTGTCGGAGAGATTCTATTTGAACTGACTGTTGTTAATTGATACGGAAATGGTTTCATCATGATTTCTCCTATCTAAGATTTTAGCAAGAGTCTCATTTGCTACAGAACGTGTAGGTAATGAAGCAGACTTCGAAGACATTCGTGAATTAAATACGGAGGTTTTCTGTCATTGATTCAAGGATGCGAAAGTAACATATTTAAGTGTTAATGAAAGTGCTTCCAGAAAATGTCAAACCCTTGTAGCAATTTGTGTTATTCGTTCTCTGTAATTCACTTCTTAAACTGACGAACCAAAACGCGAGGTATAAACGATGATGTGTTTTGCGCGTTCACAGACATTATGAAAAAAATTACAAATACCAGCACAACAACGATAATCAAGTATTATTAAATAATTATATAAAAGTTATCTAGTACAAAAGTATAATATCCATATCAGGAATTGAGCACCTAGAAATCACAGCCTCTCCACGCAGCCAAATAGGAGTAGGAGAAAATAGAGCATGGATTGGTTTGATAAAATTATCAATTTCCAAACATTTAAGGAAAAAAGGAACCTGACGGGGTACCGCCTTGGACATGCCAGTGGCAAAACAATCTGCCACTGGGGTTATAAACCAGGTTCTTGGGCACCAGCCTCACATGTGCTCAAACAGATTCCTCCGTGAACAAACAGGTACAAGTTGTCTTGATGAATTAGCTGCAACAAAGACATTGTTATTAAAACTTGATATTTGCTCCGGGTGGGGAGACTGTATCTGTCGGATGTGGCCATTTCATGTGGCATATTTCACTTATTTACAATCACAGTAGTTTGTTCGGTGCTGTGTGGCGGCCGCAAAACGTCTCCCCGTACATTCAATCAATACTGTGATCTTTTCATCCCACAGGGATAGCTGTTTACATTCACTTTTCACACCCCTCCCCAACCACTCAAATTCTTTCATATACCCCATTAATACTATGCTCTCTTCTCCTCTCTTTGGCTGTAAGGGGAGGCTGTGTCTGCTTGATGTCTCCATTCCCAATCCATATTTCACTTATATTCTGAACATTCGTGTATGGGCAAAATCGATTAACAAGCCAATTTTCTAATTTGATAAATAAATAATTCTGTAAATTGTGATGCATAATGCCTTCACTCGGACACATTTTTTTTCTTAATACCAACTGGATAACACTCAGAGGCGGATTTGTAGGATCATGGCTATCTGAATGTTTTTGAGCCTCTGCTTCTTGCATTATCAACTGTATGTTGTCATACAGAAGATAAATTATCTAAAATCTGGTGTCTTAATATTAAGCCTCTAACTAAACTGTTCTTTTTGTGCCGATTTAATTATGCGGATTATCTGTGATTAATATCTTGGACTAATGGATACATTCGATGCTTAATCTTCAGCTTAATTAGGTTGATGCTTATGGGAAGATTAAGACTACGGATTCTTGGAATTAAAGACATTCTCTTACTGTCTTTACTTCACTCTAATAGTGGATTTTAGCTGAAGACGACATTTGATTTAATTACATTATGGCAAATGACACGACAAATATGCAAGCTCAATGTTTCTGAAACAAACCTTAAAGACACATTTTCTCACCGCTAATATTCTTTAAGAAAATAGAAACGCAAGTTGCGGTTCTCATTTCTTTAAGTATATACTAACGGACCCATTGCTCGTATCTGCATGACTCTTGAATAAAAATTAAAAAACCCCAACTAATCAATGGTCTGTTCTATCGTTTTTGTTCGATTAAAAGGCGATACACAATGATCAGTTGAACACCCATCTAGTTATAATATTTATGAATTAACACAGAATGGGCTTTCATTAGGGCTCGTTGGTATGTATTCTTTTATACATTATTATTTACTATGCAAGGTTTTTACATAACAATATTATACTTTTTATTAAAATCGTTCAAACATATCAATATGCATCATACCTCTTTTAATAAAGTAAACTTTGACGGCAAGCATATGTTAATGGACACGACAAATTAACTTTATATTATTATTATTATACATTATATGTAATTTATATAATAATATTATTAAATAAATGATCTACAGTAGCAAGGTGCAAACTAAATCGAATTTAACAAGCTGCAGCAGGAATTCTTAGAAAGAATTAAAAAACGATAGAGTAAACTAAATACTTGAGATATTGCGAGAATCTCATATTTTGCGACAGTAATCTAACCCAAGAGAATTTTTAACCATTAATTGAAATTGCATAAGAAAATATGTTATCCATTAACATATGCAGACATAAGAACCTGGACAAGGGATGTCGGAATCATACATATTATTTATATGACTGTTAATAAAATGATATTGTGTCCCGGAAGGACCATAGACTGACTAGAGATAGATTCTGTTTTCTCGCAAATATTAGGTTTCACCATAGGATGAATTTGTTATATCTCATAATGAAAAGTTTTATCAAATATAAAACAAGCGGGACCATGCCATGGAATCAGGTCAACCCGGAGAGGAATTCAACCTTAGTGACATTAACCTTCAAAACTGTGCCATTCTGCGTTGATTATTTGTGCCATATTTTATGGAATGCTGTTAATATAAAAAATACCGCATTCCGTGTTCACTGCCATATGCATTTCATCGTTTTAGATGGATCAAAACTGGTGTAAATATTGAGTTTCGCTCAACCCTGGGCTAGGCGGCGTGGGCTGTAAAATGCACAAGGAGATAACTGTTTACTATTATCTCTTTATTAAATAAAAACAAGCAGAAGTCAAGTCAAGATGTAAATCACCTCCTCAGACAGCCGTTTAGTGTTTTACAGCATTAGGCCTAAAATAAAATATTGTTTGTTTCCCCATCCACGACCGACCCGAAAAAATCGGCGCGACCCGAAAAATTTTATCGCCGAAATCTAAATGATAATTTTTTTATTTGGTACGAAAAACATGGCAGCGAAAATTGCATTTCCTTGGAATCATACGAAACCGATCGCAAATAAGCAGTCTGAGGTTATCAGACGCCTAGCGATAACGCATGAGAAAAAAAGCAACACAGACTTCGCAAAAGGCGTAGGAAAGGTCCGTCAGATTTTGCTTCGGACCTGTAAAATGTCGTAAGTCTTCGGTCCTTCTGTCAGGAAGCCACCGTACACGACAAATATGAAAATATTGCAGGCTCGGTTTGATCGAGCCTGTACATGGACAGTAAAGGAAATGCATTTTACTGCCCACGCCGCCTAGCCCCGGGTTGAGCGCAATTCAATATTTACACCAATAAACAGAACAATTTCGATCCATCCCAAACGATGGTATGCAAATGGCGGTGAACATGGATCCTTTAATGAGGTATTTTCAGATAAATATCATTCCATGCGGCGTATGGTCCCCAGATAAAAGAATGGGATAAAAGAACGAGAAAACAATGGGCGATGCTGAAACAGAATAGAATTTTGAACGGGGATCAAATAATGTAAATCCTGCATATCACAAACAACGCCAAAGGCAAAATTAAAAAAGCAGGAAATATATCCTTGGGGTGATTGAACAATATCCAGATCTATATTGGCTGGGATATATAAACTGGCCGAAATATTAAAACAAAAGTTAATTTAGAAGTACTATTAACATGGTACTTAACTATAGTGCACCAAAGGACGTAACTGATAACAGCACTGATTGAATGTACGGGGAGACTTTATTCATTATTTATATAGCACTAATTCATTATAGTTTATTTCATTATTTATATAGCACTAGTCCTGGGCAGGCTTATCAAAAGGACGACTTGGTCATTTTGCAGAAAGGCATTCATCTATAATACATCTAAACTTGGTACCTATTAAATTTTGTTGGTATTCCCATTGGTGTTAATCCTAGAATATCTATATGTGAATTATTATTTTTGAAAAAAAAATCAAATAAAAAATATATATTTCGACCTACCTACCTACCCATACTAAATCTGCTTGGGTCGGGACGGGGAAACAAAGAATATTTTAAGTCTGGCCTTATTTGTTCCACATTAATGAACGTACATACAGATTTTATCTCAGTTATAGAAATGTACATAGAGGCAGGTCAGAATATGATCATTTCTTACATTTGTCAAGCTTGAAAAGGGAAAATATAAGCACGGAGATGACACTTGGGAATATAACTTGCAATGTAACATTCAAGATCAGGGAGTTCTAAACTAATGAGGGATCAGGGGTTACATGGTAGATATTATTCATTTGTTTTGCTACATGTAAGATCTCATTAAGAGAGGCTAGCCTATTTTCTATTTTACGATCATAATTGGTTAATATGTAATAATAATCAAGCACATTAAAACTAAATTCATTGGAGCCCATGTTTAATTGTTTTAGACTGGAACGAATTTTTGCTGTGTGTTTGATAAAAACTCTGTTTGCTTTTAATCTAAAACATAACTTTTTCCAACCAGTTTGCATTACTTTCAATGATAGAAATTTTGAGTTCGGAAAATTTGATACCTGTTGAACATTTCGACAATTGAATAAATATAGCAATAGTTTTAGCAAAGATATCCAATATCAATAACAGTCATCTCATTCCGTAATTTATTTTCCATCACTGCTGATGCTTTTGATTTAATTAAGGAATATTGATTCAGTTAGACCAAAGAAATATTGTTTTACTCAGCGATAATATTCAAAAGGATTTTGTATAAAATTTAAACTTAAATACACATCGATGGTAAATGTACTCTCATTTTGGTTGATAATGTGTTATTAAGAATGGCGGCAACTAAGTAATCAACGCGGAAATTTGAATTGTTGAATATTTTTTACTTTTCAGTCGTGTAAGTGCGTTCATTAAAATGCAAATGACGATTCTGTTTTTGAACCCTAAATGAAAAATGTGTACAAGTCTTAGTCATTGTCATGTAAAATGTCTACTCTCTGACGATCGTCTTTTATCCGAATGCCAGCGTGATTGTGGTCAAAATCGCCAGTTTATGACTTCAATGGGTCTTTTATGCTGAAAAGGACACTGTCTTGTCTTGACAAATGTGACTTAGGATCAAAACATCACGCGCGGGTGATATTGCCACAATCAAGTAATTGACAATTCATGTCTTCTCTGTTCCCGACGGAATTGAAAATAATAGCCATTAACAAGTTCTGTTTAATCAATTGCTGCCAGCCAACCTTTAAATGACAAAATCGAAAATTTTAAAATCAGCAAAATCTATGAAGCAATTACATTGTATATAGATATAGGGTTCAGAACTTCGTAAAATCCAAACCATCAAAACGTTTTGAGCATCGGCTTCATTGTTGGCCAAGTTTGCGGTCTTGTAGAATTTGGCGTTGTCTGTGATATGCAGGATTAATATTCTCAGATCCCCTGTCAGAATTCTATTTTGTTTAGTTCCGCCCATTGTTTTCTCGTTTAGGGCAAACCCATTCTTTAATCTGGGGACCATACGCCGCTGAACATGGAATGGTATTAATCTGAAAATACCGCATTGAAGGTTCCATGTCCACCGCCATATGCATTCCATCGTTTGGGATGGATCAAAATTGTACTGTTTATTGGAGTAAATATTGAGTTGCACTGAACCCGGGGCTAGGCGGCGTGGGCAGAAATATGCATTTCCATTACTGTCCATGAACAGGCTCAAACAAACCGAGCCTGCAATATTTTCATATATGTCGTGTTCTGGCTTTCAAAGTTCCCTTTTCATCTATTTCATCTAAGGGCTGATAACTAAACAGTTATCTCAGAGCAAATTTGTCTTTTGTGGCGATTTTATTATACTGTATATACCTACTATTTATGTATAGGACTAATGGATACGTAGTTTGTGTTTTGTTTATCAAATGTTCCTCTTCTTGAATACATTTGAAAGAATCGTTAGCTTAATAAGGCAGGCGCTGATTGAGGGATAAAGTAAATGGATTCTTGGAGTAAATGACATGTCTCATTTACATAAAAGAAGTCTTAACTGACGAAGACATTTGAGGTAATTACGCCATGGCAAAGTACGACACAAACACCGAGTTTGAGGTTTTACTGGCCTTATAACCTTTCTCTGTCCTAAATGTGATTTTTCTGATGTTTAATTTTCGACATGATTATTCCGGCCATTCCTAAATGAACACACTATATAATTTTCTTTGTTGTATAACCTGTCAGAATAAAAGACGTTTTCTTGATCAGACGATGTCAGAGGAATAAGTCATTGGAACTTAAAATTATAATCGTTTCAATAGTACCAACGCACTTAAGAGAGTCTGTGCTAACGATATAACTCGCTTTACAATAATACAGGTATGAGGTTTTTGCTAACCTCATTCGTTGATAACTATTTAAAATAATCTTAATACATGATGTTTATTCGTGGAGGAAAAAGGCGTGAAATTTGCATATCAGGAATAGCAAAACTCGGAAAACACAGCCTACCCATGCTGCGAAAGAAAGGGAGCATGTGTTTATAACAATATTAATGTCAATTAAGACACCATAAACAATCAACGAAAAAAGAGAACACTTGGGGTAACCGCCTTGGATAATCATAAGCCAAAGGATGCGACGACCGCCAAACACGATGTATACCGTGATACTTTAGGCTAGGTTTGATAGAAACTAATCATGGACAGTAACCTGCTGAAAAATACCAACAGCTAACATGAAAACTTCTTATTGATTTGTGTTTTGTAGATTAGTTCTTTCTAAAAACATGGTGTAAACATTGCAGCAGAAGACAAATCGGCGTTGTTGTAGCTAAAATTTTCAAAGCATTACACAATCATTAAAAACAAATTAGACGTTGACAGAAAACATTTCTTCCTATTTACTTTACGAGAATTCTCGGGAATCTCATATTTTATGATGACAGTAAACTGTCACAAGAGAGATTTAAACATGAATTGAAATTGCATGAAATACGGTGCCCAAAATATTCTGCAAATATAATTTTTTTGTGGTTTTTAAATGTTTTATGAATAAAATGTCCCTGTAAGACAATATGTTCATAGAGGTTATATATAGTTTAAGCGCAAATTTAAGGTTCATTTTACGATGTAATTGCATTTTTTGCAACAAAACTAAATGTTAATGAAACGGGAAAAGGTAGATTTTAGCTTGATATCCTTATTTTATTCTTACTGGCAATATATACATTTTTAAATTTATTGTAGTATTTTGCAGGCTTGTTAAAATGATAACAAATTTGATAAGTTAAACGTGACACGTTCATACCATGAATAGCCACACTTACAGAACACAACCTCCCCACAAAGACAAAATAAAGAGAGCATGGTTAAAAGACGAATGCAGGAAAAAACAACCTCCCGCACATTTGAAGTATGGTCGATTTCAAAAATAAAAAGCCAGACAGATTTAAAAGAAGAACCTGTGCGGAATATTTTTAGATATGAGATATTTATTTCTTTAAGTAAATACGAAGCCGATCAAGATAATTATCAAAAATTAAAAAAAAACCGCTTTAGTGATTTTTTTACAGAATAATCTGTTCCTAATCAACGATACATTCCAATACAAATATACTAGATAGCAGGCCATTAACTGTTCTTTCTTTACATTTACAAAAAGAGCAGAAAATATCAGCTTTCACTGTAATGTTAACAGAAGAATAGGAAATCAGGGGTCACTTGGTAGGCATAATTCATTACATTAGCTACATAAAGGACTCATTAACCGAAGTATAACATCTATGATTGAGCACCTATGGTTAGGGAAGTTAAGTATGATAAAACGATTGTAAGAAAATAATTGGAAAAAACTAGATATGCTAGTAAATACGATATAAAAAGTGGAATATGCATATCAGGAATGACCATACCGAGAAATAAAAAGCTTCCCAAGAACTGAAAAATATAGCGTGGTATATAAAATGATATAAAATGATATAAAACTATGACAGGAATTAAAGAAAAAAATCAGCCATAAAACTATGACAGGAATAAAAGAAACTGATCAGTCATAAAACTATGACAGAAGTGAAAGAAATTGATCAGCCATAAAACTATGACAGGAATGAAAGAAACTTACCAAGTATCTATGTTCTTCTTCAATAGAGACCTCTATAAACACTCAAAGCCCTGCTGCTGTTTTGCAAACCCGAGAAAATGATCTGAGTGTTGATTTAACTACTTCACAAAATGATAAAGTAACGTTTTTATTTTGTTTGGTTATATACTCGTGGACAAAAGTCTTGTCCGGTATGGTTTTCTATAATATCTTTTGAAAGCATGAAATCTAAATTCCACATTGCTCTACCGGCATGAATTTGGTATCAATAGAAAGAGGACATTTTTATGTATCAATGAAAAAAAAAGAATTTCAGAATTTGAGCCACTACTGCCGGTAGAGTAATGCGTTGAAAATTGACAAGCAAAAAGTTACAATCTTCCTACCGGACAAGACTTTTGTCCATTTGCATATTTCTATATATTTAATCTGTAGTCTTAAACGACGTGAAGAGGTTATTTCCGAGTTTTCTTTTAAAGACGCGATGTTTTCCGAAAGTTGCTTTTCTAGAGAAGATGTTTTGCTCGTGTGACTTTTCTAGAGGCGGTGTTTTCCAAGTGTTTCGATTCTAGAAGTTGTCTGTCTTTCTAGAGACGGTGTTTTCCGAGTGTTCTAGAGGCGGTATGGCTGTTCCTGCTTTGAGAAGTCCCCTGTCGCCTTTTTTTAGCTATTATCTGGTTATAAATAAATAAAATATATTTGTGCAGACGATGTTAGGAAAACATCCATTGTTTATATTATTCTCGCGTGCCTACAAAAGGTTGTGCTAGTACATGCAATGCATGTTGACGTGCTTCATTGTCAACTATTTCAAAAATCTAAAAACATACATGTGCTTGTGGAATATGATGTTGAATGCTTAAAATCTGCAGGCTAAGTTTCATGGGCAGTAATCTGCTGACGTCTCAGTTATAGTTGGTGAATCGTATTGTTTTATTACATAAACGGTGCAATATTGCAGCCGATGCCAAATCAACATTAAAAAGCTTTAGAATAACACAGTGGTCTCCTCCCGCTTCAAAGTCCCCAAAGAAAAAAAACATAAGCAAATTATAATGTTAAACAATGTAACAAGTTTAACTTATTTATGCAATAAAAGTGGATAAGTGGTCTTTATTTTTAAACTATGTTTTCTTTTGAAAACCCTGATTACTAGATTAGGGTATGTCATTGTGAAGGCGGACGGGCGGTAACATTTCATTTAGGTTTTTTTTTTTGTGTAAAAGTTCACTTTATTTTCTCAGGAACCATTTATTGTAGATCTTTGAAACTTTAAATAATTGTTTGACATCTCAATATCTATTTTCATAACAAGTTTCATTACTCTTGACTGTATTTTGTCATAGTTATGCTTCCTTTTAACTTTAAGTTTATGATGAAAATCTGGTATTGCGTCTTTAATGTTCCTCTGGTGATAAGTATTGAACGGGAAACACTCTTTCCCATATTTTTGTAGGCTATAGTTTAGGCTTTGTACCCTTAAATTTCGATTTTGGATAAAAGCTGTCCAGTTATGAACTTTAGATTTATTCCGTATTTCTTGCTGCTAGCACATTAATACATGCAAATTAATGTGATATTTATCTTCGCCGCAAATGCTTAACATGCTACATCTATAAAATTTTATTCGACAATAAAAAATTTAAGCTATGGCCACAGTGACTGTGACCTATGGAAAAAGAGTCGCACATGAAAACAGAAACTACTTAAAAAGCAAAAGGACTGAAAACAATTTTGTTAGATAAAAAGTAAATTTTAAACTTTCAATTGCGATTATGCCCTCTTTTGATATAATTTTATTCTCTGAGGAAAAGCTGAATATGTTTATCAGGAATCGCTACACTCAGAAAAACACTGCCTCTCTAAGCAGCGAAAAAAAAAGAGGAAGACATCACAAACAATTTACGAAAAAGAGAACCCTTTTGGGTAACCGCCTTGGAACGGTCAGTGGCAAAAGAATTCGCTTCTGGGGGGTTTAAACCAGGTTCTAGGGTGACTACCCTCACACTTCTCCGAAAAGTTTCTCACATGAACAAACAAATTGTCTTGGTGAAATAACTCCAACCCACGGCACTGAATAATAACAGAAGCACGCAAACTTGAACCCGACAGAGCAAAAACAGCACTTCCCACTCAATGTTTTAGAAATTCTTGGGAAACTCATATTTTGCGATGAAAGCTAACTGACCCAAGAGACTTTTAAACACGAATTGGAATTGCATAAAATACGGATTCCATAAACATCTTCAGAATCCGATATAAAACATGAGCTAGGGACGTGAGAATGATGAAAATTTTATTTACGACTTGTAATGAAGTCATGTTGTGTCCCTAAACGATAATAAAGTATTATTCTCACTCGGTATGGATTTTTTGCCGAGCATACTTGAAGTAACAGCTTTCAGATGAAGACGAAGATTTCAGTAGAACCTGGTTTAAACGCCCAGTGGCAAATTGCTTTGCCACAGACCGTTCCCGATGGTTCTCGTTTTCCGTTATTGTTTATGGTTTCTTAATTGAAACTGTTATTTTTATAAGCACATGCTCTCCCTCTCATTTTCGTTAATTGTTTGTGGTTTCTTAATTGAAACTGTTATTTTTATAAGCACATGCTCTTCCTCTCATTTTCGTTAATTGTTTGTGACGTCTATTTTGAAATTGATCATTGTATAACCATGCTCAGGACTGGAGGTTATATAACTGAGATTGGCAACCAGTCTCAAATCTCAAGCATCTGATTGGCTGAAATGGCGACCAGTCGCCATTTCAGCCAATCAGATGCTTGAGATTTGAGACTGGTTTCCATGCTCAGTTTTATGACCTAGGGCACTGTTCTCCTATCTACTTTGTTGCTGTGTCTGGAGACTATGTCTGCTGAATATGACCATTACTGATATGCACATTTCACTTTTTATTAAGGGACCTGGTATGGCAAGTGTGCGGTTAGAGCTCAGTTGGTTGTACCAGGTTTGAACCCCTCTGGCAAATATATTTTGTTTCTGGCAATTCATGTTCTATTATTTCTTAAAAGTTTTGTGATGCTTTCTTCAAACTATCTGCTTATTAGTTGTGTGATGTTATTTACTCTCTTTCTTGTATTTTAATATTTGTTTGTTTGAGGAGGACATGTGGCATGTTCGTTTACTTTTTTTATTATTTCTATTTTATTTAAATGTATTACTTTTGAAATTCTTGTTACATAAGCGTTATTTACATTTAAGGATGGATTGTCTTCAAATGCAGTTTTTTGTTATTGCTTGAAGTATATTGATTATATTCTTAACAACATACCCACTCCTGCCTCTGTAAAATGTTCACATCAATATACCCACTGAGAACATTGCAGTATTGTTTGCACACCAAAGACTCTATAATGTCAGTTTGTCTAAAACCCAAGTCGTCAATATACGGAGGAAACTGTTGATTCCGCTAATGGCTATTGATCAATCTAGACAGTAGAAATATTGTCTTTTGCGGCGATTTTTGTCGTTTCTTTGATGGTTAATGTCCGGGACTAATGGATACGTACTCGGTTTTATCTGATTTTCCCTTTCTTAGATTTATTTAAAAGTCACATTTGCTAAATGAATATGAAGATAAAGAAATTGCATCCTACAAAGTAACGACTCTGTCTCATTTTCTAGAAACGATTGATGAAGTTTAAGATGTCCCTGAAGGCATTCCGAATGCTTTTACTTTCCAGCCTCTCACCAAACCAATGAACACCACTTAGCTAAAGAATAGTAGCTATACAGTACAGTTTCGGTATTTAATTTAATAACCCTTTTTATAACTCTGACAGCCATTTTATATATCCCTTTTTAGTGCAATATTTGTACAATGTTCGATTTTCTTATAAACACCGAACACTGCTAAAATTATACGCAGCAAAATGATTTTACTTGTAAATAATAGTATTTCTTTTTTAAAGGGATTATTATTATTATTTGATGACAATCGGCAAAATTTATTCCAAATGATTAAATATTCATATAATGTTCTAATAACACAAATGTGGCTCCTATCTGCTTTCTAAATGTGTGGGTAGGGAAACACTCTTTCCCATATTTTTGTAGGCCATAGTCTAGGCTTTATACCTCTAAATTTCGATTTTGGATAAAGGCTGTCCCGTTATAAACTTTAGATTCATTCCGTATTTCTTGCTTATAGCACTTTAATATGCGTAAATCAATGTGATATTTATCTTTGCCGCAAAAGCTTAACATGCTATATCGCAGTGTTTTTATTTTTTCGACAATAAAAAATTTAAAGCTATGGCCACAGTGACTCTGTGACCTATGGAAAAGAGTCGCACTCGTGTGGGTAGGGCTGTGTTTTCCGGATGTGGCCATTCCTGATATTATTGTTAACGTTTTAGAATATTCCACAATTTATAACCAGCCTTCTATCGGACAAACTTGCATGAAAAGTTATAGAAACACACGAAAAAGCAATGAGTGACACTGCCAAGGAAAAGCTGGAAAATCTTACCGAGACCAGAGAACAGTCATGGAGTAAAATCAGCAAGAATACGACAGCAGACATAACAGAAACTGTAGCCCCTATTATAATTTATTCTTATTTTTATTATTCTCTTATTTATTTGATTTTACTGACACACTGATAGAAAATTTATGTTTTGAAATGCAGTATATGAAGAAAGGCCCTGGTTTGAGGATGGCATATTTAAATCAGTTCTGAAGTTCACACAGAAGTAGAAAAACAGACCACCGGATTCAAGGTGTCCAATCTCTGTTAGTTGATATATGACCCCTACTTTTCTTGCTGGAAATGGACAATATAAACAATTCGCTTCAAAAGAAATGAGTAAGCCCTTTATCAAATGGTATCTGTCATGATTGCCAGCATTTGAAACATGTCATGTTTACTATAGTTTATATAGGAAAGTCTATTTACAGGTCTTACACCTTATATTAATTTTTTTACACAATTATGGTGTATAGACTATTGATTTAACCCTAACATTTCACAAATATTATAAAATTGGTGCCATTTATGATTTCTTAAGAGGTAAACTCTCAAAATATCAGTTGTGCCAATGACAATCTTGGAATTCTCATTAAACGAAATATTTAAATATTAAACGAAATATTAAAATATTTAACAATGCATTAAATATTAGAAAGGAGGGTTTAAATTGGGAATACCGCCACCACCAACAACAACAATTAAATATCAGAAGTCACGGAATATGTTTGAAGAAGCGATTTTTGGATTTATTTTCCAGATATACGTCTTCCTAGCAAATAACTTTATGGTAGCAGTTGATTCTGCTAAAAGCTATCGACAGGAGGAAAAAAAAAGTTGTCTTTTGCGGCGATTTTATTAGTTGCTTTGGTCATTAACGTCTGGCACTTAATGGACACGTACGATCTTTTATCTAGATTCTTCATTTCTTAGATGTATTTAAAAATCCCATTTGCTTTCGGGGATGATTATAAAAACCAAATGCTGAAAGTATTTTGTACAGGTAAAATATATGACACGTTTATGATTTTTATGATTAAATAAACATTAACTGTAATCAATATATTTAGTTATCTTTTGGGTCCGTTGAGCACGATACATATACACAAAATTGAACTGTTTATTGAAAGTGGCGTTCGTGGCCGAGTGGTTAAAGTTTCCAACTGAGAATCACATGCCCTTCACCGCTGTGAGTTCGAAACCTACCAGGGTCAAGATCTTTCAAGTGAGGAAGCTAACCAGCTGGCTTGCGGAACGTCGTTGGTTCTACCCATGCGCCAGCTTAAGCCTAAAAAAATTGCCCGGAGGGGCACCTGGGGTCTTCCTTGGAAAGCTGGTATGGTCAAACCATAATGTCCACGGGAGGAACATAAAACTGGGAATTAACTTAAACATCAACAACTACTGTTTATTGATGTAAATACTGAGTGGCGCTCAAGTCGAGCCTAGGTGGCGTGGACAGTAATATGCATTTGCATTACTGCAAATGAACAGGCTCAGTCAAACCGAGCCAAAAATATTTTGTTTATATGTTCGGTGGATTTCAATTTCACCTTTTTATTTATGTTATTTTGCATATTTTGTCTTTTACTAGAAAGTCTCTTTCGGGTGCCTGTTGTTTCACAGAACACGTACAGTTTGAAGATGATTGCGTCCGAATGATAATTTCATCACACTCCTTGCATAGCTAGCTCATTCTTCCTCAGAGTTTGTCTGTCAATCAACACTCAGCTGAAGACTCTCAAGAGACCCGTTAAATAAGAATACTGAAAGCGAGAATATTTTATTTCGTATACATTTTTGAAATGTTTACTATGAATGATATATTTTCTTCTTCTCCTGTCTGTGGGGGGAAATGATTCTCACTTTGAAATTAAAAGCAGCAGGTGTAATCGAATGTTTATGAATAAAGAATGGACAACCCCTCAAAAAGGTTGATCGGACGATTCGGATATCCCTGATTTACATTATCATTACTGCATTACATCGGTAACGGATTATGTTACTGATTAACAGTAATGACTTCATGTATGGAGAGACTTTTGACGGCCGCCACACTGCACAAATAGCGCTACTGTGAATTTCAAATGATATTGCCTCTACCAGAGAGAGTACGCTAATCAAACCATATCCAATCTTTTAAGAAAATACATATGCGCGAATTTATACCCTCGCGGAAGTGTATTTTATGTCTTTTGCGTATTTTGCATTTGAAATTTATCATCACGAAATTAATTGATTCCTAAGCAAATAAATTGTTAACTCGTTTTCATATAATAGCAAGTGTTTAAGTTTTATTTTGTAAACAATCAGAGATAAATAATTTACAAATTTCAGATAAAGAGTATGTGATTACATGATTGTCTATCTATAAGTGATTAAGAACAAGTAGACAGTCACATGATACTCTGTTTATATAACAGTCTTACTCTGATAATACAAGAATTATTATATGGTAGATATGGGCAAATTGAATATTGTTCCAGGGGTAAATATTCGACAAGACGCGATATCAAAATTGGTAAAACATGTTACGGATAAAAATATGTTATTAAATTGTCTGTCACGTGACTTTTTATGAACTTGTCTGTCACGAGACTTTTTATTAATTTGTCTGTCACGTGACGTTTTATTAACTTGTCTGTCGCGTGACTTAGTTATCGATATTGTACTAAAGAGTTTGAAACCAGTGTTTTGTGACACGGACACAGGGGACCTCTCACGGTATTCGTGGCTAATTGTCTCCAATTATCAGGCTCCCTAGAAGATAATGTTTATCTTTCACTATTGACTTTCATAAAGAACCATTTAGTAATCAGTTTCCGAACAATAAACACAGTGTGTTTAGAGATAAGAACACATTAAAGAAGGTTGCGCGTGTCTGACGCTCGTAAGAAAGATAACTAAGTAATATAACTTAATTTAATGCATTAGATAGGGTAGCAATATCGTACCAATTATGAGTCAATTAATGGAATTGATAAAGCTGGGAAGTTGATGTGGTCGTTACGGAGAACAGGCACAGCCTGAAATACAGTAAAATGTTGTAAGAAAGATAAATTAGTGAAACTAGATTATAAAGTTTATTGAAAAATATCCAGGCCCTGTGATTATAAACCATTTTTCATGCTCAGCAATTTGAGCATGAAAATTTTGTAGCTTCATTTGCTTTCATTATCTATAATAAAACAATTTAAAGTAAAAACAACAATATATTATTATTATATTCCTAAAGAAATGCTCTTTTTTCGGTGATTTTTAGTTAGTCTTAATACTTAAAATTTGGTTTCGAAATTGATGAGATCACATGTAGTTTTATTATATAATTTATAAAAATCTAATCTCAATTTTGATACCAAATATTTAGGCATTAAGAAAAGAAGCCTAATAAACAGCACCGAAAACAAAATGCACAGTGTCTTTAGGAATAGAGTTTATAAGAGAAAAATTGAAATATGGTAAACCCGCCCCCCCCCCCAAAAAAAAAAGAAAAAAAGAGAATAAACAAGTATGCTCAAATCAGGAAAATTCGGTCCTACTTCGGAAACCGGACTGAGCCTCGTCACCGCCCCAACCAGTTCCCAACACCCCTCGGGAGGATATTCCCATTATAATCGCGAACACATCTGCCATAGATCATAAACCTTAAGCTGGAGACAAGTCTCAAATCGCAATCATCTGATTACCTAAAGGCGACCGATCGACATTTCAGTCAATCAGATGCTTGAGATTTTAGACTGGTCTCCGGATTTATTATCTTGGACCCTGAGAGATACATACATTCAATGTCATCCATGCCACACGACAGCGAAAATTTGACAAAGTGGTAACAACAAGATATTAAATTTACAAATTCAGACGTTGTCAAATAAATTCCAATAGATGGTACAAGTTGATCGGACGTCTGTGAAGCACTGATAAGAAACACAAAGTGGGGATCTTCTTTTCATCGCGTGTTTTCATTTAAATGTAAATTTGAGTGTAGGTATTAACGACCTGATCGAGTCTGTCAGCAAGATCCTTGAAAACATGATAACTTATGGGTAGACTATCACCTAAAATGGATTTTCGAACTGATAGGGAAATTGCCGTGTCGGTAATAGCAATTCAAAAGATAAAGTTATTATATGACGATTTAGCGATAGAAACCCGCGATTGCAACAGTCATCCAGGGTCCATTATCATAAAACATAGAGACCAGTCTCAAATTTCTACCATCTGATTGGATGAAATGCCGATCATTCACCATTTCAGCCAATGCTTGAGATTTGAAACTGGTATCCAAATTTAGTTTTATGATCTTGGGTCCAGGTGAAGGTCTCGTTTGCTTGTGAATAAGTACCTTGGATAAATCCGCGGTGACTTAAGAGATAGTCACGTTCATAGGTCACGGAGGATTGTTGGAGTGGTCCCGCAGTCAGTGGCCACACTGCCTGGTTGGACAACCCCATTGGCAAACATCAGTGAGTTGCGGGACACGTGCATAGGCCACGGAGAATTGTTGGAATGGTCCCGTGGCTAATGGCCACATGGCTTGTGGGACAGTAACGTTAACAAACAAATGGTGGTTTATAAGACAGGCCCGTTCGATTATTTACCAAACTGTTAAATGCATTATCAGGATGATTGTTTGGGATAAGATATTTATCTTACCGTAAAACTTATTGCGAATGATAACTAGTTCGCTAGTTAATTATCTAGGTAATTATGCGGGCATCACGAAAGTATTTGCGAACCTTAATTGGTTATCTTACGACAGAAATATGCCATCATCGGATGCATAAGACAAGTTCAGAGTTAAACTTATTTTAAAATACAGTTAACCATTTTAAAGCTTAATTTCTCAATTATATACGCAGTTAACCTTTTTCTAAGTTAAATTTCTCAATTATTTTGGTAGCCAATCTTTTTCTAAGCCAAAATTCTCATTTATATTCTCTAGGGTCTGTTAGAACTATCAGAAGCTTGTATTTATTCATTGTGAAATCAATTCAAAGATCGATATAAAGGTACAGGTTATGACCCCTTAGGGTAAATCCATTTAGGATGTATAAAGTTGCGATTGTATTTATATAATACTAGGCTATCTTTATATACGAAACATTTGTATTCAACGCTTAGTGATAACAGTGGTCCTATTGAAAATGCCATTACAAAATTTGAATGTAGGTTTTAGTAAACTGTTGACTTTGTGGTGGGGATTTAAACATTTCTAAACAAGGTTTTCAATAGCAAAATGCTTTATTTATAATGACCTTAAAATGTCCTGAAACATGCGCCAGGCTGATAGATATATTTATGTAACTTTAGGGACCTCGACGAGACTTGCTGAATGATTCGTTTTTTAATAAAATAAAAAAATTCACAGTTGCAAACTTTTAAGATTTCATTAAGCAAAAAAATATCATTTCGCTCACATAATGGAAAAGTAGATGTAAATGAAAAACTTACAAAAAATAAACGGAAAAATAAAATGTTGAACAAGCTGCTTTAACTAAATTTCCGCCACAGACCGTTATGTTCTTAGGGGTTAATCAGGACCGGAGTCATTTGAAAACACTTTACTTATTTTAAACTCTTAATATTATTTCATTTTAATTTAATATGAAAAGGGAAAATCATGTTTTACTTTCCTAAAATCACCACATAATTTTTATTGGTACATCAGTAAATTATAAATATTTAGATATAAATCTGATTTTTTTCTGCATATTAAAGTGTTTTTTGCAGACAAAACTCTAACCAAATCATGCCAAACTGATTTAGGATTTATTTGGAAAGAAGCCGAAGGGCAGATTCATATTTAAGTTAGAAAGGTGAAGACGCTATGGGATACGAGGGTGGGGGGGGGGGGGGGAGGGGAAGGCCGTAGGAGGTGGGTGGGTGAGAGAGAAAGTAAGGCAGAAAATTATTTAATCAAGGATGAACGACAGCGCAGTCTGGCATCTTTGTATGTTAGATGACTCTTACACCGACTAAAAATGATTGTTTACTTTTTCAATTTCTTCCGCTTTACCTTTTAATATTTTCGCCTTTAAACTAAACGACTAGGTAGGGCGCAAACGTCCAAACTAAATCCGGTTTTGCTAAGTTCTTCTGTCTGTCTAGGAGGACATTTCGGTAATCTTTTCTCGGTTCCATATACGACTAGCTGAGACTATTTCGCGTTGCAACTACAACACTGACTGCATGTTATTTTAATCAAAAACAAATTAAAGATGTTTTATTTTATAAAGAGATCACGAAAATGGGAAAAGCAAGATCTGTATAATAAATCGATTAAACTCGTTTTATGTTTGCGGTGAATGTTTGCTGAAAGGCAATCGATCTCGTTTTATCTCGTCATCTACGTGCATTTAACGTTATTCACCCTCGAGTACTAAAGTTGCGACTTCAACAACGCCCCGTAGCGAAACTAACGGAAAGTATTTTATACGATCACTTGTTCGGTGAACCATATGGACGATAAAGAGGTTGATATGTGTTCGAAAATCTCAAGTGAGTTCAGGTTTCACAGGATTGATTTCTATTCCAATTCGATCCTGGTTAGTCGCTAGACGAGGCCATTAATAACGTCAGGACGGGCCGGACTAGGTTCGATCCAACTTAGCCTGAGGTGGCCAGGCGATTGCCTTATTCAGATTTCAAGGTTACCCTTCTGTCTAAATCACAGGGAGCTAGGTGCGGTACTAGATGTGTACAGTAGGCTTACTCGAACCCCTTTATAGGGCATCAATTATTTTTCGGTCAGAAAGTTTAAAATTATTACTACCACAAGATTTTCCCAAACGAACCCCTTTACTGTAAATCTTTGATCCGACCATGTGGAGCATAGTTTTAAGTGTCGACGAAATTTGCGAATTAAAGGCGAAGTCGACTTATGATGTAACAGGTAGTTTTCAGTATTTTGTTAATAATTCAAAAGATAATTAAAACGGTCGAATAGCACATATTGTAGAAACACTTTTAAGTGATTTATGGAGGATCTTTATAATTATAGTTGTCTGTCTGTCTGTCCGTCTGCAAACCAACCGACCGTAAGACTGCTGTCGCCCGTTGTCGGTCAGTCTGTCTGTCTGCGTGTCTGTTCTTACATCTGTTTTAATAAATACTTTGCCAACTTCTTATATAACTGAAAACGTACAGTAGATAATAATGTAAATTTATAACCCCAGGATTTATTGTCGCTTGAATTTAAGTTAAACATGCAAATGCACACGTTTAAACTGTTAATACTTTACACTTGAAATTCTCAGCCAATATCCAATTGATCGAATGTATTTTTAATAGATTGGACATTGAACTTCGATGAGTTGCCTCTGGGCCTATCCTACATTTTATTGCACATATATATTTGATATGTAAACTAGGATGTATGTAAACTCACATAAGGTCGGAGGTTTAGATCAAAGAACGCATAAATTAACGGGATATATTATCTACATCAATCCAATTTCATTTGCATAAAATAATACTTCAGAAAGTCGGCAAACTTGGTGAAATTTTGTACAACAACGATATTCAATGAAAACTGATATTTTCACTCGTTACTTGGTCGTTAAATATGACCGAACGTTATTAGAATATCCACCTATGTCCGATAATACTATAGCCCGTGGTCAGATGTCGGTGTCCAGTTAGCCAACCTGCTGAGAATTGTAACAGGATGTCGAACAATACGGTGTTAGAACTTGAGAACATGTATATATTACACGAACCACGCCGTAACCGACACGGGTTAATTAAGCATATACAGGTAGTTTATTGTTATTAACGAATATGATTTTCAGCCGGAAGTTAGCACAGCATGATGTTAGACCCGGGAGATTGCACTAATTAACGCGGTAGCTAATTAAATACGTACCATGTATGTGTCCAGAGCCGGGTGCAAGAATTCAAGACTGGAGGGGGGGGGGGGAGTTCGTTAAGCACAGTTTTAGAGTAGTTACTTGATTATATCTAACGTTCTGGCCAAAATTGCCATCAACATCAAATATAGTTTTCCCCGAACAGAACAGAATAGAATAGAACACAACAGAACAGAAACAGAAACAGAAACAGAACAGATCACAGAAAAGAACAGAACAGATCACAGAACAGAACATATCTTTATTAAACTCAATCCAAAATACATAGTATAAAAATACACGATGCAAATATCCCAAAATACATTAATGCAAGACACTTAACATAGTTTCTAACGTGGGTTTCGAGCAATCCCACTGAATCTACTCTAGATCCGCCCTTGTGTATATTTAATAAATAGTATCGCTAAAATTTTTGTTTTCGTCTACATTTGATACAAACACGCGAGGTGATCTAACAATTTATCATAGCATACATATTACTATATTTGTTTATAAGCATACTGCATATTTCATTAGAATTTAAATCAATTCACTTTCGTTGTTGGATAAACAAACTGTCAGATAGATAAACAAACTGACAATATTTATATATCGGAACGTGGATTATTTAAAATACCTTAAAGTTTCATTATGTTATTCAGATAACAAGTTTAATAGAGCAAAAAAATCACGGCATAAAATTGACTTAATAAACCTGGGATTTTCCCAATCAGTTATTTTGCTCTTATTAATTTCATAACCCTTTTTCTTATTCTTCCATTATATTCAGTTTTGTACTAGACTATCGTTTTGCACCTCAAAGTACGAGTTTAATGCTATTCTAATTTCACGACAAATCTTATACAGAACAAATATTGGAAAAATCTTTTTGTAAATACTGCACGCTTGGATTTTATTGGATCGAGGAATCACATGGTATTCATCGCATGCTTCCACGGTTCTATAGGATTTATTTATACGTTTTGTGTACAATGTTAAACTACTTATATTTTTGTCATTCCACTTTAAAGGTTTAACCATGTAAGATAAGGTTTAAGTTAACGTTTATCCTGATTTGTAAATTGGACTTAAAAAGCATAGCGCTGCGCGCGAGAGAATAGTGGAGTAATTGTGTATTCAATACACAACTCAGCTGATACATGTTGATTGACACTCGGCTTCAGATGCTGTTAGTTGTGTTTTGAGAGGCGCGTGGGTTTATTTATAGAATCGCTGTATATTTCGTTATATATTGAGATCGCGTTGTGCAAAAATCATACTTGTGTGTATGATTTGTTAAGTGTTAGGGAATATTTTGGATAAATTCGGACACTTATAATTTTAGTCAAAATGTGTGACGAGGAAAAGGAGGCGAAAGCTTTCATTAATAAAAATGGAAGCGCAGGAAATAACGGTAAAATGAACAATTTGTACGTGGACCCTCAAAATGCTGTTAACAGGCAAATTCAGCAGTTACGGAGATTTATATACGGATTGGCAGCGCTGTTAGCCTTAACTTTTCTCATCTTAGTCATCACATTTTCCATCTTCTTCGCCAATCTCAAATGGGATATAGAGAATCACGATCATCCGCCCAAAATCGGTGCTCAAATGAACAAGGTTTTAGAGAAGGAGGAGTTGTGTTTGTTGTGTAATGAAGTTAGACTGGGCCCCAGTGTCGAAGAGGATCAAACTTTGGATTATTTTGTGAGAAAACCAGGGCTTAATGGCAAGAAAGACGAGGAATGTTGTGTAGAAACGCCTTCCCAGCTCCTCAAGTTGCTGCAGCTGGTAAGATCTCAATTTGTTATGAAATTTTAGTCCCATTTAAGAGCTTTCTAAGTTCTCCACTTAGTGTAGTGGAATTTCGTCCTGTTTAATAATACACTACATACTTTTTTCCTAGATAATGAAATTTCATACAAACTCTATTTATTTAGAATCGTAACCCCCATTCCCGCCCTCAAATTATTTAGAATCGTACCCCCGTCCACTCCTGTCCCACAGAGCAAAAACATCAATTTAAAATTGGTTGGATAAGTTAGTGTGTAAAGTTGTTCTTTTTTAGAAAAAAATGTTTATATTTTGGTGTTCTATATAATCCATAAACCCCGACCCCGTAGAAAAATAACAACACAACAATAAAAAAACGAGAACCAAAAAACTAAACACTAAGAACAACATGCATACTTACACAATGTAAGGAATATGAAGTTGATTTATACAAACAATATATTTTTATCAAAATAAAATTTATGTTGAGATAACAGAAGTTAGTGTAGAGACAACCTTAGGAAAATCCTAGAGATTATAGAACGACGACTATTTTGCCTGGAAACCCTGCTACTGTAACCTAATCTTAATTTTACATAACTTGAAATGAAGATCCGATCACATGATCTTCTTTAAAAACAAAATAATCTGGGCCCAAGATCATAAAACTGAGATTGGATACCAGTCTAAAATCTCAAGCATCTGATTGGCTGAAATGACGGTGGAATGTTTGAGATTTGAACCTGGTCTCCAGTTTTAGTTTTATGATCATGGTCCCCGTTTCAGGTATAAGCTGCTTTAATGTGACAATTAAGAAATTATTGTAAACCCTAATTAAGGTCACTACGGGGTCCGACTTATGTCCTTAAATTCGTGTGTTCTAATTCATTGAATTCGCAAATCTGCGCCCTAACTCTGGCATTAAATCATAATACATGTATTATACATGTATATATCTTTTGTTAACGCACTATGTAATATACACGAAACTGGCGTAAACATACGATATCCTACTAATAAAGTTATTGAAAACAGTAATCCTATATCATCTTAAATAAATGAATGTATTGCTTTAAAGGTGTCTAGTCACGTATTCGAACGAAAATATTAAGTGTTTTCAAATATCAAATTTAATAAAAAAAACTGTAAAAGACGTGTACATAGGCCCTATTTAGTAAATTGAATTTGATTTTCTTATACAGTCAACGTTCAGGTTAACATATTTAAAAGTATAATTCACACATAACACATCCTAACATTTACTGCTTAGTAAACAATTTCGGCGGAATTCGCTGCTTTGGCATCATATAGTGATACAATTAATAAACACACAACTGAGACAGTGAAGTATTCCACCCTGAACTGTGAACAGGCAGCTTTAATTAATGGACTCTGTTGATCATAGAGTCTGTGCCTATTTCAAACGTATTGAAAATACTATTCTCACATGCAGAAATAACAAACCAAGTTTTAATTGCTAGAATAATTACTTACTAATTTATATAAATGCCGAATGGCTGGAAAGTCAAATTCTGACATCATGAAGATCATTGAAATAAGTAAAACACTCGCATGAAATATAACGATATTACAGCAAATATTTAAAATCAGAGTACAATAATTAATTAAATATGATAACACATGTCGCGTAGTTTTTGAGCGTACACTCTACGAACGAGCGTGAATATACGAGCATTCAGAGACAAGCAGGTCGTGCCGTTACATGTAATTACCATTTACCCATAATCCATATACATGTATACGCCTTTCAACGTGTGAGTGACCAGTGTAGATCTAACCTAATGAATCTAAAAGCGGACAGCGTAGATCATGATCTGATGGCATGGATATGCAGGTTGATCTAGATCTTTAGTTTTTTCCACGCAATAAAAGTTTGTTTATGGAGCAAAGGGTTAATGGCGGTTATTTTGATAAACACGAAAGAGATTTGTCACATGAGCATATAACAGCTTCAAGAAGTAATGGATTCTCACCATGATCAGTAGCTGCCTATAAATATTGTAACACAGTAGAATGAAAAAAACATGTATACATAATTAGACCGTTTACATATACATTCTGGAATTTCTGCATTAGACATCGAAGACAAGCGAAATTACTTTCTGCAGTCTGATTGGCCTTTTTAATTCGTGACAGAAATGCTCGGAAGCTTCTTGCGAAATTTCTTGAATAATTTATCTTGTTTCTCCACGTACATAATCCATCAATCACCATTTGAGGGTAATTTTCTAGAAAGGGGGGCCTCTCACGCGACTGATACAATTTTTCCCATTTCTTAAGTAAACATTGTTCATCAAAGCGATGAAAAACATCTTCATCAAAAGTCTTCAAAACGACGCATGTGTAAATTGACCTAACGAACAAATGGTCAGAATAAAAACAAAGATAGCGAGGGTAAATTTAAGGTTTCATGGACCAGCTTACATGGCCAGACTCATTCAACGGAATGCCATAGTTTCTTTCAAATACAACAAAATCGTTTATGTTTTCATTGTGAAAAAGTGAAATATGCATATCAGGAATGCCCACATCCAGCAGACACAGCCTCCCCACACAGCCAAAAAGTAGAGAGGAAAAGAGAGCATGGTATTACAATAACTAGTTTTAAAATGGACGTTACAAACAATTAACGAAAGAGAGAACCCGAGGGCTTACCGCCTTGGAACGGTGCAGTAGCAAAAAAATTGCCACTGGGGGTTCAAACCAGGTTCTAGGGTGCACCAACCTCACACTTGTGAGTTGCGTTTGGATGCTGAGTTATCTTTAAATAATGATTTTATAGGAGTGCAATTGGTTGAAACGACCGCTTTATACGGGTGGTCACGATTATAAAATTCATGGCTAAATCATAGTGCTAGCCGTTGTCTGGTCTTGTTTGTAAAATTCGAGGCACACGTAGTGCCAGTCGCCGACGGCTTTAAAATCGCAATGTCATTGCACTGACAAACAACATGTAAATGAAAATTTTAAATTGATATGGAGCGAAACACAATTTTTATTGCGTACGTTGCTTTGATGGATTATGGATTAAACAAAAAAGTAATTGATTAAAAGATATACGATTTTGTTAAGATACCTGTGTTTTTTTGTCGTTGACATAAATAGTCATCGTAATTTATCATTTTTACGGAAGTCACTGAATATGAATAATTACTCGAAATTAACAAAATATTGAATTTGGTCTAAACTTTCTTTTCGCTGTTTCGAACCAACGACCTGTATGTACATGTACCATGTCTGGTCCTATGTTTAACGGAACAACTCATATGGCGACTGCTTAGCAAATATAACACCTATAAAAATTGGTCGTTACTCCTTTAACATTATGATTAAAATCAATTCGAACAAGTTGGACATGAAGCGCAATTTAAAAT
Organism: Corbicula japonica; assembly: GCA_038501625.1. NCBI lineage: Eukaryota > Metazoa > Mollusca > Bivalvia > Venerida > Cyrenidae > Corbicula > Corbicula japonica. The sequence continues at coordinate 1,507,302 of JAZAYU010000119.1, read as the reverse complement.
TATAACGTTTTGGTAACTTCTCCGATGGCAGAGGGGAATTTATTATAGCTGAGCCGACCACGAGTTTTCAGTGTTATACAATCCAAATAGATGCACGTGCTGCCACGAGTTCGGCGCAATTCTCATAAGTATAAAGATTACATTTGCAATTTTCTCCGTTAATTGAACCTGTAGAAGAATTTTATAGAATGTTTTAGCACTTGAAAAAAAGTTCACTTTATGAGAAATATTTGCCTGTAGACATTTATTAGTTTTAAATTTTCATATAAAACGTTTCAATATTCTTGGCTAAGTTGATTTCGAGCATAAGGAACATTTTCTAAATTTTCTCTTCGAGTCAGGTGAAGTAAAATTATCATCGTTTTGATTAAAAGTCAAGAACAAAAAGGGTAGTTAGATGTAGTTAATTACCGCTCGGTAATGACTTTCAAATCCCTCTAATTCATTTTCAAAGTCTACAAAATAATCTTTCAAGAATAAGCGGTTGTTTGATGCCAAACATCTTGATTTTCAAGCTGTTTATCTCTTTTCTAACATACACATTAAAATTCCGATCTATTGACTTATAATATAATTGATTCCATTAATCCTTCTATTAAATTAAACTGAAACCAAACCTCAAACTTAAAATCGAATGACAGCCATCTATCTTGAAAACTAAATCATTTTGCTTTCAGGTTTTTATTTTGTTTACTGAAGCATTATTTTATTTCGCGGGGGGGTGAATTTCGCGCGCTCGCAGTAGCGCAAACATCGCGAATATTAAACCCGCGCGAAATAAAGTGATACCACAGTTCTATTTACAAGTTTGTGACGGAATTTAACATGTAAAACACGATTTATTTTAATTTTTAGATCAACAGATATGATACGACATGTACATATCTATAAGCCTATTTATTGATAAGTAATGATTGGAAAACCACAGTTTTATTAAATTTTAGAAGTTTTTGACGGAATTTTATAAGTAATAACACAGTTTATTTTAATTTAGTATATCAATAGATATGATATGACATGTACATATTTATATAATCGCCTTATTGACAAGTAATGATTGAAAAAAATATTGATATACACAACTCTTGTTTACCAAAATACCTGTGTAGGTGGGTCAGAAATTCTCCATGACTTATCTATTTGACCGCACGCAACAAAGGGTTTAATTAAATTCTTAATTCAATACCTATCAATACCTATCTACAATTTACTTACTATATACATTGAACTATTGTAGTGTATTGCAGCTGTTATAAATATATTGACATAAAGTCACCGTTCAAGTAAAAGATTAATTGTCGAAAATATAAACTTGGCTTAAGATATTATATTTTTGAAAGACTCCTCCTTTGGACTTAGTACAGTGACTTCTTTCTTGTTTATAATCCCCCAGTGACTCGCATCGAGTTACATATTTTAGTTATGATTTCAATAATACCTCGTTTGTCATCAACTTAACTTGTTTCAAGTATGTCAATTTATAAAATTTTGAATATATTCTATGATGTTTTATGCATGTAAAAATAAAGCAGGTTGACGTGGCTCATTGAGTTCAAAATTGTAACAATAGCAGCAACAGCAGCAACAGCAGTACCATCAGCAGCAGCAGCAGCAACAACAACAACAACAACTTTATTTGTTCAAACAAAGTAACAAAGTAACAACAGACATGTAAAATATATCAGCGAATTCTACAAGTGTGAATAAAGTTTATAATTGTCTTTGAGATCACGATACTTTGTCATTTTCCGCTTCGTTCGACATAGTTTCATGTCACTTGAAAAACCACAAGTTTCAGACAATCGTTTCGTTCCGGCTCCTCTTTAAATGTCAATTAAGGGGAAATTTAGATTATTTCCCCCACTGAGAGGCGACCTATGTACTCCCTAATCTATGTAGCCGCAAGGGAAACTGTATTGTCCCTGCTGTCTAATGAGGTTCAGACCGCAGGCAGTGATGACAGGGGTAATGGTCATCAAAATGGACAATATCCCTAATGATGTGTTTGTCGTCTTTTGATGCGGATGTTGTTTTCATGCTGCATTTAAATAGATGAAAAAAAGACACTTAAGTTAAAAATAATACACATAATGATTATAATGATGATGATTTTGATGATGATGATGATGATGATGATGGGTTTTCTGTTGCCGTTGCTTGTTCTGCTGCTGATGATGTTACTGATGATAATGTTTTACATACTGGTCAGGATTTATGACAATATTGAAGAACTTTCTTTCTTTCTTTCTTTCTTTCTTTCTTTCTTTCTTTCTTTCTTTCTTTCTTTCTTTCTTTCTTTCTTTCTTTCTTTCTTTCTTATGATGATGATGATGATGATGATGATGATGATGATGATGTTGTTGTTGATGATATTGATGCAATTCTGGTGCTAATACTGCTGGTGCTGCTCTTCAAGATGAAACATGCGGATTAGGGAAACACAATTAATGAAGATCCGAGGGCGAATATTTATGACAAGTTGATATTATTATATACCTGAACAAATTAGATTGTTTCATAGATAACTGCAACAAGATCAAGCAATAAGCAGATGTGTCCATATGTAATACAAACACCCAAACAATTAGCGTGATCAGGAATTATAATTTTATGTATTTGAAACGTCTGTTGATTTTAGTTTTGTTAAAATGCACGTTATATGTTCAACATTCACGCGGAATAGGTTAACTAAAGCGTAGGCGGTTCCTTAAAGTGCCAGCGTCACCACTATTCTTTCCTTATACGTCGCTTGGTCACTCCCGCGACGTCTTCATCCTATATTTTATCTGTCCTCTACACAAAAAACCCCCCAAAACAACAGACTAAGTGTTATTGAATACAAATAATTTGTTAAAATCGCCCGAAAACAACAAACTTTGATAATAAACAAATGAAGCGAGAAAGACAAATCGGACCTAGTTGATCAATCGTCTTTCTTATGGTCATTGATTATGGTCATTCACTTTTTTATCCTTTGTGTTGAAGGTTTTTTCAATAAAAAATATTTATTTTTGACGACTTTGGGATGATGAATTGAACAAAAACAACACCATTTAGATGAAGGATGTATCCCCGGATGAATTATTTCTAAATTTCTGCAATATAAGCTAGATCCATTATATTTTTTTGAAATCTTAATTATGATGAATTTGGGTGAATTTGGTAACTGAAAAATACCATGACTAAACGTGGAATGAATAGTTTAGACTCAATAGTGAAGGATTGGGCTTTAAAATATTCGTAATGAATTGAAGTGCCCTGTTTGAACACTTCAGGTAGATATCCGAAGCTACTTACGGTTTTATCTAAACATCGATATGCATATCTCGTCATTATACAAATTAGCTTTCGTGGCCAAATCTGAATATTGAAGAAAATTAAAAGTTATGTTAAATTGTTTTCTAAAGAAATTAAGAGACATAACGATTTTTCAACAATGGCGAACTATTTTTAACGTCAACTTATAAAATATTCGCCATTTTGTAAGATCCACTTCTACGTATTAACCGCAATTAGGTCACATGACTGCCGACTTTTTGGTCGGATTTTGAAAATTGAACGAAATTTGGTGCATCAAAATCGTCTAGCATTTTCGATATTACCATTCTGGTCACATACAAAAGTTCTGTACAAAAGTGTTTGAATAATGACATTTTTCAAATCCTCTTTTCATCATGCCACAATTAGACCAGCGACCAAAATCATAAAACTAATTCCGGAGATCAGTCTCAAATCTCGAGCATCTGATTGGCTGATGAAAGGTCGCCATTACAGCCAATCAGATGCTTGAGATTTAAAACTGGTCTCCAATCTCGTATTCTAGCCCCTTTCCGGTTGTGGTATCAATAATTCGACTCCAAGCACAGACCCATTTTACATACTGACTTCTTATCGATGTCTTGTCATTTATACATTTATACATGTATATAGAAAATTCCTTGTTGCGCAAAGTTAGTTGGGCTCTTCCGGTCAGTGAATACAGTAATACAATACTGCCCTCTAGGGTCGAACTCGCGACCGTCCTGTCTGGCATGCAGCTAGATAGAAAAGTTTAAGTTAAGGTAGTTCGGTATAGGTCTAGGTTAAAAACTAAGGTGCAAGATGAGGGTGTAGATTAGCCGAAATATGAATAAAAGGATGTATCAAATAAAGAAAATTTAAATAATGTTTTAGGCTATTTCCTGTAATATTGTAACTGATACAGATTAGCATCACAGCCTTTGTTATATTACCTGTACACTTTCATACACACTGCAACACAATAAAACGTATAAAGAAAATGCCGCTGTCTTTGACATCATCATCATCATCATCATCATCATCGTCGTCGTCATTCACTATCTTCACTATCCATCCATCCGTCCATCATCATCATTGTCATCATCGTCATCATCTTCAGCCGCAACAGCAACAAAAGCATCAAAAGCAACATCGTCTCCTTCATCATTAGTAACAACATCAACAACAGCAACAACATCATCATCATCATAATCCAAACAACATAAGAAATCTTTGAGCATTTCCATTTGTTAATATTCTATAATTAAAGTCTTGACGTTTTTGTCCTCAGCAAAGTTTTCACTCTTGATGCCAACATGTTCTGATATTTTTCAACAGCTTGGTGACAGTTATTTTAACAGTTGGCATTACTTCAGACTTTAATTGAAATGTTTTTGTGATATTTACTTGATTTAGGATTCCAGCCACGGTGTTGAAATAGTTTTATTTCATTTCAACACTCTGGAATGACATTTTCATTTCAATATTCTGTCGACAACTTCTATAAAATCATTCGTGAAGACCTTTCTTACGTCTGAGGCATGAATTATTGTGTAATAATCTATCGCATTAACTTCGCCAGAACTAATTATATTTCCATTAAAATTACGCCACACCTGATCCTTTAGTGTATAAGGTTAAGATTTATATATTTTAATTATTTGCCTTTTTTCTATGAGTATTGCAGGGAAAACTGATTCTTAGACATTATACACCTATGATAAAACACCGTGCTTTTCACGCTTAAATATACCAGTGCTGAAGGTTATAAAACTGAGATTGGAAACCAGTCTCAAATTAAGCATCTGATCTGCTCGCCATTTCAGCCAATAAGATCCTTGAGATTTGAGACTGGTTTCCACGCTCAAATTTATAACCTTGGGCACAGTATGTTCTGCAGAAGGCGCATAGCTATCTGTTCGCCAGTACGTGGGTGAATGATTCACGCCAGAATGCAACATTGCTTTCAATGCTTTTTTAGACGACATGCCCGTTCAGCCACTTGCACAATTATGAATCCACTTGAATAAAGGGCTAGTTACGCCCCTGGCAGAGTCACGAAAATATTGCGGGACACAGAAACAGTCTAAAAGAGAACTTCGAAATACTACCATGTTCAGGACAGATAACTAACGCTTGGTATACCTTTGTTAAAAAAAAGTTACTAGTCATTGAAGCCGAAAAGGGCAGGCTTTTGTGCAGGCTTGTAATCAAGAGTTATGCAAACTATGATACCCCACCCACTAGTTGATTTTTTTTTCAAAATCGTATAAAACGATATTTATCATAAAACTTATATTATCCATCTTACTAGAAAGAAAGTTATAACAGAACACTTGAGGCACGCCACGGGAAAAGGTACCTTCGGGCAGTTGACGTCAATCCTTGAAACGACGTCACAAAGTTGAGCAGACGACATTAATTATTATGCAATTCGCGGTAAAATTTTATTGTCAAAATGTGTAACAAAATCGCTGTTTTGTTATGAGAAAATAATAAAAATGTGAAAGTTCTTTCTAAATATAGTAAAAAGCAAAAATGACACAAAAAATGACCGAAGGTACCTTTTCCCGTGGCGTGCCTCACTTAATCTATCATTACAGTTCATATTAATGCTATGAAATGAATTAATTTTTTTTTTCCTGTAATATAATTTATTGACTTGGAGTATGCAAGAATCATACTCCCATTCTAACAAATGCGCATGAAAATAATTTATACCGTTACGATCAGCATTTTATATATTATTCTACTTTCTTTCGACTGCACCGATTGTTCCGATTTTGAAACCGCCGTGGGATTTATCAATTATTGCAGTGGGTTCCGATTTCCATCAATATCAGTAAGGGACTTGCGATTACCGCTGTGGTGACAGTTTATTTCAAGGGGTCAAAGGTTTGCGCAGACGTTAATTCGCGCATCTTAAGTACTTTTTTCAGACCCAATAAATTATCTGTAGGTTTGAATGCGCTGTTGCCTGAGCGCGAACTGTGCGAGAGTTAAACGCGCGTGATTCGAAACTACCCAAAATTACCGATCTGTTTGTTCATTAAAAATAAACCATCTTAATAAATTTTTGTAAGTACAAGAACGCTTGACTCGTCCTGTAGCTTAATGAAAATTGATTCGTTTCTATTTCACATTATTTCCACATTAATACCACTTTCATACTCGTGATCAATATTTCATTTTCCTTTGCGCAAAGTGATCATATATTTAACGAGAGGTTTTGTTTTGTAAATGTATCCGTGTGTGAATAATTGGATCCATATTTCTGTCGGCACCAGATGGTTTACAGTCGCCCGTGTTAAGTCCATGAATTCGCAGTATTTGCTAAGCAATACACATATTATCAGATTGTCAGCTGTATTAATCACTTAATCATTCTAAGGCAAATTTGCTTACGGTAAATACTCACCATCCGGCGACTAGTACAGTTTTACGTCATCAGTTAACAACCTGAGAACCGAACCGTACCGTGGCAGGAGGAACGGGCAGATTTGGAAAGGGGGGCTGAATGCGTACCTCCCGCAACTCAATGCGCATCCATATTTTAGCACACTGAGTACGGGCCGTTAAATCCCCATTATTGTAATCGTATATATGGATAAAAAACAAAACAAGATAATTTTTGGCTGAGGAGCGGATTTTCAAATCAAAATATGTAGACACCGTTATTTTATGCAGTGTTCAGCTAGACCTATACAATTATTTTCTGTTGATGTAAATAACTATTTTTTAAATCTAAATTTTCAGTTTGAAATACTTAAAAACATAATATAAGTAAAGATTTTAAACTTAATCGAAGATTACGAAAGCCCGGCGACATGAACCTATGTCCGCACACGCATGTTTAGTGTGAAATTGATTATGATTTCATGTAGAAAATAAAGTACTGTTGGAAAACAATAATGTTAACAATGATAGTTTCTAAAATCGTATCAAAACAGATATTATCCATTGAAGTAGAAACAGATGCAAGAAATACTCGAATTATTGCGATAAACCTAATGAAACGTATACCTGGAAAAGAAATCGGTTGTTACTTGCTTCATTAATATAACAGCTCATTCTCTGGATCGGGGACTCATCGATTAATAATTCAGAACAAAAGAGACAAATTGACACAGAAAATCAAGTATTTCTCCCATAGCTGTGTTTGCTTTGTTCAATCACTGTCAAGCAATGTTGACGCCGGCTCTTTATTTCATCTTGGCTAAAATAAACACCTTAATGCAGTATAACATGCGCCGATCAATGCCAAAATATTGACCAGTGTTGGAAAATAACAGAAACCCATTAAGGTGATGTTGTCCTAAACAGAGTTTGCTCTGTTTGTAAATTTGTAGAAAATTCGACCGCAGTTGAATAATATGATAATAAAACTATTGAAAAACACAATAAAACACGATCGGATCTTTTGTAATCTTTTCTAATTTGAAACTTTGATCCTTCTGTGCATCGTAAATGAAATAATCATTTCCGTAGCGTTGAGTTTAGATAGAAATTAATTTTATCACAAAAGTTTCATCTGCAGTAGCAGCAGCAGCAAGTCGTCGTTACGATCACAGTATGGTGATGATGATGATCCACTCATGATCATCATAATCCTCCTCCTCCTCGTCCCCATCATCATCATCATCATCATCATCATCATCATCATCATCATCATCATCATCATCATCCTGAACATTAGCATCAGCAGCTTCAGCATCCTCCAGCTTTCCAATTTCCTCTTTTACCAATCTCCACTACGCTAGAGTTGTTTTGTAAATTTTGTAAATTTTGGTCACTTACATTTTTATATTGATTCTTCTTACTACCATTGCGTCATAAGAAATAAAATATTTATACAGTGTTATCGAATTTAGAACCTAAACAAAATGAAAGCAGGAATTTTATATATATTACGCTTGCTCGGAATAATCTTTATATCCACTCTTTCTCGCAGAATTTCGTACCCGAGAAATAAACAAAAATAAAAAATTAAATATGCATAATGATAAAAATTGAAATATGCATAATAATAAAAATTGAAAAATGCATATCAATAATATGCACATACCTAAAACAAGGCCTCCCTCCGTTCTGTCCATAAGTAGATACGGCATTAAAGTTGATTATGTTATCGATTTAAAAAGACGACACAAACAAGTTACGAAATCCGACGGGTTACCGCAATAGATCGGTTTGTGGCAAAGAATTTAGCAGGGGGGGGGGGGGGGGGGGGGGGGGGGTAGGGAAGGAGTTGAGGTTATTAAAACCAGGTTCAAGGCCATGATCCCTTCAAGTTGCTCAGATCTGCAGTCCAACCAGTAACGCTTAGAAAGAAAAAAACATGATAACGAAAGTGGAGATAAACAAATGTCCTGTTTGAGAAAAGGTTGTTGAGGCGCCTGCGAACATTTATTAAAGTACTTGAAAAAAACTGTACCACGTTACGCTCAATTATTATATATACGAGTATATCGGGTTACAATATGCAACCGAAACCATCACGTACGTATTCAATACGGAGATTGTCAGTTTTATATACATGTCAATATTCATGTTTTGCTATCTGATACATATCAAATATAATACATATCAAGTTTTACCCAGCATCTTCGGAAGCTGATCTGTTGCATCACTGATTTTTACACTTATGTACCACTTATTTAAATAGAAAAACACGAAATCATGCATTTACGTTATTTTGTAGACAATTCACACGTAAGATGCATTATTCCAAAGAAGACAGTGCTCCTCAGTGGTCCATTCGAGTATTATACAATATTTGTTCCCTTCATCCGGGGGCCTCTTAAACCTTAGAAATAAGCTTCTGGCTTGTTTGACTCTTAAACCTTAGAAATATGCTTGGTTATAGCTTATTCGAATCTTAAACCTTGGAAATAAGCTTGGTTATGGCTTGTTTGACTCTTAAACCTTAGAAATAAGCTTGGTTATGGCTTGTTTGACTCGTAAACCTTAGGAATAAGCTTGGTTATGGCTTGTTTATAGGGATAACATGTTAGGAAAGAAAACGAAAGAAATGTCATGCCCATATCAAGTGGTTTAATCAATATAAAATGGCTGTGTAAAGCCTATGTTTTTTCCTTCACTTTTTGAACACATGGATCTATCTGCATATTTGAGAAGTCGAAACAATCGGTGGGGCTGCGTGGTTACATTAGTTGGTTCTCATTACGCAAGCCTGGGATTAAGCAGAAACTACCTTCGAATAGATAATTGTAATATATAAGTTGAAAATTTGCCATTTCAAAAGACGTTAAGATTTTCTGAAGTGTAAAAAAGATCATTTCAAAGACGTAAGAACTCATTATTATTTACGACAAAAGCGATACACGAGTGAAAAAGCAGTGATAAGTGATGAGGCATCTTGGATGCTGGTTTAAACCGCCTCTTTATCAAATATCAAAAAACATGTATTTTGAGAAGTGTTAGATGATCTTTTTAAACAAAAGGTATGTTCTTGTTTACGCATTCATTTATTATATCTACATGTATAAACCACTGACTGAGTTACATGTTTTAAACCCGACAACTAAAATATACAACTGGTATAAACTTTTGAACTTGTTTCCACATAAATTAACATGAAAATTAAAGAGCAGTATTTATTAATTTATTTTTATTATTTTTATAAAATTATTCTGTATTGTATTTAGCATGCAGTGAATTAAATAAATCGTATTAGTGTTCACCACAAGTTTCCATCCAATCACTTAGCCAGTATTTCAACTATTAACTTAATTCTGGCTTTAAATAGTGGATCAGTATCATCTCGGTCCGCTCATCAAGTTTGTAAGAATGGTTTCCAAGTATTCAGGTTTACATTCAAGTTTTCTTTTCATAAATTTTGCAGTATCATTTTATGAGATCATTATAAAAAGAAAATCAGATCGAAACCAGTTATTTCTGATTTTTGGCCAATTGTGTGGCAGGATGGTCGAAATTCAGGTCGCCCCAACAATGATATTTTACCCAATAATTTATAATTTACTTGATCTATCTGCATTGTATTGAAGCTGTGATCAGTTTCACTTTAAAACTATGATCGTATTATTGACAGTGATTAACGATAATCTATAAACAATTTATCCTCTATAAAATAAAAAAAAGTATTTTCTCTTAAAATTCCTGAGAGTATCTGAGAAAAAGAATGTTTCAATACTTTGAATAGGGAGAAGAAGCGACTGGACCATCGTCCACCTTATCCGCAGCTGTTCTTAAACGTATTTCTTGTATCTCAGTTGAAAACAATATCTTTGATAAACATTAAAACTCTATTAGGATTACCTTTAGAACTTGGCAGAGGTAAAAGTGTGGGAGTGGAAAACAATTTAAAAACAGTTAAAACTGAATTCAAAATACCGGTTCTTTCTAAGAATGAATAATAACAACAACAACAACAATAACAACAACAACACACCATCCACATACGATTACTACATAAACTTTACAGACTGTTTAAGTTATATTATAATTACCAGACCATGAAAGTCCGGAGAAATAAAGCTTACATTGAAGAAAATATTTTAATGAAAGTGAAAAATACAAGAATACTTATGAAATACAGCACATTTAGAACCCCGAACACGTTAACACATGTGCTACGTTTTTTATCACTGCAAATTATGCGCTGTACGTAAGGTCGAAGATGAAGGCCATTATTGCCGCAATTTCTACATCCAGAAGATACTGACTTCATGTCCGGAGTTTTCGGATTGGTAGGGTATTGCTTATTGAAATATGGTGGTGGAGAATATTCTTTTATATTCGGTTCCGAACATCAGTTGTTGGTGTTGTCCCTTCAAGCCAGTTTTAAGAGAAACAATAAAAGAGCTTTTTTATTGCGAGACTCCGATAAAAATAGATTATCGGAATCAAACAATATATGTTCATTAATAAAATTTTATAGAGACATTTCCACTGTCATGATAATGCGTTCATTGTTCAGTGAACGGTGAAATTAATGACCAGTCAGTAATTGCTTTTTTGCACAGGTCCGATCACCTTAAATCCTGAAATAAAATATGCAATACACAAAAATTAACCACACACAAAAACAAATTCATTTTTAAACGTAGAATAATGAAGTATGAATTCTATTATTGCTTGTAATCAGATGGGCGTGTACGTCGACCTTTCACTTTCAGCGAAAAGAGAACGAATAGAGCGCATAAAGAGAAGATGTAAAATACATAAATTATACCCCATTGCTTAATCACCAGAAAACTAATGAAATACAGCTCATTTAGTACTCGGAGCTCGTAGACAAATGGACAATATGCTTTAATCACTGTCAATTATGCGCAGTACATAAAGTCGAAGATGAAATCCATTATCGCCGCAATCTTTACTGCGGGATAATGCTTACTTCATGTCCGGAGAAGTGAGTTAGTCGGGGACTGGATAACAAATGCTTACATTAAAGATATACAAAACATAAATGATATCCCATTACTTAATCAACAGCAAACTAATGAAATACAGCTCATTTAGGTCTCTGATCACGTAGACAAATGGGCAATATTCTTTAATCACTGTTAATTATGCGCTGTATGTAAAGTCAAAGATGAAGACCATTATCGCCTCAATCTCGACTGTCAGATAATGCTTACTTCATGTCCGGAGGATTCTGGCTGCCTATCCAGTTTATCGAAATCAAAACATTAGGGTAGAATATTGTCTTGTACCAACCAAGGCAGAGATAAAGATATTGATATGTTTTATTTTCAAGCATCGGTAGTTTTGGTATGATGTCATTTTGTCAGAGCAAATAAATCACGGTTAGGCCAGAGAAAATACATTATTAGATTCTCATCCAGATTTGGGGAAAAAAGGGGGCGGGTGGGCACTTTTTAATTGTTATTTTTTATTAACGAAATACCTAAAGAAGGTATTTCAGGATGGTCTTAAACCCGTTCTGTACAGAACAGAATATGTTTCGATTTTTTACCAATAACTTGTTTGGGGCGGATGGTTTTGGACAGGGGCGGGCGGGGATTAGAATCTAAAATATTTTTTTCTCTGGCCTTACAGCGCTTCTATTAAAATTTCAAAGCTCACTTTTCATTTATTTCAGTATACTAAATCGCTTAGTGAGATTCTTAATTAAGTCACCTATGTAAAAGCTGACCGCAATCTCAATCGGGAAAACACTGGACATGTTATCGAGAGGTCCCAGGTTTGAGTACCATTATGGCTGCAAATTACGTAGCCTGTAACTAATACAGTGCCTCTTTCTGGAGTAAAGCCCTGTAAAATCTCAAAAAGTTCTGTTAAGATTTCCATCTCAAAATCATATAATGATATACCTTGAATTTAAAGAAGTCATTTATTTTATGGTACAGTAATGACAGAACACATTAATATTATGTTTTCAATTCATTATTTCTTTGAATAACTCCCCACCTTATCTTGTATGTTTGCATTATTTTTGACATTGATAGCCACTATTGACAACTTATATCTAGTTCACACGTGGTGAGCGCGAGAATTGCGCGTGCCAAGATTGGCGCTGCGAACACTGCTTATCTGTTGGAGAGTACTGTAAAAACATACGGTTACCATCTCGAGTCAGATAATTCTATCATTCACACTGTGTGAGTTTCATGATGCCACCGGTTCGTCCGATTGTATTAAGATTACACATTATCATTATCATAAGTCTATATTTTTTTAGAAACATGCTATCATGGAGTTTGACTAATTCACACTGGCTTGATTGAAGCAGGTAGTTAAAGCATTCTAATCTGTAAGATAAGGGGTATGATTCTTCACAAAAGTGGTCATTGTTTTGTAGTTTACCGCTTTTTACGGTGAGGTTAGGGGGGGGGGAGTGTTGCGATGTGGAGGGAGGGGGTTGTGCAGATGGTTGTATGCTTGTCGATTCTAAGGTCTGTTCTAAACCTGTATCATTTATTCTTCTCGCGTTCTTTCATTCTTAACATATCTAATCCAAAATAGGGGTTATTTAAGTGTCTTAATAGTGGACTAAAATTTGGTTAACATCTTCACAGATATATCAGATAATCTACCTAATAGGTAACAGGTAGGAATTTGCCACAGAGGACGCATCAAGACAAAACATAATTTCACTTTTTCTCTAATAAAACACCGGGTTCTTTGTGACTAAGTCGTGATATTGTTTGACGGAAACAACATTAAAACAAAAACTGCAGTCCATCCCCAGCATTACAACAGTATTACAAAACCTACTAGCATAATATACATTTACAAATTGTCTAAATTGTCTCTTTTATTGAATAATGGTTGTATTTATCCTTATTTCATACCTTATTTCATTTTCGACCTATGACATAATATTTGTGAAGGTCAAATATTCTAGTAAATTTGGCTTCCTGGCTGTAAATTGTCAAGCATGAATCTTTTTAAATCATCAAACGACATGTAACCGGAAGGTATTATCCAAAAATTATAAAATCTGCCGCGGTAATAACTCGGGCATATTGTCATCAGGTTTCTTAACTTAAATTAAAGTATGTTTGTGTACTGGACATAAAATGTTTGCACAAAGCCTTCGGGAACGTTTGAGTGTTTAAACCGGAAGCAAATGTAATCTTGTTACGAATTTAAAGGGAACCGGCTTCTATTTGTGGTTTATTTGCATTAATTTCATCTTTAAAGTGTTAGTCGCCCGATTCATTCAGAGTAGAATTTGCTTGTGGTTTGGTTAAAAATGAAATAAAATAAAAAATCATAAAATAAAATATGCAATATGATATCACTTTTAGCAGTGTCTACCAACTATTTCTTGTCATTCCACCAAACATATTTAAGTTTGGTGGTATTTTATTTATTTCACACTCCCCTTTTGAAAATGATATACAGATACTTACCGTGCATTTTAGTCTTTTATAGACGTTTACTGTGCCTTTGATAAAATAAAGCGAGAATCTTTAAAATACATGCTCATTCTATCAAACCTTGCAACACTATTTTCTTTAAGGTATTTCGAAATTACTGGTTTGAATCACATTGTCTTCAAAAGGAATTGTCTCTTAGGAATCATTTCCCGAACCACGATAAATGTACGTCTATAATTTCATGAAATTAAAATTGAATGACAGCACCGGTAAATGAAGACGTCATTATCGGCTTCATAGGGAATCGGTGTGATAGGAACCAGCCTCTTGGTGATTTGAATTCCTATACCATAAAGTGTTAGGATGTCAGATTAGCAAATATTCTTCTGTCATATGATTCTACATAGAGATTTTTATAGCGGTTTAGATGTCAATCATTCCAACTATACAATCAGAAATTAACACATTTATAAATGGTTCGCCAATGACCGCACGCTATTTTTTTTTAAATTACGACACATTTTCAGTTTTAATGTGTGAGGGGTTCATAAGCATTAAAATTACAAGTGAACACAAATCCGTCAGATTTATAAAAGGAAGCCTTATTTTGCGATTCTTTACAAAATGTATGCCTTTTTCGAGTTCACACAAAATGTATGCCTTATTCTACGAGTTTACACATGTATACACTAGAAAAAATAATGCTAGTAAAGAAACAGTAGGGCCTATCGACCCACATCCCTTGTTAGAAAAGATATATTGTTGAAGAGATATGTTTTTTTCAAGTCATCGGGTGAAAAGTATACAGGGATCCCAGATTAGGGGTTCCCAAATTTTCTTTTACACGTACTGGATTGATGTGGTTTTCATCATATGTAGACATATCTAAATTAAACAGAAATTCAGTGAACCCCTACAATTATGATCAAATGGGCTTAGGAAAACGTTGTCTAAATAGTGGGTTGGTCTTTTTTAGAGGCGGAAAATAGTGCAAACTGTAAATATGACCTAGAAATATACTTTATGGATGGAAACGGTTATCCGGATATCCGAATAGTAAGATCGTATCCGGATACCATTCAAATAGAAATCGTGTTATCGAGATGGGCTTAAAATTTGTGTGATCTTAATGAAGGGCTTCACTGTTACAAAAATGGAGAGGAAACAATGTTGCTTATCCATAAGTAGACTCTAACACGTTGTATTAGCGAAAGCAATAAAGGACAGCCTGCTTTTTTCCGTTATTTGATTTTCTCCTATTGTTCTACGTAGTAGATTTAGGTCAGCGTACACTATTGCGTTTCCCTATATGTTCTATATAGTCTTGGGAGTCTCCTTGATTTATTTATTCGTAGACAATATCAGGCATGGTCTTCTGATGAAGTTTGAATATAAATCTACATAAAAACATAGATGAAATACCACCATGACCGTAGGTTTCTACCTCAAATTTCACTTTGAAGACTACCACCCTTGCCTATTGACTAAATTTACTTGTGGCTAACCTGTTTATAGGCATTATTTTAAAAGTAATTTTTTTTCTTATCCAAAATATTTTTGGTTCCAACAGCTGCAGAAATACACAATTTCTATTTTTAGAAGGAGTTTTATTTTTTCTTTAGCTATATTGGCCAATCAGCTAATGTTTCTATAGAGTCTTACGGGTTTCCCTTAACTTTTTTTAAACCAACCAGGAAGCAGCTTTTATTTAGTGTACACTGATCTGTATGCCCTTTTCTCGTCAGTAGTCTTCTATTAAAAACGATTTATGTTTTAATTGCAGTTTGTCGAGAAGAAATATCGAGAAGAAATGGCTCATGGTAAGTGTGTTCGTAATTTTCTTGTATCAACAGTTGTTTTACTGTCACAACATGTCAGAGCGCTGTGTTCATTAAATATGTATTTCAAGCAGTAATGACACAATTTATACATAGCATGAGTTTTTGCTATTGCATCAACAGTTATTTTACTGTTATTACATTTCATAGCTTTGTAGTCATTAAATATGTATTTCAAGCAGGAATGACGCAATTTTTACATGACATGAGTTAAGTTTTCCCTATTGCATCAACAGTTATTTTACTGTTATTACAAGTCATAGCCGTGTGGTCATTAAATATGTATTTCAAGCAGGGATGACACAATTTATACATGGCAGGATTTTTCGCTTTTGTATCAACAGTAGTTTTACTGTTATTATACGTCACTTCTTTGTGTCATTAAATATGTATTTCAAGCATTGATGACACAAATTATAAATGACATGAGTTTTCGCAATTTTCTTGAATCAACAGCATTTTATTTGCTACTAATATCTACCTACTTCGCGCACCTCTCGGAATATATGTCCGGATACACACCTATACAGAATATCGGAGCTTTATCCATGATAACCAATGTAAAGTGCATGTATATAGTGTTATATACACATAGATGCTGGTATTGCATGTAAACAGCAGGGAGATAGCACAGATTTTTTTGTCGGACATTATTCTTTTCTGCCAAGAAGAAGCTAATTGAATAAATAGTTACCATGTTTCGTACATATTCTACGACTACATGATGGAAAGAACAGATTGTGCTCATTAGTAAAGAAATGTATTGCTACTTGTGAGCTTTTAAAGGAGTCAACAGGGTCACTGTCATGTCGTACTCGTTTAACGAGTCCGCGCCCGCAGGGGAGATAATTTTGCGCTTTATGCGCCGATGCATTTTTATTTGCGCATTATTGTTATGTATTGCAATAAACATCAGTCTGGCAAATTACGCATGTTAGATGTTGTAGTTATTAGAAAACCGCTGCGATGCACCCTTTGCTGTTCAATTATTATGAGTTAAACGTGTTATGTAATTATAGCAAAGAATTGCAAATAAGATGAAAATGCCACGTGCAGCATTTGCATGAATTTCCCGACAATAAGCTCCAATTTGTTTATTACAATGTATGCACTACATTTTAGCAGTTTATTTATTTTCAATAAACATAATTTACATCAGGGATAGTGGAGAGGTTTAACCGTAATCTTCACTTGTTGGAACTTGAACATAGATCTAGATCGATCCACAATATAAAATATGAATTAGGAATAAAAACTGTCACCTAAAGAATCGAAAGTTCGAAACTGTCACCTAAAGAATCGAAAGTTCGATAGTAAACACATACTGCTAGATTGTTAGTGCTTGTATGCTATGCCAGTATATCGTTTTAAAATTGTCTTTTTTACTTTCTAAACTAGACTATATATAATGTGAATACACACAGTGTATTTCTACTATAATAGTGAAGAAATGTAATTTTTTTCGTTTTTTTGTTTTGTTTGTGGATTAATGCTGTCCATAAGAAAACAACTCAAACCCAGTTTCTGTTAATGCATTTCTGTAAGCCCATGCCATCGCGGAACCATTCAAATGAAAATGTTATCATAACATCCAACAGAAATCTAAACCGGTTAGTCTAAATTCCTGCTTTCACGAAGTCGAAATGCAATATGATATTAAACTGCCCAATAGTTTCTATTTGTATCAATTAAGTAGGCTAGCCTTCGGTCTGATTAATTTTAGTCGCTGAGAGTTTACAAAGTCAAGAATACTGCTACATATTTACAATTTACAATACATAATTATATTACAATATTCTAGTTTAGAACAAACACTATTTTCCATCAGTACAAATTCTTTACAGCCACATGTATATCAAGAAACTAATTCCCGATCACCTATCTTGCAGTTTAAAAGATTGCATGATATTTTTCTTCGTGTTTTAGACTGTTTTCTTACAATAATATGACATTAGCGGCATGGAACTTGAAAGAACGTGTTTATTTATTTAATTAGACGGAAAAACAATAGTTGTGCGCATGACAGTCAGAGAATTTCAATTTACGGTCATCCGATCCCTCGCGTGCCGACGAAACTGTTATTTTAGCGACTGGGAAATCATTTATATTTCTTGCTGAAATTGTGTGATTTTTTTTTGTAACACCTTTTTCATGGGTTCTGAAATTCGTGGATTTGTATTTTCTGTAATCAAATTTATGTGCGGATCTAAATATCGTAGTTGAAGGTGAATTCGTGGATCGTCTGTCTCGCGAAAAAATTGAAAATTATTAGACCAGAAATAGAAAAAACCTCAACAAATTCACAGAATTACAAAGTGTGCGTGTTTATTAGCATTCCCTACCAAGAACTGTTCATAATGCTGTATTGCTGAAATATAATGCATGAAAACGAAAAACTGTAGACCTTCATCAAATGAGTGAAAAAAGGGCTTACAGATCTGGATCTACACTGGTACCAAGGTTATAAAGCTGAGCATGGAAACCAGTCTCAAATCTCAAGCATCTGATTGGCTGAAATGGCGACCTGTCAACGTTTTGCTATTTGTCATTTCACGCTCCAGTAAATCGTGAACATTAACTGGCTGCTTATTTTGGAATTTATTTGTTAGTCTTCATTTAGTCACTAATTTTTCAATTAAAACAGATATAGAGAATAGCCAAACATTTCTACTGAAAAAAAAACAACAACAAACAAGCCCACAAACAAACTAGAAAGTTGTGATAATATGAAGAAAAACATAAGCACACCAGAAGTTTCTATTCTCTTATCAAACGTCACCATACATCATTTTGTTTGCTAACAAATTGATAAATCAGAAACTTCAAGACAATTGTTAGCTGTGTCTTGCTTCTTGTCTCTACGAACGAGGAGATAAGGAAATTCTCTGAGTAAACATTGGCATCAACAGTAGCAGATTCTGTACGGTAACATGTGCCAGGTCGATATGAGGATTAACACGCATTGCACGAAATAATTTGACTTGCATACGGTTTTCTTCTTATTTGCCACGAGTCGAGAACTGTGGTATCATTATATTTCGCGGTGGTTTAATTTCGCGTATTTCGCGCTAGGGAATATGCGCGAAATCAAACACTAGCGAAATCAAACCATGATTTAATATCTTGTCTTATTAGAAGAATACAAATACGCGAATTTAAGCCCTCGCGAAAATGCCAATTTATTCATTTGCGCGAAATTTGATCCCCGCGAAATTAAATGATACAACAGTACTTCATCATTAAAAACGGCGTTTGCTCGCATTTAATATTTACGTTTTGCTTTAACAAAAACAATGAAGTAAACGTTGCAGTATATGATGCGATTTTTCACGAATATTTTAATAAAATTTAAATAATCTTTAACGTTTCAGCTTAAAATCTGTGAAAAGTGCGTGATTGAAATTGTACATTGCATTAAAACGGTTTCCATCCTTGCTGATATCTTCCTTTTTAAAACGTTTTCTTTTTAAAACATCTGTCCAAAATGCTACATCGGTTACGAAATCGCGAATGTTCCTATCCGAAATTAAGCTTACCTTTACCAAACAATTACGAATTATCGAATATTCGCTGTACATTCGCTGTACAAGCTTACGAAATTAACAAAATGGCATGTCCGCATTTCGACTTCAGCGCGAGTGTGCTTATTCACACACTCGTTTTTTTTTTCCTCTACGATATTCAGAGATATAAAAGATCTGTGGATTTATCAATACATTTGATTGAGAATCAGTAGTTATTGCCGTTAAATGGATTGCTGTTCAGTTAGTCTATAATTATGGCCATCTATTCTAATATTAAGTTCCTGAATTGAATTGATTTGATGTTACATGTATTGATTCTACATACAGTGAGTTCATTCACTTTCACTAGTATAACAATTTCGTGTATTTTTGGTAAAATGCAATTTTCGTGTTTGTTCTTTTATTTAAATTTTGAATGCCAATTCATTGTTTTAAAATTATTTTATATGTCTTTGACTTTTCTAAACAAGACTATATTATGCATACAATCAAATATTTCTACTATTTTAACTATAATAATAGAGAAAATTAATATTATCATAAACATAAAATTAAAAATAAATATGTCCGTGGTTTTTGGTGAATTGCAATTTTCGTGGGGTTTTAAAATCGTGGAATTGTTTTATTTAAAAGTCAAATTTACGTACGCATATATTTCTCGTGGGGATTGGATTTTGAATTGGTGAATCGATTGGCTTACGAAATATAAAAAAAATAAACAACTTATTTGGCCACGACTTAACGAGAATAAACAGCATTGTGTTCAAAAGCCACCAGAAAAATAACAAATCGAGCAAAGAGACCGATGATGCTAGTAATTTTAGGCAGTATGATGATAAAACAGGACGCATGTTTAAATGCATTTAGACCGCGTGATGATAAAGTCACGTTAGCTTGAGAAAAAACTAAAGTATTGTCACGTTACATTGAGAAAAACCTACGTACACAATGAAATCATATGTTTCATTTTGGTAATGTTTACTTATCTTAGGGCAGACAAAAAGATATTAGATTTTATGTGGATAATACATTCTATTCTTCACTCATTTTATTGCAGGCTTAACATCATTCCTTCAGAATTTGTTAAGGTTTCTTCGGTAGCAACATCTGTTTATTGAATTCTCCTTTGTTTATTGATTTCTCTATAGATTTGAAAATGCTTTTAATTTAATGGCATGTTGTTTCTTATTTTCGGCTAGATCTTTTAAATGTTTGAATGAATCATGACATGCGATTTGTTTTAGGAGAATCTTCAGCCGATACAAGTTGACTATTTCACTGCGCATGTCTTTAACTTCAGCAGACAGTTTATTTACTGATTACAACTGAGTAAGAGTCTACCGATACAAGTAACAGCACTCCGAAATCTCATATTGATAATTGTAGCACGCGGTCGCTAATTGAAACGTAGATAATAGGTGCTAATATCAGACCGTTCGCGTCATGATATATGTAGATATCTGAAGACTGCGTTAAATACTCCGGGAAAATAGATCCGTTAGGAAACTAAACTATTAACAGTCTTAATTTTTTCAAGATTGTATGTGAGAACTGTGCTGATTAATGTATCGACTTGTTGAAGCAATCCCTTTTTATATTAACCGATACTGATTTATACAAATATAGACAGAAGGTTCTAGCTACATTTAAAAACATCCGTTTTCATTAAAGTGGGTTGGGAGGGAGTGGGGGGGGGGGGGGGGGGAGGGTAATCAAGCAGTGATGATAAATTGTCAACATTAATGTGAACATTTACAAAACTTGGATCATTCAGCTTTAAATGCTTATCAAAATTTGGCAATATTCCTGCGTAAAATTCAAAATGCAATCGGTCCTCAAACACCTGTTTTTACGGAACCTCAGATATATTTTAACGCATGTAAGAAAATTACGCATCGTAGGTATCGGTACTTCGTGGAAATTGATTTTGTTTGAACTATTTTATGCAATAAATAAATCTGCGGTAGAAATTTCATAACATCCATATTGAGATTTTCCACTCAGAATCCGGATCAATATGTATTGGTATACAGACGTTCAACAAACAGTAATCGATGAGTTCTAAGAACGTGTCAATTAACAGAGTTGCCCCACGGGCTTGCTAATTGAAATATAAGGCAAACCATGATAATTGCTGCTTTCAATGCTTCAGACTGGTAAATACTTACGGGGAAAATACACTGTCTAATGGGAACGAAGTATATGTTTTATGACTTTCAGGTTTGCTTTTTTTGTTGGGACTTAATGCCAAATAATGGGATACAATAGCAGGCAAACGGGTTCTTTCAGTTAGCCAATTATAGGTGTAAACTGGAAGTCGACACTTCGGTAGTCTAGGCTGTCTAAGCGACTGTTCCATTTACTCTATATTTACGCATTCTATCGCATGTGCCGTCTGGTCAGAATCTGCAATGTTTACATTTGATCAGAAACAACTTAAGGTAGTCTAACTGTAATGATTTCCCGCGCTTTTTTCTCGAATGTCGGGAATACTCGGTTAACTGTCACTAACAGTCGACAATAATCGATGTCGCTTCGGTTACTATCGGCTCTGACGAGTAGCGTCGGAAGTCACCGAAAGCGAGTCGATGTTTGACGACGTCGCAAATTTATGCGCGGGAAAGCATTACAGTTAGACTACCTTAAGACATAAATAAGGGAACAATTTTAGATCCTGATCAGACGGCACAGATGTGCCGACTGATCTGCGTATACTGTGATATCATTATATTTCGCGGTGGTTTAATTTTCGCGTATTTCGCGCAAGGGTTAATGCGCGAAATCAAACCCTAGCGAAATCAAACCATTAAATATCTAATCTTATTAGAATAATACTAGTGCGCGAATTTAAGCCCTCGCGAAAATGTCATTTTTGTCATTTGCGCGAAATTTGATCCCCGCGAAATTAAATGATACAACAGTACACGTTTCGCTTACGCCTTAAAGCGTTATAGAAAACTAGGTATATACATTTTCAATGCCTTCTCTAATAGAAATATGTTTATGTATGGTGGAAACTAACAAGCCATATATGTCATTTTATTTGAGTAATAATGTGTGTAAACGAGTCATGCAATTTTGAATATGATATAATCAATTTAAATTGTTTGTTAATTAATAATAGTACAATTTGGTATATAGACAATGGAAATTGATCTGTTATTTGAAATAAGTACCTTCTCCGATGTTGTGTCTTAGAAGTGAATAGGTCTGAAATTGTTTATACCACCTTTAATATACCTTGTAATAGTTATGCTGTAACAAGTTTATATATTTGTCACTGCTGTTCGCTATCTTGTATTATGCAAAATGTTATCCTCATGGGCTTTTAAGCCTAATGGAAATAAAATTATCTGTCTGTCTGTCTGTCTTTATAGAGAAAAAGGTTGAGGGGGAGACTACCAAATTTTATTTATTATTCACTAAAATTATATCTAAAATTCAGTTTAATTAAATACCACTATGACCCGCAATGAATGTTTGCTCATCTCCATATAGCACTTAGACTTAAAATGAATTATTCATCTCGCGTTAGCATCGGTTGAAAGCAATGTTTGCGTGAGAACATTGCATTTTAGTTGTAATCAATATTAACAATCAAAACAAAAAATAACGAAAATATTGCATCAGCAGTAACAAAAGAGAGTTTTTCGACAAATCACGTGATCTACTGAATTTTGCTGTATGTATCCAACAGAGAAAATTGTGTATTACTCTTGCACTTAATGATGAAAGGTACTAATAAATGCGTAAAAAATGCAATCACAAATGTATTATAAAGTCAAGTTAATACCGATGATTAGAGCTGTTTTATAAAATTATGTCTTAAACAAATACTTGTTTAAAATCTGCTTTTGAAAGTAAACTTTTGTTTTCAGTAATGAATACAAATTGAGTTTCTGTGTAGAACGTTAAATTTTAATTCGTGTTGAACTGAATTATTTGTAATTATTACCGGTTTTCCGTAAAATCCGGCATAATTGTATATTGTTCGTGGTCTGTGCAAAGTTTGGAAAGCGTTCATTACATGTGTTGGTAGAGAGAAAACATGAACATTCATGCACATATATTTGCTTACATTTCCAGATAAAGTGTTGTCAAGTAACATATGGTAACTAATTGGATACATTCAAATGAATTAAATTAATTGATCGGAATTAGAGATTACCAGTTTTTCTTGATTAAAATGCATTTACTTCGCATCTAAACTACTGATTTTAGATAAAATGCTGTACATATGTTTTCACCACGTCATGGGTGCTAGACGCATTATGAATTTAAAAGGGACTGATTTTTAGCTTTTAGAATAACTAATTACTGTTAAAAGTATCATATTCCCTACAGCATTTTAAATCTGCAAATAAAAAGTACACAAATTGTCAATTTTGGGGAAATATAGACTGTTTAAATTCATATTTTATAAATGAATATTGGCTTAAACTGGATGTGGATGGGGATTAGCCGAAATATATCAATCATCACCCGAATTTCAGGTTAAAAATCTTTGCCTAACAAGTTCAGGAACGGTGATATATTTTGTCAGGGATGGAAACCAAATATACAGTAATTCAAAGTAAACATATTTTATAGTTGAACTTTAACTTTAAATGGCACCGAATGTTAAATAAAGGTCATATTTACAAATAGCATAAGACTTTATTTCCTTCGCCAAATATTTGCAGTGTTTACATAACTTAAGACATTCATTGACCTCTGTCCAACTGGGGTACAGTGATTAAGGATTTAGGACCATCATTGACATATTTCATATCTTGACACTGGATGGTAGGAAATCAATGTAACTTTAAAGTGTTAAAGACATACAAAATATAAGATGATTCACCGAGAAATTTTTCAATACATTTTTATTTAACGGGAGATAATAGGTGTTAACATTTACATTAAAGCCTATGGAAAATATCGATTTTTTGCTATTACTTTAAAAATATTTATTTTTTCAAGAAAGTCTCTTGGTAGAAAACTTAACAAACAGAATTTGTGTACTATTTTAATAAGAAATCAGATATTTAGCGTAGAAAAATGGAGAAATTAATATTTTTTTGTGTTTCCAAGGGAGATAACTCAAGACAACCATGTCAACAAGGGCAAATAATCACAAAACATTATCGCTCAATTGTTATTACATGTATCTGTAACTTGCCTATTGTCTTTTATAAAGACATTTAATAACTAAATAACTTACATAATCATGGTTACTGTTTGGTTTTAATATGCTAATGATGGGTCTAAGACCTTAAATGTTAATTAATGTGTGACTGTCCATTATGAAGACATACAGTAGAATGATCTTTTCTGCGCTGTAATACCACTATTTAAAGGCGTATTTTATAGAGTTCCTATACTAGTATTTTAAACAATCATCGTGTCCTAAATACTACCCTAAATTGAGACCGAGTACTCTATTTACGTATTTATTTAAAATCGAAACTGATTACTCATTAATCCGAGAAATTATACGGGCTTAATAAAGCATCTTGTTCACCTTAAAATAACATTTTTATCACGAAACTTTAAATTATTGGAAATTTGTTATAGTCACAGTTACATCAATTAATCATAATTATAATTGTTTATGCAAAACAAAAGCTATGATTGTTTTGCAATATGTTGACGAAGATTTTATGCGCAATGAATGGTGAAGCTATTGCGTACCAGGCCAGCGGGTACCAAATACTCTCGTAAAAGGTCCGAATACCGGTCACCCTCAAATTTGTCATGTTGTATTTGTAAGTCATTTTGTTATTGAAAGTCACTTTTTACTGTGTTTTATAATATTTTGTAGGATATAAATGTATCTACGCTAGGTTAGTTTGACATAAACAGGAGCAAAAATCAGGTACTTAATTTGACAGTATCAGTCGCTGAACCTGTGCCAGATGTTATCTATGTTTTATGGTATTCTACAAATTTGTTAGAGTGACATAAACATCAGATTGATACCGGCAACCAGTTTATCAAACTTTTTCTTTCACCTGTTGCGTTTTTTATCTAGTTGTTTACTTAATAGCATTAATTAGAAAATATCGGTTGTATATTCAGAAGTTCCGAAGATCTTGGGTTTGCTGTAATGACGAATGCTATGATAAGGTACCGAGATTATTACATAAATCCAGCGAAATAACACTTCATTAAGGCCACCCCGATATTAAATAATGCCACCCCAATAATAAAACCACTTTATACCAAATAAGATTATATAGTTTTCCTAGATAAAGACTACCCTACTACTAAGTCAAATGGTGGTCCTAATAGCGGGGTTTCACTGTAAGTCCGTGCGTGCACCATTGTAGCCTTACGGAAGGGAAAAGTATTGGTGTGTGAGACTAGCACAGTCATACATGCATCAAAAATATCGTTCATCTTTGTAAGATATTTTTCTTATTTTCAAATGCAGTTCATTTTAAGCTTAATGCAGCCATTCTTGTGGTAAAAGACTAACACTTTAACATGTTGTTCAAAGCCAGTTTCTTTATTGCTTCTAATACTGCTTACAATATCTGACTCGATTCCATTACAATCCTTACAAATCAGCTAAACAATTTTTGAGTAATCGAGTGAGAGCACTTTATTGTAATTTAACAGTTAAAAATGACAAATGCATTAAATTGTGTTTCAATTTTTAAAAATATTTTGCTGTTGAATTCAAGTATAAGCAATATTCGAAGTAATAAAAACGTACATTTTATTGTACAAGACCTCAACGCTGAAGATTATAACATGGTATGTGTGCAAACATAGGTCTCAATATGAGTCAAAGTTCTACTAATTACAAAGAAAACAGATCACAACATGTATTCAGTCCAGGCTGTCAAAAGTTTAAACAACGTTTGATAAGGAAGTGCAATGCAATATTCTAATTTTATTTCCGATTAAGGATTCCCACAACTGTGATGTGACACATTTCCGCCGCTGAGTTCCGACGTTCAAACTCGGACCGAGACGCCGGGATACAGCGAATGAGTGTCAGATCACATGACTCTGATTTTCGAATAAGTCCATCCTTACATAGCTATCTTGCGATGTTTAATACTCAGCTTTAAGCCATAAAATAAAAAATGAAAGACTCGTTAAATGTTTAACACTATACACTAGTAAAACTTGCTTTTTACACAAAATTTCCAATGCCTCATTTAAATCTGATTCATATAATATATATTGAAAATATTTAACAAAAAATTAACTGATGAGATATTTATAAAATCTTTAAGCAAACATGAACCTAAATATACATAATTACATTACATTCCACTTTATTAAATCATACTTTATCCAAGAACTTTAGGCAACAAAACTGATCTGTAAAGCAATCGATAGTCCACGAGACGGATTCGCATTCTCAGAAACATTCGGGTTGAAGGTTATAAAACTGAGTTTGGAAACCATTCTCAAATCTCAAGCATCTGATTGGCTGAAATGGCGACCAGTCGCCATTTCAGCCAATCAGATGCTTGAGATTTGAGACTGGTTTCCATGCTCAGTTTTATAACCTTGGGTATCGGTAATTGGTGTACGTAGCGCTCACAGCTTTCCGTAATGGGCGAATACAAAAGCAATTAATTTAGACAAAAAACATGAAAAATTACCGAGCAGGAAAACGAAGAGAATTTAAGTAGGTTTTCTCACGACAGGCCACCATCTAAAGGAAAGGAAGGGATATAAATACAATCAGGCGTTCAATATTCGCAAATCATAGTATAATAAATAATAAAAAAATATATGACGCCACCTGACGGACGAGAGACATAAGCTTTGTTTCATACTGTCGGCGTGACCTTTAATGAATGAATGTTAGTTATGAATTTTTAAATATTTGACCATGCTTAAATTTTACAAATTTATGGAAATTACGCCCGACCGTGCGTTTTTTTTACACAACAAGGGGAGTTTTCGAAAGGCGATGCGTTTATTTCACAAAGCCATACCTAGCATTCATTTTTGAAAAAAAAACAACAACGTCACACCGGAATTTTCATAAAGCGTGAAACTTTTTTTTTTAAATTAAGCATTACACAGCTATACCTGTCAAATTGGTTGAATAATGATATCTGCAGGTGCAGCGAAATCTGGTTAAATGATGGAAAAACCTCATTTGTAAAATTGCAAAAAAGAGTAGTCAGTTTAGATTAATTAAGTATATATTGAATTACTTTAATGTATAAATTAGCATGTACATGGAATTCAATATAGTCAAAAACCTCATTTGTAAAATTGCAAAAAAGAGTCGTCAGTTTAGATTAATTAAGTATATATTGAATTACTTTAATGTATAAATTCATATGTACATGACATTCAATCTAGTCAAAGGCCTTCGTTTAATTAATTATGAATAAATTTAAATAAACTTGAATATGAAGCAAAAGTTGAAAATGTACATGTATTTCGATTTACACGTCAGGAACGAAGATTTTCATTAAAACTGATGCAAGGAATTTGTATAAAAGAACACCAACGAACAAACTCCAGCGATTCGAGTCCGCCGTTTTCAGTAAAAATGATTTGTGTTTCAAAGTTTCATAAAAGAGCCCATGATATGTATGGTTATGTCTCCAATTAGTGTAGCAATGCTGGCCTTCAAAAATGTTTACAATATACAATTATTTACTTATTAGCTGGGAAATATGCTGTGATATTGACCGCAAAAATCGTTATTGACCGAGGCGATAGCCGAGGTCAATAACGATTTTTGCGGTCAATATCAACAGCATATTTCCCAGCTAATAAGTAAATAACTGTTTTATTACATGAACTATAAATAGTTATATATAAAAAATGGAAACTTTCGCATTCTATTTATAGACAGGTCAGTATCAGCGAAAGCGGGTCAATATCTAGATTTATTGACTCAGTTATTGTTGGGGTGTAACCAATCGCGTTGCGTCTATTTATAGTTCATGTAATAACTGGTGTTATTACATGAACTATAAATAGACGCAACGCGATTGGTCACACCCCCAAAATAACCGAGTCAATAAATCTAGATATTGACCCACTTTCGCTGATATTGACCTGTCTATAAATAGAATGCGAAAGTTTCCATCTTTTATATTATTTATAGTTCATGTAATAAAACAGTTATTTACTTATTAGTTGGGAAATATGCTGTTGATATTGACCGCAAAAATCGTTATTGACCTCGTCTATCGCCTCGGTCAATAACGATTTTTTAGGTCAATATCACAGCATGTTTCCCAGCTAATAAGTAAATAATTGTATAATATTGTTCATAAGGAGTTTGAAGATTGTTTGGAAATAATGATGTCTTGTCTGGAATCAGTATTAGAAAAGGAAATAATGATGTCTTGTCTGGAATCAGTATTAGAAAAGGAAATAATGATGTATTGTCTGGAATCAGTATTAGAAAAGGAAATAATGATGTCTTGTCTGGAATCAGTATTAGAAAAGGAAATAATGATGTCTTGTCTGGAATCAGTATTAGAAAAGGAAATAATGATGTCTTGTCTGGAATCAGTATTAGAAAAGGAAAAGGTAATTGCTCGAAATAAACAAATAACCTTGCATTTTTGTGTCACTATTGAAACACGAACGAATCCATTTTAAAGCGAAACCATGTGTAATTGCAAGTGCGGAGTCTATATCCGGAAACTGCGGGTTCGAGTCCCACCAGGGATGAGGTTCGTCTGCAGTTTCCTCAGTCCACATTCGGCGCGAGTACTGGTTGGTAACCCAGGAAGCAGTCATCGAGCGTGATTTATTTAAGTTGGAATAACTTGTTTTACAATCGATGTAAAATAAATAAGTTTAAACTAAAGTAATATCCCTGAAATCTACAGCATCTGACAGGTTGCAACCTATATAAGTGGACTTTTTAAAAATATAATTGTGTAATATTCGAACAATTTCCAGATTTGAAATGAAAAATAACTTGCAATATTTTTATATTTGTCGCTTGCAAATTTCCTTTTTCATCTATTTTAACAGTTTGTATAATATTTAACAGATGTGCCCCTGTCAATTAAATCTAGGTTAATTTGTCCTGAACATAAGCTAAAACTGTACTTAATTTGACAGATATTGTGGCATAGTCTGTGTTAAATGTTATCAGTTATTGATGAGATGTTCCTACATTTTTTGCTGACACAGATATCAGATCAGATTATCCAACGGCTTGTTTCACCTGTTGAATCACGTCCTATTTAAATGAGGTTGAATATGTGATATATTTTTATACGATTACGAAACTGCCGCAGTTAATATAGTATGTTTATAATCAATCTAATTAACACGCACCTGCTGAATGGTCATACTGTTTGTTTACTACTCTTAACCTTTGAAACAAAGTTGACTGTTTAACTGTTAGAATGAAAAAGAAAACAGTTGGTTGGGGGTGGGTTGGGGGTGTTATCTTGGCGTCATTTTCAATTTTTAGCGTTAAAAGTAAGATAATAATTCAGAGAACAGTTTATACGACATGGAAAACCCAGTCTACCGCTTTCGCTTGCTCTTTCGCGGTCACTGTATTGTATACATTTTTCTTTTAAACCACTTATTCGTATATTCTTTCATGCCCTATTTTGCAATGCTTTGAACATCTCAAGGGTCAAGTGCCAACTTTTTTCCAAGTCTTGCGCAATGATCGATATTTTGACAATTCTCGTGAATAAACTATCTACCACATACTCGTAAAGGTCGAGGTTTTGACAAACCAGTGGACCTGCGGACAGATAGTATCCTGAATGTGTTAGCCCTATAACAATGTTTCCACCTAATTTTCGCCCTTTCACTAGGCTACCGTCCAGTTACGACGGTAACTTATCTTAAGAATTTCGTTATCTTTATAAAGTCATAAAACTAATTGTGAGTTATTATATTGGTGGTTCTTGAATATACCAGATACCTGTTTCAGGCGTTCATCTGCCACTGATTTCTCCGAATATATCCAGACAATAAAATTATGTCATAATTTCTCTCTTTGTTCTCATTTATTGGAATAAATAATGATGTTTTAAGATAATTATCTTACATCTACGCATGTTTAAGTGTTTTAAAAGGAACATAAAAGAATGGGATTATGCCCTAGAAGAAATCATTGAAAATGCACTATACTTTTCAACATTTGAAATAGTTATTCAAACCCTTAACCTAACCTAACCTAACCTAACCTAACCTAACTTAACCTAACCATAACCCAAACCCTTTGCAAGATATGTGCAATTGCTTAACAGTGTTGAAAGAGAATAAACAATTTTCTTAAACGTTAAAACATTTATTTGCCAAAAAGTATCACGACAAAATTCTCGAAACTTTCTGGTAGCATCAAGGTATTTATCGTAAAATTATGTTTTAGGATATGATGACCATGTCACAGGAAAACGTTGACAACTTTCATTTCCAACTTATTTGAGCCAAGTATTAAATAGCTGCACACGTGTTGAGAGTTTACTAACATAAATATATTAATGTGACTTTCATCAGAGATGTCTAACATGCATTTGACCTCTTATTTACCACTTTTGTCTTTTCCGCCGAATGATCCTCGGTTGTAACACACGAGGCGTGAAGACCATGACAGTGTATTGACCGCTTTGTTTTAAACGATTTGGTCGTTATATACAACATTAACCTGATTCTGAGCGGTGTTATTCGGTTGTTGTATCAGCGCTTAACTTGTATTTGATGTTTTAATGCATGTCTTGTGTCCACATCAATAGGAGACACCAGAAATGATTAAAATAAATTTTTATGTTTAAAAACAAAGTATTCCTATGGCGTGTTTCAATCTTGTAAAACAGATGCATGGCTTGATGCAGACCTAAGATAGTTCTGATACTAGTAGCTCGTTAATTTGAAAGATATTTTTGTGATTTTGGAGACAACACGTCTTGCATGTTCGTTCCATTACATGACATGACACGATGGTGTTAACGGTTCTTTTTAGTCGAGCAAACTGTTAAGGTCTTTTCATTATTCCTCTCTTGTATTTTACACAACAAAGTCACATAAAAACTACTGTAAAATTACGTGGATTTACGAAAGTCGTGGGTTGTGCCAGTCATTGCTTACTAGTGTCTCGGTAACGAAATCCCGCCCATTTAGGGTCACTGAAATCTAGCATACCAATAGAATTACAAGTAAACACCGTAAACTAGCACAAACAACGGATTTGACATGCATATGTGCAACATAAACACCGATGTTGCAAAACTACTGACAGATTGCTACTAGAAATGTAACCCTCAACAAACATTGATTTCAGCATCATTGAGGCTCTTATCTCGGCTGAACAGAAGGCATGATGAAAGGCTGTTGTTTGTATTATCTTTCCAGAGTGTGCGTTAACATTACTGTGTAACAATGCTAGAAATGACGATGATCGCTACAGTTATGTGCTGCTTTGTTGTTTTTTCTTCAGCATCGTTCGGACGACGATTTTCTGGCACGAGAGTGTGAAAAATTTTGATTGAATAAATAATGCTATACTGTTTTACATTTGAATGTAAGAACTTAATGTTTATGCCATAAATTATTTTATTTAAAAAACAACTATCTTCGCTTATCACAGAAAGTTCCTAAATAATTATTATAATTAATTACATTACTGAGAAATTGTATAATACCTCTTATAATGCCGATTTTTTTTCGATATTACCAAACTCGAACTTTTCGAAATTGGGGTTGTTACGGAGTCAATCAATAAATTTAGTATGGCCCAGAAATTGTATCATTCGCTAAATAAATGGAAAAAAAATAAAAAAATTAAGAAACAAATATATAAAAAACGAATCTCCTGAGGTTCAAATTAAATAATACATTAATTTTATCTTCGTTTTACTTGGTTTGCAGTTTTGAATTACATGTAGACCTAAATTAAGTTTTCTTGATAGACTGACCAACTACATTTTAAAGCTGATTTTCAAATATTGTTTTCTGGTTTCTGAAACGTTTACTGGTACCATCTATCATGGATGAAATGTGGACATGAAAGTGACTCGAAAATAATACAATATTGCATTTGTAAAAAAGATATTTGAACACCGATACGCTGCCAGTGTTCCTGTTAGCGGACCACTGGTATACCTTTACATGTTTACATATAAATATCTTTCTTTGTTATTAACCATTGAATCGACATATCAGAAACACGAATAACCGTCTCAAAAATGTTTCTTTCGTTATCATTAGAGTGCGCACCGGTATTGTTTGTTTTTGTTAATAAACTAGGAAGATCGTTTTCACAGAAATAATGTTTGATGTTTTTGTAGATTTTTAACAAGCTTTCTCTTATTACTGGATTGCAACAGGTATGCAGGCAGTATATAAATTGTTCAGTTATTATTACTGGAGGCTTCGTATAGTTGCTGGCATATCTATTGGCCTAAAACTAATAAAGTATTGTTTTCAACTCTATACATTTATTTATTGCTGTTCATTAGCTGATAGAGATTATAAACAATGATGTAACACAATCCTTCCCCAACAGTCTTAAACAGGTATCAGTAGCTTCATTAATTTATGGACATATATTTGTCTGCTTTTATAAGTGAGAAAAATATTTGATGTTTTTCGAATTATAAAAAAGTAGAGAATGCATCTGCGAAATAATAGAAGATAGCGGTTTATTCGTTTTACAGAACTAATGGAAAATAGATTCGTTTCGTTAGAGAAACTACCAAACACAGTGCATGAATTCAGGTGTGCTATAATGTATACTTTTGTGTAAACATTATTGCTTAGTTAGCAATAACAACTGGAAAATGGTCATTATTGTTTCCTTTCCTCGTATATATTCTTTTTCATGTCTCCGAGATCAAACACAGAGCCTTGCTGTACTTTATTTTCAGAATACTCCGTTAAGGAGTCTGAAATCATGCCTGTTTCTCGTTTGTGTTTTCATCGGGTTTTATAACAAGCCATGTATAAATGTTCAGGATTTCGTATTTGTCTGTATAAGACTTGAGTTTTTTCTTTATTGGCGTACAATTCAACTCAAACTTACCATGATTGCCCTCGAAATTGTTTTAATTTCCTTTCGACGGCTTTTACAAATTTTGCAAAAGCCTTCCATGCTGATATGTTAGAAACAGTATTGTTAAAAATAGATTTATTGGTATGATTTCAGGAAATATCAAGATAGACTCCAGCACGAGCACTGCACCTGGTGAGATGAAGCCCGCGGCACACCTTATGGGATCAGTACGGAAGCCGGAACAACCATCAGGTAAACTTAATCTAATACCTTATAATATGTCGTAAATAAACACCGCGACACACCTGATGAAAACACTTTAACATGTTTAATGTGATATATTTCTGCTAAACAGCTTATGGGATCAGTGAGTATCGCAGAATAAATTCCAGAATAAAAAATTAAAAAGCTTAAATATGGCCTCTTAAATACTTCGAGGCCACCTTAAGAGATTTGTGAAGTAGTCTGAAATATCGGAAGTCAAATTTTATCCAAAATGATTCATAAATATAGACAATGCAACCCAGTATAAAAACAGCATACGAATACTTCAGCCATATACAAGGGGAAATTTCATTTTCAAACGTAATCTGCATAATATTATTTTTGGTTAAAATCAATCTGAGGTCTTATTTAATTCAAAGATTTAGATACTTTGGGTTTTTCTTAAGTGTTTTAGTAGATGCGTACTTTTTAAGTCTTCTTACTTACTGGTAGCCAAACATATTACAAGCTATTCTGTTGTATTTCAGTGCCTGGTCGCCAGTTTCCTATTTCCCACTGGATCAGCCAGGAGGATCTGGCCTTTACCAGTAAGGTGCAGTACCGGCACGGCCGCATTGTGATCCTGGAAGAAGGACTCTACTATGTCTACAGCCAGCTGTCTTTCCTAGAACTTTACGACAACCCGAATGACCGAGATACCGGTTCCCAGTCAATATCACACTATATATACAGGTAAAACATACTAAATTTGAAATACCTACGTATTCGACGATTTTAAAAATTCATTTAAGGTGATATTAGTTTTATTTAATCACGCCAACGTAATTTTGAAAAGTAAAGCTAATAAGTTAAACTTCTCCTTTGTGTAGCTTAGGTTTTGGGAGGGATCAAAATTGTACTGTTTATTTGTGTAACTATTGAGTTGCGCTCAACCCGGAGCTAGGCGGCGTGCAATATTTTTTATATTCGCCACATGTGGGTTTCAAAGTATCTTTTCATCTTTTTTATTAAAATCAATAAAATAAGTCTTATAATTAAAATCAAAAATAGAATTGAAGATAAATGAAACACTTTCATATAAATCTTTCAAAAAATTATCAATCAAGGCAACATAGTATTGTCGACTTAAAATGATAGCTCCCTCTAGCTGGGAGCGAGTAAAGTCAATAAAGATTGTTTTTATTTAGTTAAGGTCTAGGAAAATCTACTAATATAAACATTAAATATTATTTATTCGAAGAAAATAGATAGAATTTAAAATGTTTTTTTTTCCAATTGATTAAAAAACATTTACAATAAATAATGTTTGCAATAGGGAAAATGGTTAAAAGTAACAACATCAACTTATAAAATAGTGAAATATGCATATCAGGCAGCACGCCCTACATTCCCAAAAAGAAGAGAGGAATAAAAAGCATGGTCAAGCAAAAGTCAACTTTAAAACAAAAAAAAGATTAAACGACACTAAACCCGCATGAATTGATGATGTCTTTATTTATAATGATCCTAAACAAATAAATTTACAGAGATATAAAAAAAGTCACATTAAGAAGACATGTCCTATCCACACAATAACATATTTATCAAAACAACAAAAATAAAGTTACCAAATAAAGCTAACATGGTTCCCAATTTGGAACTATCAGATGCAAAATCCAGAAATGAGATTTTAGTATGCACCAATCTTACACTAGCACTACCAGATGTTTTTTTCTCAAAACAACAATTACACAAAGTGAAGGCGGCATATCAGGAAAACAACAATTACACAAAGTGAAGGAGGCATATCAGGAAAACAACAATTACACAAAGTGAAGGAGGCATATCAGGAAAACAACAATTACACAAAGTGAAGGAGGCATATCAGGAAAACAACAATTACACAAAGTGAAGGAGGCATATCAGGAAAACAACAATTACACAAAGTGAAGGAGGCATATCAGGAAAACAACAATTACACAAAGTGAAGGAGGCATATCAGGAAAACAACAATTACACAAAGTGAAGGAGGCATATCAGGAAAACAACAATTTCACAAAGTGAAGGAGGCATATCAGGAAAACAACAATTACACAAAGTGAAGGAGGCATATCAGGAAAACAACAATTACACAAAGTGAAGGAGGCATATCAGGAAAACAACAATTACACAAAGTGAAGGAGGCATATCAGGAAAACAACAATTACACAAAGTGAAGGAGGCATATCAGGAAAACAACAATTACACAAAGTGAACGAGGCATATCAGGAAAACAACAATTACACAAAGTGAACGAGGCATATCAGGAAAACAACAATTACACAAAGTGAACGAGGCATATCAGGAAAACAACAATTACACAAAGTGAAGGAGGCATATCAGGAAAAAGCATTTTTGCATTTAGTAGAATTGCTAAAATCAAATGCATAATAATCAAAGGCCATATCTTACATAAACTGCAAGACCATGAATAAGATACATAAATTAAGGAAAAAAAAAGTAAAATATGCATATAAGCAATCGCCACATTCACAAAACACAGCCTCCCCCACGCAGCGAAAAAGAAGAGAGGAAGAAAGAGAGAGAGAGAGAGAGAGAGAGAGAGAGAGAGAGAGAGAGAGAGAGAGAGAGCACATGTTAGATATGTCAATTCAAAAAGGACGCCACAAACAATTGACGAAAGAGAGAACCTTTGGGTATACCGCCTTGGAATGGTCAGTGGCAAAGCAAATTGCCACTAGGAGGTTAAACCAGGTTCTATGGTGCACCAAGAGTTAAGAACAACCTATGCAGTCTTTATTGTTAAGATCTTTAAGCGATTTCAGCTGTACAAAAACCAACAACAACCAAAAACATTGCCACAGTGAAACTCACAAAGAATTGCAATACAAAGACACATGTTACTTACATCTCAGATATACTAGAGGTTACTCACGGGTTAAACTAATAACAGGTCATAACGCTAGTTTTTTTACAGCAAGACATATAGTAGTGTTGATATGTATAGGCTCTAACCCTAACCCTAACCCTTACACAGATTCTTGTAATCTGTATCTCTATTTTGTGATTATAATTTTACTGTTTATTGGTGTAAATATTGAGTTACGCCAACCCGGGGCTAGGCGGCATGGGCAATACTACGTATGTCTATTACCTCCAATGAACAGGCTCAATGAAACCAAGCCCGCAATATTTTCATATTTGTCGTACTCAGAGATTTTCACATTTTCCTTTTCATCTTTTGCAGGTATAACATAATCTATCCGGCGGGAGGTGAGGAATCTATGATCCAAAACAGCATCACTAAATGCTGGGGTCAAAATAAAGCCTTTGGAGAATATACCAGCTATCTTGGAGCCGTGTTCCATCTCCGGCAGGGGGACGAGCTCTTCGTAAAAGTCTCGAACTTGACCATTGTTGTGCGAGAACCAAAACTTAACTATTTCGGATTGTTTAAAGTTAACTGATTGTGAAAAATATTAGACAAGTCAAATATCCTATTCCATTTATACTATTTATTCCAGGGAAGTAATGCTTATTAAATTAGTGTTATGTATGGTAGGTTGGGGTTTAAGCTAGACCTTCTTAACAATTCGACCCAGATGGTTTGGGCCAAGATGTCCAGTCGAGAAATATGAGATGATAGGTACGTTATAAAATCAAAGAAAGGCCAGTTTATGAAAGAAACAACATACGTCTTTAGCAAAGTTCTATATTGTAAGTATTTTATTTTTACGAATATCAAGATTTAAATGTTATGAACCGACTCGAAATTAATTGTAAATCTTTTATAGGCGTGTCGACATTGGTCGCAATTGTGCATAGGTATGGGAGGAATCATGAATATGCATCAGAGTTTTCTTTAACTGAAAGTCTAAGTTAAATTGTATACGAACATTTTGAAACTGAAGTTGATGTTTTTTTTTATAGTTCCAATTATTTCAAACGGCTTAATCCTATAATAATTTTAAACAATGTCATTAACTCTCACCAAGATGTACATCCGAGACTACAAGGTTATAGAATCTGCCAACGTAACAAACCCACAAGATCGAAAAGTTATAACGTCTGCAAATTTTTTTTGAAGAAAAATATTTTCGGCCAGATAATCATTAACATTCAACGATTATAATGAAAACTGACTCCTGCTTTTATTTAAATTGTACATCATACTCGACATATTTGCGCAGAGATTTTTTGAATATTTAAAGAACATTGTCTTCAGTTAACTAATCAACTAGTAAACTGAAATTTTACTTATCATTATTTTAATTATGTTTTTAATTAAGGAAAATAATGTGAAGTCGGAAGATTCTCGCTCATAATAAAAACAACTAGGAAACTTTAGGGGAAAAATGCATATATTCATCGGATATTGAAATTAAGACAGAATCTTAATTAGGAATGTTATGTTCTTGTAAGATATTTCGACTATGTTGGAAGTTTGATTGAACTTTGTTGTAAGCTTGAAGTGGATATCCACTAAAACTTGTATAAATGTTACATTTGAAATCACTCTAGGACTTCTGAAGTCAGTTGTCATTAATGGGGCGCGTCAAGGGAAAAGTACCTTCGCACAGTTGACGTCAATCTTTGAAATGACGTCATAAAAATGATCAGACGACTTTATTTATTATGCATTGCAGTGTAAAAATACCATTTTATTCTCGAAATGTGTAACAAATTCAAATTTTAGTTATAAGAAGTTGATTTATGTAAGTTCTTTCTAAATTTAGTAAAAACTAAAATATCATAAAAATTACCGAAGGTAACTTTTCCCGTGACGTGCCCCAATAACTTCATGTTACTATCTGTTTGCATCAAGACATACTTCCTGATTCAGTCAGTATGATGAATGTTGTTTTGTGATTTTTAGCTCACATAGGGTCTTAATTTTGGTCCGCTCTTCTTCAAACTTGGTCAGAATGTTTATCTCAATGATATCTAGGTCAAGTTTGAGAGGTGAGCGATTTAGGGCCAATTGGCCCTCTTGTTATGGATAAAGTAAACTTACTATCATAATAAATTTATTTGGTTTGTAACTATGTTTTTGAAATTGAAATCATTTCGGAATGGTTGTCTGTTTATAGTTTTCATTAGTTGTCTTGTTGGGATATTACGTCCATTAAAAGCCAGAAAGGGTCATCAGTAATGGAACAAAGAAGGCTGATGACCCCATTTTGCTTAGCTATAATTTTTGAATTATAAATAAATATATCTTCAAAATTGATAAAACCTACATATGAATTATTCACGTTATAAAACAACATTGTCTTTGATTTTTTTGCATGAGGTGAAACTACTTTTATTGATATTCTTAAAAGCTAAAATGGTCTATAGCTGTGTCGTGTTAAAGGTTTTGTTGTTACCTTGGAATCTAGATTTTATAATTGTTTGTACAATCTATCCTAGCGTATATATCACATATTTTAGAAATATTTGGAAACTGTTTTTTTTAACTTTATTAATTCCAAAGGTAAAATTTTGTCAGAATAATATTTAATACTTTCAAATTCTTCCGAATACATGTGTTATTTCTTCTGTGGAAAGAAAACTAAAAACAGCATTTTTTGGCTGTAATATTTAAAAAAAAGACAATTATTTGTGTTTCAAGTCAAATATTTTTGAAAATGCAGCTGTTTTGTATCTTTGACCATGTTGACGTTCGGATAACTTTTGACAAGAACAGTTTTACGTTTGATGTTCGTGAAGTTATACTACTAAATGTTTGTTATTGTAAATAGCAGTATGTTACATCTTGTAGTGAATATATTTAAATATTTACCATGTTTGTGATCCTTCCAATGTGCTATTTTATGTGTAATGTTTTCGTGTAATGTTCAATCATGCCAAACACGGCACACTTTTTAACAGTAACATGTATTTTATTATTAATATGGGATTTTATGTGTTATTACCTTACTGCATGTATGAACTCATTGGAAATATTTTATAACTTTGTGAACTGGAGTATTTTACTGAATAAAGCTACAAAGTTGCGGTCATAAATCATTTTATGTCTTGTCGAATGTGAAGCAACAAGCAAACCAATGTTTTCATATGTACATGTCTTATTAAGAATTTAATAGATTTTAAACGAGGATTTGAAACGTGTTTTATTCGTTGTTTTTGCTATGAAAACAGTTACCGATATACCAATGGTGAATCAATAGTGATATACATGCTATTGTAGTTGTGTGGCTTTGCTTCAAGGATTCATTTCAATGTTGATTTTTGTGTGTAGTTGATAGTTGAGAGCGAGCCCGATGAACAAATATAATGTTACATGGCGTGGATGTGTGAGAAAGCATGAATCATTTAAAATCCATGAAACAAATCTTTAAGAGACCCTAGTTCTCTTTGAGCCGGTTGCATGTGCGTGCGATTGTCGACCATAACACATGGCGTCAAATTGCTTGAAATGAGATTGCTATGACGCCATAGTTTGCAGTGCTAGTTAACTTTATTGGAAGCAAAATATATGTGTTGTCCAGATGAAACGGTTAAATCTGCTATGATTGTAAGAATTATTTGAGGCACGCCACGGGAAAAGGTACCTTCGGGCAGTTGACGTCAATCCTTGAAACGACGTCATAAAGTTGAGCAGACGACATTAATTATTATGCAATTCGAGGTAAAAATACCATTTAATTGTCAAAATTTGTAAGAAAATCACTATTTTGTTATGAGAAAATAATAGAAATTTTAAAGTTCTTTCTAAATATAGTAACAACAAAAATGACACAAAAAATGACCGAAGGTACCTTTTCCCGTGGCGCGCCTCATTTCTATCTATAAACATGACATTCAGTCATTACAGTTTCTGAAAACATTAAGTTTGATAAACATGTTTTTGTGGTCGGAACTCGCACGCTCTATGTCAAATATAAGCTGACTCATGTATGCCTTTAATTATGTTAATCATGATATGTCAAACTATTTCTTTAACTTTTTTCTGCTTCTTTTATTCATCATTTTTCAGGAATTAGTTTTGCAAAGTCATTTGGCAATGATCTAACAAGTTAATGTTTATTTTTTTCTTTATATGTTTTACGATTAACACAAGCCAGTGAATTTGAAGTTTGTTAAGCATGTTTTTAAATTTTGTTATGTTCATAGCTTTGGTAGTGCCAACCAGTTCACGCCGGAAAATCATACTTCGTAAACATTTAGCACGAAATTCCCGAATCTACAATACTTTTCCGACACCATAGCTGTTATATGTAAGTTTTACCAAGATTAACATATCTGTATTTTAATTAACGTACTAAAGGGGTAATTTCACGATGACTCAAAATTGGCCTAAAATTATCTAAAATGTTCAAATTGCATTTGCATCACTGAAAGTGTGCTTTTTATAATCGATAATTGTTGTTTTCTTGAAAAGATAAAAGTGAAGATGAACCCACTAACAAAAATAAAAAATTAAGAATGTCAAATGTGTCTGAAATTCGATTTGTTTTTCCAAAGTGCAATTTTTGTTAAATTTTCATCATATTTTGGTGATTTTCATATTGGGCACAGGCTTCGACCAAACTAATTTTAAGAATTGTCTTTGTATAAATGTATGCTGAATTCATGATCAAAATTTGATTTTGGTCGAGAAGTCTGCCCTTATCGAAATCCTCTAAAATGAATTTTTGCACATTTTCCTCATGTTTAGCAAATTTGAAGCCCCTTGTCAAACTCCTTAAGCAGTTAACAATAAAATATTTTAAGGTACGAAAACTATAACCATTTATGTATTCAATGGCATTAAAATTTAAGATTTGTAACAAAATGTAATTTTTTTCATTTTTAGGCCAATATTAGGCCTTCGTGAACCTACTCCTTTAAAAGTAGGAATATGTAAATGAAACAAGTTTGAATTATTAAAGTTATCTCAAATATGTCTATTTTGATAAAATTACAAAGATTTGGGTAGATTTTTAATTTTTCTTGCCACCAACATATTATGCTAGATTTGCTAAATCAGTAAATTCAGGCGCAAGACACGACATGCTTTATTTTCATTGGAGTTATCATTTTCGCTTTCAAACCCTGACATTAATATAATTAAAGGGTAAAAAAAAATTAAACAACCAACAGTTTCATTAAAAATATGTAAAGCATATGTTGAATTTTTAGTTTAATGTCTTTAGTTACTGAATGTACATGAAAGAATAACAACAAAATATTAAAGTCTTTGGTGGAGATGTTCAAAAAAACATACATCAACATGTTAGGAAAAGTAATATCTTGTTAATACAACGCCAGTACAATTTTAAGGAATTGCTTAATGTTTCATCTTTTTGTATTCCCCCATTTAAGTGTGCTGTGTTTACACATCGTGCTATGGCGTTTAAAGCTTTGCATTGCTTATTTTCGAAGCAATGTGATATTTTTGTAATAAAATTGTGATATTTCGACTAAATAAAGTTGATTCTGATAATGATGACTTCATTTATTTTTTCTCGTTTTGTAATATTTTTTATGTTTTTATGATTGCTTCCACGACTAAGTAAAAAGTGAAATATGCATAAAAGATTTTGCCATATTCAGAAGACAAAGGCTCTCCACACAGCCAAGGAAAGGAAGATGAATAGAGACCGTATTTAATGAACATTTTAAAATGGATACCACAGATAATAAGGAGAACAAGTGGGGTTACCGCCTTGGTGATCAGTGGAAAAAACAATTTTGCCACTGAGGGTTTAAACCAGGTTCTAGGGTGCATCAGCCTCACCCTTGCCCCAAAAGGTTCGCATATAAGTACAAGTTGTGTTGATGAAAAACTATGAAGAAATAGAATTTCGGAAGATTGTGGATAAATGATATATAACCCGAGGTCGGATGCAAGAAATTGAAAATGGGGATTCGTTTGGGTCAGTCTTTTGGTACTTACATCATTATTTCCAACTCTCAGGCCGAAATACCCATGACGTTTTAAAAATGCTGTAAAAAAACGGGGTCCGAGAAACCCAGTAACCGTATCAGAAAAGGTCACGCGCAGAAACACACAGCGTACAACCTGTCCATTAAACCAGAAAAGAGAAATAGAGCCTGTAATTCATTGCATTGAAACGGCCATTGGCGAAACATATCTACTCTTCAACCAGGTAATAGGAGCACCAATTGCACACTTGCTCGAAATGAGAAAAAATATAATACAAAATTCCCATGGTTTTATAAAAATTCCAATTAAGAAACCTAACAAATTTACGAAAAAAGAGAAACCGAAGTGTGTTACCGCCAAGACATATACCGCACGGATTTTCTTTATCATTAGTTCTTTCTGTGTGTGTTAATTTCAAAATTAACGAAAGAAATCGTCTCATTTTTTTACTTTATTTTTAATTTGGCTGTGGGATAGGACTGGCATTTTCTAACATACGAATTTTCATATTTTTCTCATTGAACGCAGTATAAACCTGCATCATTTATATGCAAATTATTGCTATGACAAAACATAATACAAAAGAAATGAGTTGCAAACATGCTTTGTAAATGAACGAGTTACAAGATACAATTATTAATAAACAATTCAAGTTAGATCATTATCCTATTGAAACTTTAAAATGTTTGTTTGATGCACATCTGCAGATGTTATTTTCGGAGAATATTTCTCAAACCGCAATGATTAATCGCTTTTACAATTTTTGCATTTTAATTCAATTAATGAATAATGAGCGCCTTTCCTCCTGCTAAAACGCAACATTTTACGACAGCGAAATCGATTTGTATTTAGTTAGTTCAATATTTGTCAGAAAATAATGAAATCAAAACACAAGAAGGTTTCCTTCTGTTATCGAAAGCCAACCAACATCATTTTGTTTTCCTGAAAATTGATAAATCACAAACTCCTAAATAAATATACGCTTTGTTCTGTGTTTCGTCTTGTTAGAACACAGTGATAGTAGGAACAGCAAGCAATTATCTAAGTAAACAATGCCAGTAAGTGCTGTATTGTTCTGGATTAAGATGTTGATTGGAGTTTACAAGTATTCAGAACCAATATGGTTAAATGCCAAAGGCGTTCAAATCAATAACTAAATCGGTTATGAATACTGTTCCCTTCGAAAATAATGTCTGTAATTAAGAATAGAAGTCTCGAAAGATAAAATCTGAAACAGAAAGACTATATGCTGTAGAGTTATAGGAAGGTACTCGATGACCTTCATTGCACCCTGGCACCTTGATTGATACAGTACTGTGAACGTTTAATGTTACAAAAGTTTCGT
Source organism: Corbicula japonica (assembly GCA_038501625.1). Classification (NCBI taxonomy): domain Eukaryota; kingdom Metazoa; phylum Mollusca; class Bivalvia; order Venerida; family Cyrenidae; genus Corbicula; species Corbicula japonica. Next base: position 1,463,460 of record JAZAYU010000119.1, on the reverse strand, counting down.
CTATCGTGCGTCCGTCTATCGCGTATCGTGCGTCCGTCTATCGCGTATCGTGCGTCCGTCTAACGTGCATCGTGCGTCCGTAAATCGTGTATAGCGCATCAAACGGTTTTATTTTATCATGCAACGTGATTAAATTGATTGCTTATTCAAATTTATGTGATTTAATTTCAACCGTTCATGTTAATATTTTGAAAACATTTTCAAATTTTTAGAAATCTCGTCCACAAATTATATGAATCGGCAATATCGTGTGTCGTTCGTTTACCGTGTTTGTGCGTCCGTCTATCGCGTATCGTGCGTCCGTCTATCGCGTATCGTGCGTCTGTCTATCATGTATCGTGCGTCCGTATATCGCGTATCGTGCGTTTCGTTTGTAACCTTAAACGTTCACAGTACTGTATCAGCACAAATATGATGGCTAAAATTAAGGAAACAGATTGAGCCCCTTTTCAAGATTTCTCGGCAAATCGTTATAGCGTCTTCAATCTAAACCACCAAGATAAGCTAAGCGATCGTCTGTAGATGAGTTTAATTACATGCATGCAGAGCGGTGTAGACATTTCTGTTAAATAACCTTGCTTTTATAATCTACAGTTGGTTTACACGAATAAAGTGGAGAATTAATTAATGGCTTCGTACTTTATTCAAATTGCAAACTAATTTTCCTAAAACGCTTTTGGAGAAATAACTTGTCAAAGTAGAGAATATAAACTCCAATTACATTTCCGAATTTAATCCTAAGCTTCCGGTTTATCATCGATACAACTTGTTAAAGGTTTTTCTTTGTTTGTGATATATACTAGCCCAAATTTCTAAACCGCCACCTAATATAAGTGGAATTTTCTAAGTCGTCTTGTTAGCTATTCTTAAGAAAATTGGGATGAAGAATAATGAATATAAGACACACAATTTAGTTAAATTATTTTATTAAAACATAATGATTTCAATTAGAAAATTAACTGCAAATCACCCTTCATCCCAATTTTCTTTAGAGTAGCTTACAAGACGACTTAGAAAAGTCCACTTATATTAGGTGGCGGTTTAGAAATTTGGGCTAGTATAGTTATCACCCTTTCAAATTATAAGATGCCATTCATTGAAAAGCTTTAGGAAAACTAACATGATGTGTAATAAAACCTAGTGTGGTGTACTATGATCCCTAGAGCCTAGCTAGAAGCCTCCTGTGCCGGAAACAGTTTGTTGATAACCGTCAGCAGGTTCCCGTCGTTGTGCGGCCCCTTTATAAAATTGATGTCATAGAATCAACATTGTCGGGTCTATTTGTTAAGTAACCACGACAAATCGTAAGAACCTGGATTGACATGTTTGAGTTCTGAGCAACTTGGAAGCTTGTCAAACCCTCAGTAAACATGTTATGCCACTAACAAAGACCGAGGCCTTTAGCCTCTCATGTTGTTTTTGTTGTCATATTTTTGAAATTGATTGAATATAAACTCGTCCTCTTTCTGTTCAATAATTGTTTGAGTTGAAAACGTGTTTATTTTTCAAAACTATGACACCACAAACAACTAAAAACAACAATTTTTGAACAGTCAATAAAAAACACGTTAACATTCGTGAAGTCGTGAAAGTAGTCCGTGACAGCAGGACGTGAAATTTTTCTCAGTGCAATTTCTTGGAATTTAAATAGTTTTAGGAACTTTTCAAATGGAAATTTTATATGTGTGGATAGCTTAATGTGAACGGAACAAAAGTATGTACATAAATTTTGACTTAATTTATTTTCTGAGACAATAATAACGAAAATGGAATAAACAATAGAAAGTTGTGAGCGAAGGTTGGCTATATTTTGTTAGAAATTTCCTCGCGGCAATATCGCTATTGACCACTAACGGTAAATAATGTCGGACTTTACCGAGTAAGAACCTGTATCAATTAGTGAGAACACGGAGGTGAAGGTTCCCATTCAAAACTTTTCAACACGTGATGAACACCCAGACCTGTGCATAGACTTATCCGTCACGCCAATGAATTTCACCCCCAACATGTTCATCGATCCGGATCAAGATCATCCTGCAGCAGCAGACATTGCTGATTATAATAGTCTAGTCACCATGGTTAGAGATTACCCTACAGACATGTTTATTAATCAATTAATACTCAAATACAGCAACTCGGACTCAGACCTCGAACGAATTCGTGTGATGCTATTTGAAATGCTAAGAAACTCCGATGAGTTCCCTTTTGACGTTAATAGCGAACTTAAACGTAGAGTTAACACCAGGCAAGAGAACTCAGTTGCTCAAAAGTTAGCAAAAGACATTCATACGTTGCTGCTGGCAATAGAAGACTCTGATTTTATTGATTTCAAGGATATGATCAGCACGTCTAAACGATCGACAAGAAACGGTTCAGTGTCGAAACCAATGAAACTTAATACAGCGGGTCACGTAGACACATGTGTTTGTACTGCCGAAATTCAAAATATGAAAGAAACAATCTCGACACTTCAAGCGGATTTGTTGCTTATCAAACAGAGACAGGCAGCGACAGAAAATATAAAAAATGCAGAACTCAAAGAAATTAAAGACATAATACATGAGATGAAAGTAAGTGTTAAGCGATCAGAAGAAAGCATGCTAGAAATGACAAAATACTTTAAAGACAGCATCTCTACACTGGAGTCTATCGTCAAGGATGATAGAATACGATGCAAAGGCGAAATGCTTAAGAACTTGCAAAGCATCTGCAAAGTTCAACAACAATTAGAAGACACAAACTGTTCTATTCAGCATATAAAGAGCACGCAAAATAAGGTCAGTACTGAGGAAAATGGAAAGGCCGATTACGTCGCGGCTCCAGTAGCGCTAGTCACAACAGAAAACCAGCCAAACGAGGACTTAATGGAACATGCAAGTACATTGATTGTGAGCAATGATTGCCAAGATAGGCTGTACTCTGAGGTTGTATGTAATGTGCCTAGCGCGGAAAATAAGCGTGAAAACGACTCGCTATTTGGAAACATGAGAATTCCCGTAGTCGAATCAAGGCGAACCAACACCAAACAACAGAAAAACAATAATAGACGAAAAGAAGGTATAAACTTCGCTATTATAAACAGAAATCTTTCAGATAACAAAAACAAAAGGCAAAATACGTTCCGTAGATATGTGGGAGGAAATTACGATAGCAACGATCATCACCATGACAACAGAGACTGGTATGACAATGATGACGAAGGAAATTTTGACCAGTATATTAGACGTAGAACAAAACGCTTTTACTTAGGTGGGTTCCGCTCAACTATCACAGAAAGCAAACTTGCAAACTACATTACGAAAAGAGGCCCAAAAGTGACAAAAATCTCTATCTTTCGTAAACGGAAATTTCCCTCAAGTGTTACAATACGAGTAAATGTTGAGGACGACGAAAATGTGTCTTGTATGACCGAGGATCCTTATTTTTGGCCGAAAGGGGTTATCTGTCGACCTTGGCTTTCACAAGGTGCTTATAAATCCCGGAATCGGACTCGGCGTGATCAGCACGACGACTATAGTGAACGTGACAGGAGTCACAGCAGCCATGGTGATAACACAGACTATTGGCAACGTGACAACAATAGGCCCTCATATCGTGACTGGACCAGTAATTGGTACACGGGCAATAACCGTTTCAGCGGATTAGACACAGACGTGGAATGACTTTCAAAAGTAAAATATTAAATATTGCCACCTGGAACTGCACAGGTGTTATGTCATCTGCTAGTTACCTAAGTGACTTCCTGGAAATTAACCGTATAGATATATGTGGTATTAGTGAACATTGGTTATATGATCATGACTTGCAGTTTTTAAATTGTATAAATAGCCGATTTACCAGTTTTTCGATAGCAGACCCAGATTTACTTTTACCAAGTAACAGACGAGTTGGTAAAGGGGGCATTGCATTTTTATGGAATAAAAACTTAACTGGTCAAATTTCAGCACTTAACTTGCTATCAAGGTATGTAATTGGTATAGAGTTCATGTTAAGTCCAGGAAATTACATGTTCTTTTTCCAGCTTTATTTACCCTGCAAAAATCATAGTGCAATTGTATTTAGAAATGCTCTGGAAGAGATTTATAACATTATTTGTAGATATATTGTAAAGGGACAAATCTGTGTCATGGGCGACTACAATACGGAACTCCCAACCAGAAACCAGTCCGATTTTAAATTAGACGCTAGATGTTCTTTATTGGCTGATTTAATGTTAAGTCACAGTCTAGTTTCAATCGACTCTTTAGATTTATGCACTGGTTCAGAGTTCAGTTGCGTGCCGTTCAATGGTAACAGGGAAACACTAATTGACCATGTTTTAATACAACAGCTTGATATACAAAATGTTATTTCTTGCCGTATATTGGATGATGATGCGTTAAATGTCTCTAACCACCGTCCAATAGTATTTAAGTATAAAGTTATGTCAACGAACCCGCCAGAACGAGATAACTCCACACGTATTATTAACTGGAAAAATGCTAAAAAAGCATTGTATTGATAACTATTGTTCTTTTTTAACAAATAATACAGAACTAACAGAATTATTAAATTGTGAAATACAAACAACAGCCGATATAGATGCGCTTTACAACTCCATCGTAAGAATACTTAATATTGCTACAAGTAAATTTATTCCAAAATCAAAATTTAAGCCGTATATTAAACCATATTGGTGCGACGAACTTACGCGCTTACATAAAGATATGTCTGCTAAGCGATTAAAGTGGATCGAAGAAAATCGACCTCGCGAATTTAACTCTCAAAGTTTTCGAGATTATAAAACTGCTAAAAGTACTTTTAGACGATTACACAAAATAATATTTCATAACTACATTGAAAGCTTAGAACGTGAAATAGATACCGCAGCTGAAATAGATAACAATTCCTTTTGGAGATTAATAAATCAGCGGAGGAAACGCAGAAATAATGATACAACATTTGAAATGATTTTCGATGGTTTATCTTGTAAATCCGGAAGTGAAATAAATGAAGGTTGGAAAGGTTATTTTGAGAAACTTTTTACACCCACAAATGACACAAATTTTTGTGAGTATTACAAGAGAAATTACGAGGAAGAGTTATCTCAAATTAAATTAAATTTGGAATCTCTCGTTCTCGATAAAATTAATATCGATGAAACTACCATATACGATGCCCTTAAATCATGTAAAAAGAATAAGGCGTGCGGAATTGACAATGTATATTATGAGAATTTGATGTACGGAGGCCCCTTACTAATCTCAGTCTTGAATAAATTTTATCAAGCAATGATCACATTTTCCCACATTCCAACTGATTTAAAAAGGGGTGTAATTTCCACTCTCTACAAGGGAGGTAACAAATGCAAGACAGATCCGAACAGTTATCGTGCTATCTCATTGTGCTCAACAATCCTAAAGCTGTTTGAAAAAGTTATACTGAATTTCGTTGACAATAGTAACAATAACAGTATAGTGGTCAACCAGCTTCAGGGAGGGTTCCAAAAACAAATGAGCTGTACAATGACTTCCTTTATTTTACGCGAAAGTGTTTTCTATGCTCAAGAACGTAACTCCAAACTGTATTCGTGCTTTCTAGACGTGAAACAGTGCTTCGATGGAGTCTCCCATACCGTACTTCTGGTAAAACTTTTCAAAACAGGTTTATATCCTATCATTTTCAAGTTAATACTTAACATGTTTGAGGAAGTCTACAGTTGCGTAAGAACACAAGGTTATACTTCTGACTGGTTCCCTATACTACAGGGTACCAGACAAGGCCAGGTTATGAGCCCCAGGTTATATCTAATTTTTATAAACGATTTAATGAACAAATTAGAATTGTCTAACAATAGCTTTAAAATGCATGGTATAAACCTCACATGTCCTACATCGGCTGATGATATGGTTGTTGTTTCACTGACGAAACATGGCCTAGATAATTTAATTGATATCTGTTATCAGAACTCCGTTCAAGAAAGATATCATTACAATGCAACTAAGAGTAATGTCGTTGTTTTTAATGAAACAAAACAAACTTCTCTAAGAAATAGAAGAAAATGGTATATAGGCCTCGATCCTTTAGAAGAGTCTGATTCGTACACACATCTTGGAGTCTTTTGCAGCAAAGATATGAACTTAAACGAAAATATTTCGGACGCTTGTTCAAAATTACGTAAAACTTTCTATAGCTTAGCTGACTGCGGTGTACATAAAACAGGACTTCATCCTATTACCTCCAGACATCTGTACAAAACTATTGTACTTTCCAAAGCGCTCTTCGGTTGTGAACTATGGTGCAACATTACCGATAGTCAAATATTAAAATTAGAGAGAGCTCACCGTCAGTGCTTAAAATTTATGCAATCTATGCCACAGTCAACTAGAACCGTTGTTGCTTTAAGTTGCATCGGAATATATCCGATTGAAAATGAAATTGATAAGCGTAAGCTTTTATTTTTCGGACAGCTATGTCAGCTAGATTCAAATAAGAAAGCAAAAATAGTTTTTGCAACACGACTTATTAAATTCATGAACTCACCGAGAAAACATCGTGGTTTTATACCCGACATTTACAGAATTTTCGGAAAGTATCGTTTAACAAGTTTTCTAATAGATTATGTACACAATGCTTCGTTTCCTTCCATTAGTTCTTGGAAAAACATTATAAAGAAACACATTTCAACTCAAGTCGATTTTGAGTATCACAACAATAGTATATCGGACAGTTGTATTCGAGAATTTATAAGTATACACAATGAATTCATACCTTGTAGTATTTGGCGATTCTGTGAAATATATAGAGATTATTTGACAAATTGTAGGACTGTTGTCGTAATAATGTCAAAGCTTTTTTCAAGAGACTATAACACTATTTGTATAAAATGTAAAATTTCGACTAATGCTATAGCTGAGCACCTTGTATTGTTTTGTTTTAGAAACGACAGTCTCCGTCAAAATATGTGGAAAATTTTGCATAAATACATAGGCGATGAGTTATTTAAGCAGCTATGTAATAAAAGTCCTCGCAACCAGCTCATAGAAATAATTTCCGGTTTAATAAGCTTTGAGCTTGACGATGTTACAAGAGTTAATTGTTTTAAAATGATAACTCGATTCATTCACTATATGTGCAAACAATTGCTGTTCCAAATCGACAGAAGTAGTACTGTTGCATAGATTGCATAGTAATACATTTATACATTTCTATGTATAGCGACATGATAGAATGTGTTTCAGATTTGTCTTTACTTTGTTTTACCTTACCATAGGCTTATTACTTACGTTTAAAATTATTATTTAATGTAACTCGATATATTGTGATCAAAGTTTTATCTTGTGTTTCGTTTCGGCAAGATGCAGCTTTATGTACAATATATCGCTAAAATACACATGTAAGAATATTATTGTATTAATGACAAATTGATAAATACTTATCTTGCGTTTCGTTCCGGCAAGGTATCGTATTTTATCATAACATTGGCTGTATTTAAGCGTCATCATTTACGTGCGTTCACCAAATTGAATCTCGTAATAAAACAACATGTTTTGAAAATTTTTATTCTCACATTTGATTCTACTTTTTCTTTATTCATTCGTTTGTTGTTTGATCATTAAGATGCATATGTGTTCCATTGTCTGTATGTTAATTACGTGTTAATTGTTAATATTCCGTCTATTTTGTTATGTCATGTATATAACCTTTCTGTCAATTGTAACTTTGTTTCCTTATTTGTTACATGTATGTTTACCATGTTTGTATGCCGCTCTTCTTTTGGAGGATTAAAAGAATATCTATCTAATTTGGGTATTTAATCATTTTGTAGTAGCTAGAGCTTCGTAGTTGCTTGACACAGTTTATTATAACAATCATGTACAATCTGCTATGGTGAGTTAACTACAATCCGCACACATGCTCGAAATATTGTAAATTTAGCTTTATTTTACTGTTCACTTGTGCAAACATTGAGATGCTTTCTACCCGGTGCGAGGCGACATTGGTTAAGATATTCATTTTCTTCGGCAGACCCAATTAAGGTAGAGCAACTGTAATGCTTTCCCGCGCTTTTTTCTCGAATGTCGGGAATACTCGGTGAACTGTCACTAACAGTCGACAATAATCGATGTTGCTTCGGCTACTATCGGCTCTGACGAGTAGCGTCGGAAGTCACCGAAAGCGAGCCGATGTTTGATGACGTCGCAAATTTTTGCGCGGGAAAGCATTACAGTTGCTCTACCTTAAACTTCAACTGCAATATTGACAAATGTGTATATTGATGTTTTTTTTTCAATATTTAATTTTCCTCTATTTTGTGTGATGCTAATTTAGTTTGTTTTTTTATTATTTATTAAATATAGAAGTAATTGGGAGTGATGGAAGGGGTGGGGATTGCTTTTGATAAGGGAATCGCATCGTGGGAATATAATGAACGTTTATACTTTGATACAATCTTTTCATTTGCTATGGCAAATTATGTGCGCTTTGATTTAATACGCCAAATCAGTATTAAACTTAATTTTCCCTCAAGATTAGCTTGAATCAAAGTCCCTGTGATTGCAGCAAATAGATTAGTTATGTCATAGAGCTATTTTATGACTATGCAATTAGTCTTTACTGTCTTAGGGCTGATGCTGCTTAATTTTTGAGGGTTAAAAGAAATATGTGAATTATGAATATATTAAATAATAAATAAAGTTTTGATTTAGGAATATCTTTAATGCAGTTTTCATAACAAGATTTTATATGAAGTCGTTCGAGTGTTCGACTAAGATGAAAAAGCACGTGATCGTGTCTATTGGTAAAGTGATGTGAAATGAAATCTGTCAAAATGAAGATGGTAAAACTCATTGTTATTTAACACTGACTGTGATATGTTCAAGAGTGCACAAGGGTAATAAAATGCCCAATCGTTTCTAAAAGTATCATGCTTGCTCACACATTCACGACATGTAACATATTTGTTTATCGGGCTTAACCAATTTAATTGTTAATCTCAAGAGTTAAAACGCTTTTAAAAATTTATCTCAAATTTTGTACTAAACCAATTGTCAAATAGGTGCCAACATAACCTATCACAGGTTGTTTTCTAGTGGACACTTCCTTCTTTCGAAATCTACATTTTTCTATCACGATACTTAGATATTTCATTAACTTTTTAATATTCCCACTTTAAAGATTTTCAGTGATAAATGTTTAATGTATTTTTAATTTGATTGGTACTTCTAAACCTCTCATTAGAAAACAATAAGGGTATGCGACGCCGTATGTTCTATATCTCTTACATTATCTGTTTATCTACACTTAAAAACAGTTCAAAGAAGAGCATTTCAAGAGTTTTTCGCGCATTCTAAACATTTGTTGCGATGTTAAGACAATACTAAAGTTTCTTTAATTTATCATGTCTACTCACTCAGCAATCCTTGAAAATTTATATTCCTTAAACTGTAATGCTTTCCCGCGCATAAATTTGCGACGTCGTCAAACATCGGCTCGCTTTCGGTGACTTCCGACGCTACTCGTAAGAGCCAATAGTAGCCGAAGCAACATCGATTATTGTCGACTGTTAGTGACAGTTAACCGAGTATTCTCGACATTCGAGAAAAAAGCGCGGGAAATAATTACAGTAAGACTACCTTAAAGCATATTTAAAAATTGAAGTGTACCATCAAGCGACATACAGAAGATGAGTGTAATAATTATTATAGTTACTGTTTTATATTGTGATTCTAATTCAGATTTGCATGAAGACTGATAGCACAACTATTTGTACGCGACAAGGGCTTTTCTATATATGCGATATTTGCCCTTCGCGTACAACCCAATTAGCATTCAAATCAATGCGGAAAATTTTCCTTCTCTTTCTATATGCCGCCGATCGGAATTTGATCGCAACGTTGCCGGCTCCATAAAGCATCTTAAACCATATGTACCTTTAAAAAAATTACATACCTGAAAAGCCACATTCAAGTAGAATCAATATATGTAATCCTTTATAAATAACGGTTTCGTTTTTTATGCAAAACTCTTTTAAACCTCCACCCATGTCAACAAATTTCGATTTCCGCGCTTCAAGTTTACCGGACTCGCGACGTCACGTTTATCGATAAATAACAACATTTAAATCCGGCCTATTTCCACCACAGTTTTGATTGTAACTGCTTGAGACGTAAAGAACAGACATCTGTAAAAAGTCAATATGATAATGGGTCTGTGCTTGCAGTCGAAGTATTGAGACTAGAAGACTGAGTACCAATGCAAAGGTCTCATAGTAGTCACGAGACAAAGGTCATAACCTATTCTGCTACGTCATACAGCTGATGACGTAGCACTGCGTTCTTTGCTTGTTTGGTATGTCTGTTTGGTATATAAGTATGTATGTGTATATCGAGTGAACATGTAGAGAATATGGCATATGTGTTTTATTGTTAATTAAATAAAATTACACTAAAACTGTCCTTTGTCTTGGTGACGTATATTTAACAAAATGATACGCTCAAAAGGTTATTTGGCGGGGAACGCTTATTAGGAATTTTGTAGGTAACGCTAATTTGGTATTATGCAGGAAACGCCCAATAGGTATCGTATAGGGGATGTTATTGAACTGTAGATGTAGATATCCCCAAAATCAATGTTCATTATATATCTTCAATCTAAATCTCTCCGATCGCTCGTTTTTATCTTTACAAAAAACACCATTATAAAAGCCAAGTAAAATATTATTTGTCAGAAACAAACATTAAGGATCATCTGTACTAATGATGTCAGATCTCATTTAAATTCGAATATCTGTAAAATGTATAAACGTTTTGGAATGATTTAAAATATATTAAAACATGAGTGAATCACATCTATCCTTTTTCTTTTAAAAACCTGTTCTTGAAATTTAACAAGCGACAAAAACGAAATCAATTCGATCCAAAATTTATCAGAGTTATACTTTTAATAAAATTTAACAAAAATTTACTTCAGAATGTAACGTCACTGGGTTATCCTGAAAACGTATTTACTGAAGTTTCCTACATAAACACATGTTTTTTTATGTATTTCTTCTGGTAATGGTAAAAATGGGAAGCAATTATCAAAGTAAACATCGTAAACCGACCGTTCTAGTATGAACAGTGTAACTTTGTGATTCATTTCCTGTCTAGTCCCTTCCATAAACTTGATTTGGAGTAACAACAAACAAATTACCTCAGAATCAACAAATATTGAAATAACGAAAGCACTTATTTCAATTTAATTGCTGTTATTATCATTTTAACATATTTTGGCAGATTGATCTAATTATTGCAAAATTTATTCAACATTTATTTTGAAAGTATACTTTAAAAAAAGGCTGATAATAAAATATATTTTTTGAAGTATAATGCAGCTAAGCCATGAAATACGCATTGTATATACAAAGAGAAGAAAGCAAGAAAATTATATAATAATAATAATAATAATAATAATAATAATAATAATAATAATAATAATAGTAATAATAAAATAATAATAATAATGATAATAATAATAATAATAATAATAATAATAATAATAATAATAATAATAATAATAATTATAATAATAATAAAAAAAATAATAGTAATAAAATGATAATAATAAAATAATTCCAATTATAATAATAATTATAATATTAAAAAGTAGTTATTTATAATTTAGTTATAAACCATTAACCATAATTCAAATTTTAATCAGCCGAAAGAACGTTTACAAAAAAGCGTATAAACGCCATGAAATACAGTTGTTATACACACATTTCATACCCAGCCTTTTACAAAGTACATGGCGGTTATGGATGAGTACTCTTTTAATTTACAGGTTCAGAACTGACCATAATGAACAATTTGATGAACTTGCCATGAGATTTCATAGAGATCATGCATAGCTACTTTCTGATTCAATGACATAATGATAGTTCCTAACATCAATAAATCTATGATGGGTTAGCGGATTGTTCGTTTGATCATCGTTTCTAATTATACAGTGTGATTGTCCTTTACCAATTCAGTTAATGCGTTGCCTCATTCTCAATCGTTGTTCTTTAATTTTTTTCTTGGTAGTATTTACATTAGAAATGTAAGACATAGCTTTTGAACAGGATTTCCACAATTATATTTCTTCTTTTTTTAATATTTTAGTTGATCATTATACTTGTTTAATAACTTAATGATATTCGGAAAAGTCTTTTGACGTCGTTGGAATTGGAAGTTAACAACATCGTCAAGACAAAACAAAAGAACATGACTTTGTTTTCTACGAACTCTCATGAATATGTTCAGTCAGTTCAAATTCTGCTCTTATTTTAGTTTTATGACATAAACCTTTCAAATGTTTATTTAAGGTTGCATGTTAAAAGACAGCTAATAAGCTACAAAGCTAACACGCTGGTTTTAACATAAGTTTAAGTGCCCACTAAATTGTTTTTCCATTGTTGAAAAATAAGGAGGATAATTCTTAAGGGCCCACTACTCTCCTCCCCTGTACGTTCATCGATTTAAAGAAAATTATCAAAATCGTCGTTCAATAAAATATTGCACAAATGACTGTTTCTAATGTATTATTTTTTTTTCTAGTTTTTTATTTACTTTTGTAATGTGTCTTGCTGTATGCAAAATAAAGATACATGAGTAACATTCATTTGTGCAAAGTATCACTGAACGACATTTTACCGTTATTGAGATGTTGATAATTTTGTTTTTATCGATGAAAGTGTAGAGGAGTAAAGTGGGCTCTTAAGCATTATCCTCCTCATTATTTCAAAAATGGAAAAATCATTTATGAGTTAATATATAAATGGTGACTTGTGATGGCAGGGCGATGTTGCCGTACGTTACGGGTGAGCTCTCCGGCAGGGGAGCGTGATGGCTGGGCGATGTTGCCGTACGTTACGGGTGAGCTCTCCAGCAGGGGAGCGTGATGGCTGGGCGACGTTGCCGTACGTTACGGGTGAGCTCTCCAGCAGCGGAGCAGGGGCAATATCATTTGTTGTCAAAACAAATAATATAAATTATTGTGTAAGATGTAGATATATACAGTTTTTAAACATACAAACAAATATCACATTTATGAAAACCCTCCATTTTTAATAAAGGAACGTTTGAAATATTACACTATGCGAATTGTTAAACTGACAGGAGTTAGGCACCTCTAAATTTCAGATCAAAACCCTCAGTTAACTTTGGTTGGGCATCAGTTCATATTTAACCACTGAGCAAGTGACAGATTGTTGATGCTATGCCAATCAAGATTTACTTCTCAGACAACAATTTTTTTATGTATTGTGCAACTATATCAACATTTGACAATGCAACACGCATCTGCCTGCTTATAATTAAGCGTAATTTGCATTTTCATGAAAACATATGGGGCGCGCCACGGGAAAAGGTACCTTCGGTCATATTATGTGACATTTTAGTTGTTACTATATTTAGAAAGAACTTACAACTATCTATCAGTTTCTCAGAACTAACAAGTGCTTTTCTTACACATTTTGACAATAAAATGACATTTTTAACGCGAAATGCATAATAAACAATGTCGTCTGCTCAACTTTATGACGTCATTTCAATGATTGACGTCAATTGTCCGAAGGTACCTTTTCTCGCGACGCGCCCCATATCATGCACTGATCATGATTTCCTCATTTCAGAGATTATTAAATGGGTTGTTACAGGTTTATCAGGCAATGCACAATCAGTTTGCCTTTCGGTTGTCATTTTAAAATTTGCTTTTGAAATTTGTGATATTAAGAACCAAACTTTTTTATTATCTTCCTTTTGGGTTTGTTGGGTGAATTGTGGTACGTAAATGTGGCTATTGCCGATATGTATATTTTAGATTTGTTTTGATAATTTTAAAACTTTTACAATAGATATTAGAAATAAGTCGATAAATCGATTTTCAATTGGATGTCAACAACATTCGTATGGATTTTTTAGTCTCGTCTTTGTGTTGAATACTGTTTAGACTACACATTATCTTTTAGTTTGAATTTGTATAAATTCCTTGAACTTTGGAGTTATATTACCAAAACGACTTGTACTTGTTTGTTCATAAGAGAACATGTTGAGGCTGGTGTGAGGTTGGTGCACGCTACAACCTAGTTAAAACCCCAAATGGCAAATTGTTTTGCCACTGACCGTTCCAAGGCGGTAACCCATGGGTTTCTCATTTTTGTTAATTGTTTGTGGTGACTTTTTTTAAACTGGTCTTTTTATAAACCATGCTCTCTCATCCTTTCTTTTATTTGGCTCAGCGGGGAGGCTATGTCTTTTAAATGTGGCAATTCCCGATATTCATATTTCAATTTTTTTTTATATTTTCCGTTCCTTAAGAAAAACATGTTTTCTATCAATAGTGTTCTCTTATTTATTTGTTTTAATTTACCAAAGTGCTCCGAGGTAAATTTGTAGTTCAATTAGCTATTTGGGCCAATCATTAGTCAGATTGTGTTACCTCAGTGAATCTGAATAAGGATTATGGATGTGACCTTATTTCGAAATCCTGCATCGGCCATCTTTTATACAGCTGCTGACGTTTAAATTCTTTGACCGCTCGAATTTTATTTGTTTGCGAATATTTGTCCCCATTTTTCCCTGTGAAATTTGCGTTCGACTATTATAATTATAAAAAATGTTTTTAATTTAGAGTGTTTGCTTTTTGTTTAGTTTCCTTTGTTTCACTACACTTCTGTGTGAAATGGTCTGAACATGTGTGTTTATTGCTAGACTTTGCCATGCTAATTTTCGGACAACTTACAATATTATTCGTTCCTTAAGTTTATTTCTTGTTTTTTTTTTCTCTCGCCTATTTTCGGTAACAAACATATATCAGCGACAAGATTTTATAATAATAGGTTTTTGAGTATCGGAATGTATTGACAAAACAACTTGTTGTTATTATTTAGACTTCCTCCCTACTACTTTCCAATATATATCGCACCCAAGACGCTTATCTTAAATATAAGATCCGTCGTCTTGGTTTTCTCTTGATTAAATCTTATAAAACCACCTTAACGTTTTTTTTTTTAAATGTAAATGGCTAGATAGCTACAGCATGGTGGCTGCATTCAATATCATGACGAGACGAAATAGGGTGTTTTGAAATTATTCTAAAAGATGATTTAAATAAGTAATATGAATCTGCAGATAAATACAATAACAATACTTAACTGCTAAGAAAATATATATTGTAAAGTGAAAATGTAATCAAATTTCAATTTGCAAAATATTACTTTCCTCATATTCTTTTCATAGCAATCTTATAACTGCTTTAGATAAAAACGTGAAATATGGTTATCAGGAATGGCGACTCAGAAAACACAGCCTCTCCACACAGCCAAAAAGAAGAGAGGAAAAGAGATGAAGGGTTTTCAATAATATTCATTTTAAATAAGTCACCACAAACAATTAACGAAAATGAGAATCTTTAGTGTTATCACATTGAAACGGTCAGTGGCAAATTGTAAAGAGGTAAGCCAAAATCGCTGCAATGTCCTAGAACGAATGTTAAATGAACATGAAGCCCATTAGTATGTCTCTTTTAATTTATTCAATGCTGTCAACCAATATTATAGCCAGACTGCTGTTGTAATTTTGATGTCTGAAATGATTGTATTAATAATTGTTTCAGATTTTGTGTCAAAACTCTATGTTGTTTCTCTATTGCAGTAGGCCTATGTCATGTTTGAGTGACAATAAATCAAAGTTATACGAAAATTCCGCAACAAGATTAAGGTTAATTAGAGATAATTTTATTGACCAAAGACTTAAACTTTATATTATATGTTTTAACAAATCATCATGATATAAGGAAGTGTTGTTAAAAAGTACGAAAGACGCATGGAATAGCCTCATTGAGAAAACACAGTCTCCTAACACCAACAATAAAACAAAAACATAAAGAGAATATGTTTATAAAATGATCAATTTCAAAAGACAGCAACGAAGAAATAAAAAAAACTGGAGGGGTTACTGCTTTGGGATGTTCAGTTGTCTTCGTTAATTAACTCCGGCCAACTATCTACTCGACAATCTTGTATTCAATTACAAGTAAGCATTTGAATACAAAGTTATCTTATTGCAAAGTTAAAAATTGTAAGGTACTCGGAGACTTTTCAGGAATGAGGACAACAAAATGACAATAGTGGGAATCTGTAAAATAATCCATGTCCAAAGCTATTGTTCAAACCCTCCCTTTGTCTTATAAACTTTGAAACAAAAAAGAAAAGCAAAGCGATCAACCGCTAATTCACTCCAACCGCCTGCAAACTACATGAAACAATGTATTATGCAAAAAAGTGAAACTATGAATACATTCAGGAATAGCCACAGAAGACACCGATTCGTGTGCAAACGAATTTGGTTTATCTTTAGCTTATTAACACGTGGACACATAAAACGTCTTGACAGGAAATCTAAAATGACAGAAAATCTTGAAGTCTCTTACAACATTAACTTAACTTCGACACAAATTGGTTGACGGGGACTTGTTTCACTGGAGAACTTTTATGTGCTACTTCCAAATGATCTTGAAATTACTATCGATTGAGTCTTCTCAAATAAACATCAACGAAAGGCAAAATCGCATGTTTTACTACATTTAAGATAAGCCGATCATTTTTAAAGTTATTGCATTGTGACATATACATTCAAATGCTAACCCTAACCCTAACCCTCAAATACGTCCTCGTAATATTACATAATTTTTATTCTTCCTAAAATACAAATTTTGTAATTTATCTAATACAAATGATATTGCTTCTACCTGAAAGCGAACCCGCACCGCCGCGGTGACAGCGCCTAGCACTGAAATTCCGACGGACGCAACCGATTGAGCTAACCGGGACAACACCCAAAAGGTTGATCGGATAGCCCTAATTTACTCACTGCATGGGTGATTAAATAATCATTTAACCTGTATTAGAGCGTAATCTTCACTTCAGTTTCACATGATCATAAAGAACTCCTAATTGTTTTATAGTGATATATGTAAAGAACAATCTTACCCTCAGAGGAAATTCTAATATCAGGAAACTTGATTATCTATCTGGCAAATGCCGACAGGAGATAAAAGATTCATGTAATGACAATATTGATTGAATGACATTGTATTGTCCCCCAAATTACTTACAATTACACATTCCTGTGGGTTACTATTACGTCAGAAGTTGTAATCAGTCGGAACTTGCACTGCGTTTGAAATTCTTTTTAAGAACCTAAATATTGTATTGACCTTAAAAGTGAAATACGCATATCAGGAATTGCCACACCAAAAAACAAAAACAACAGTTTTCCTAAACAGCGGAGTAGAGAGCATAAGCCAGCACGGGTTTATCGAAAATAATCTGTACTTATTTAATTTAATAATAATATGATGATAGAATCTCTGCTCCAGACCGGACTATCTCATCAGCATTTATCGTAAATTATTTTTTTTTATTTAGACTGTTTTTTCTGGGTGTGACATTTCTGGATGTGCACATTTCACCATCATCATTCTACCAATGATTAATGTGTTAATTCTTGAACAGGGACAAAGCACATTTAAAAATGGCATACCAGCAATAGCTAACAGAAAACAGCCCATTACCTTTACTAAGCGAAAAGTAGAAAGGAAAAGTCGTTAGAGATATATAAAACAACATATGGGCTTGAGTGACCTTAGAATGGTCAATTGCATTGATGTTTTAAGTGCACTTACCGCACACTTTCCCAGACAAGATGCATATGAAGACAACACATATAAGCTGCAGTTCACATTGTTACCAAACGCGAGAATCTAAAGGCACCGAAAGGTGAAATAAGCAGGCTTTCGATGATCTTATTAAAATAGATAAAATAGGAACGTTGAAATCCATCGAACGCGACAATACGAAAATATTGCATGCTCGGTGTGATTTAGCCTGTTCACGAACAGTAATGGAAATAAATATTACACTACATCTAATAAATTCATCCAATTAGCGTTCTTTAATTGTACCACGTGACCGTCCGATAATTTCCCGTATTGGATCCAAAAAAGTCCGTATTTTTTCATATTGGATGATTAAGTGCAAATGCACTTTACCATTGTTTTACAACGATAAAAGCCGTTGACCGTAAAAATGATCCGAATGAAAAAAGAAATGTAGAACTTATATTGGACCGTACAATATGGAATATATAGGAATAGTCTTTAAACGCTTGAAAAGTCATGCTCCATTTATTAGATGTAGAATAAAAAGGTTATTAGACGTTTTACTGTACAATACGGGATATATTTGGACTCGTACACAGCTTGAAAAGTCATATTGGACTAGCCTAACGGCTCGTCCAATATGACTTTTCAAGCTGTGTACGAGTCCAAATATATTTCCGTATTGTAAGGTAAACGTCTAATAACCTATAATTACTGCCTAGGCCCGGGTTTAGCACAACTCAATATTTTCACCAGTAAATAGTACAAATGTGATCAATCCCAAACAATGGTATGCATATGCAAACTTCAATGCGGTATTTTCAGTATAACCACCATTTCATGATCAGTGGCGTATGGTCCCCACCTAAACACCCGAATTAAAGTCAGAAAGAAAACCATGACATGAATACAAGTAAAAGAATTCGTCGAATTTCTACGCTTTTAAGATTTCCTATAAACACTTGCAAAGCCATGATGTAAGCAAAGTCATTATCTGTAGATGGCTTAATCACCTAGTATGCAGAGTGCTGTAGATTATGCTGTTAGAAATATTGCTGTTTAAATTGACATATGTCTAACATATGTTTTAGGAATAAAGTGAAAAAAATGTTATGTCCTTTTTTCTCATTCATTCAAACACTGGTTAAGTAATATCTGGACGTTGTAGTAATTTCAAGTTGTTGCTTTTGGTTTTTCAGGATAGTAATAACATTTGCAATAAAATTTGTCCATACCACTGTTTCCCTCTTTGACAACTTAAACAATTAACCCATTATGAAAAAGCGAGCAAGCTGCAAAATGAAAACCCTTAAGATTTTGACCATCAGCATTCGAAATAAAATGCAAATCATTAACCGCAACATTCAGAAATGACAAGAAATTCGTCAGATATACCGGCATTACAATTCGTTACATGTTGAAAACTGATGAAGAGTCAGACGATTTATTTGATTTGATGAAGATCAAAAGCGTATAAAACTAAAACAAAATGGGTATCTGCAGTAGTTAATGATCAAACAATTAGAGACTTTCGCTGTTCTTTAAAAAAAAAAGCAACATATGCATATCAGGAATCGCCACACTCAAAAAACACAGCCTCCCCACGCAGCGAAAAAGAAGAGAGGAAGAGAGAGAGAGAGAGAGCGCATGTTTTATATATGTATGTCAATTCAAATAGGACGCCACAAACAATTAATAACCAAGAGAACCTTTGGGGATACCGCCTTGGAACGGTCAGTGGCAAAACAAATTGCCACTGGGGGTTTAAACCAGGTTCTAGGGTGCACCAACCTCACACTTGCCCCAACAGGTTCTCGTATCACAAAACAAGTACAAATTGTCTTGGTGAAATAACTCCAACCCACCCATCAGCTCAACAATGTTGCATGCAAAAGCATACAAACATATAAACATAAGAATTTAATAGCATTGCAAAGCCAAAGGGCGGGTACTCAATGATCTTTCCGAGACCAGAGCACCTGGAGTAAAATCAGCAAGAACACGATGACAGGGATAAAAGAAACAAATCGAGCTTTTAGGTTCTTTTAAGAAAAGATTTCCCCATAAACTTTCATAAACTCTTACACCCCTGCCACCGTCGTGCAACCAAAGAGGTAAGCATAATGATCAACTGTAGATGGGTTAATCACCAGGCCTGCAGAGCGCTGTAAAATATCATGTTGGTAACCTTTCTTTTTAAATTTACAGATGGTTTTTACGAATAACCGGGAGAAATTTGCATCGCCTTTTATCTTCTTAAGTTTATAAATTAAATCTCCATAAAAAACTGGCTGTGAAATTCCTTGTTGCAATAGTGATTTTAAACTGCAGCTGTATTTATGAATTAGATCTGGATATCGGCGATAAAACTTGCAAAAGGTTTTCCTTAATTTGTGATACCGATAACCTTGTTTTAAAAGCTTTTCTGTAATGCAAAGATTACGTTCATTGAAATCATTCACATCGTTGCAAGCTCTTGAAAAGCGAACAAGCTGTGAGATATAAACCCCGTAAGAAGTTGCACGAGGAACATCGCCGTCTAGAAACGGAAAATTTACTATATTAAAATTAAAATCATCTCTTTTATCATAAATTTTAGTAGTGACGTAACCATTTTCGATGGATAGATTTAAATCAAGGAAGTTTGCTTGCTTTTCTGAAGTGTTCGCTTTGTTAAGCTGTAGGTCTTTAGGATAAATCTTATTAACCAGTGATGGAAAATGGTTATTATCTATATTTAATAAATCATCAAGGTACCTCGAGGTGTTGTTAAAAGCTGTAATAATATCATCTTGATGTTCGGTAGAAAGAGATAACATGAAATCTCTTTCATAACAGTATAAAAACAGATCAGCAACAAGGGGTGCACAATTAGTACCCATTGGAATGCCTATTACTTGTTTATAAATAGAGGTACCAAATCTCAAATAAATATTATCCAATAAAAATGTGAGCGCCTGGATAAGGTCTTGACAGGTCCATGAAGTATAATTATCATAAGAACCATCTGTAAAGAATGCCCTATGTTCATTACAAGCAATAAATGTTTTATTTTCTCTAGCAAAAGTTTTTTCAATGAGACTGGTTAGCTTGTCTCTTATTAAATTATGAGGGAGAGAAGTATACAAGGTAGAAAAATCATATGTGGACAAACAGAACGCCTGAAAATTATTTGATTTAAGTTTCTTCAAAACGTCATTTGAATTTTTTATAGACCAAAATAAATTTTTGCCAGTAGTTTCAAAAACTTTTTCGCAATACCTAATTACATGTTCTTTTATAGCTATTAGACAAGATGTTAAGAGCACGGATAACTTTGTTGTAGTACACGAACTAGAGTTAGCGATAAATCTTGCTTTGTACGGTGTTTTGTGCATTTTAGGCAACCAATACATAGTAGGTACTTTGTCTTGTTTAGGCTCAACACTGATTCTAAATTTTGTAATTTGTAGAGTGTGTGCAGTAACAATATCACTCTCAGATGAAGATGTCAGTGTATAAGCATTAGTGCTATTAAGCTCTTCAGTTTGAATATTTATATAGTGTATACGTCACACTATAATAACATTATTTGAAGCCTTATCAGCAGGTGTTAAAACAAATTTGTTGTGAAAATCTTGAATACCTTTTTTCAAATGACGAAAGTTAAAACGAGGTCGAGGTGGTAGTAAAGCTATGTTTCTTTTATAGAAGGATATACGAGTGTCAATTATTTTGAATATTTGTTTTTCCCAGTTTGAAAGAGCATTAGGCTCAGCATGTTCTCGTTTACACCATTTATTGCAAAAAGAGTTTAAAGACTCTGCAATTTCCGCACGACAGGTATTAAAATCGATGTCCGATGGAATTCTGTATTTTGGACCTTTTGAAATTAAATTGCGGATTCTAAAGTCTTTGATAACATTTAGATCCCCTGTAACGATATGACCGGCAGGTTGATAGCAAAATTTTGAATTAGAACAGTCTCAAGATAATGGTGTGTTTTCAACAATCTGTAAATCCGAAGTAATTTTGTTGTAATTGAAAATTGTGTTTCTAATAGGCTTGTTATATTTATAACAAACGATGGGTGTTTCAGTATTCTTGAAATAATTAGGTAAAGCCGATTCAACATTTTTATCTTTAAATATACTTGGAAGGTCAATAAAATCTATGCCTTTATTTAAAAATGAAATTTTAAGGAAATGTCTTTGGTGATCAGATTCCAAGTCAATATGTGGTCTTAGAACATGCCGAGTGTAACACTGAGTAAGGCTTGCAACCTCATAAAGTGGATGAGTTCTAATAACAATATCATCGGCTTCCTTATCCACTTTTTGTAAACTTGAAATAGAAAGAGAAGCTAAACGCGACAGCATAGCATGTCTTCCAGAATGTTTTAAAATATTTTGAAGGTCATGAATAGAACAATGAACACGTGATTTTCTTTAGATGTTACCATTAGTCCTTATCCCATGTGACCTCGATTTTCGTTTTCGTATTTGAAGCAATCCAAAAATGTCAAAATCAGGGAAGAAGATGAATTAAATTAATGAAATGTGAGTTCAGATCTCGTAACTGCGGAGATATGATTACAGTTTAGTTTACATATAATTTTACATATAATTATGATTGGGTGTTTTCGTTATTATGTATTGATATAAGATATTATTTAATGTATGTCCAGTGATGATAATTGATTTGATATGATTAAAAGCGTATTAAACTGAAACATAATGGGTATCTGAAGAAGTGAATGGCAATCAATTAGAGACTTTCGCTGTTCTTTAAAAGACGAATTAGATTAATGAAATGTAAGTTCGAATCTTGTAACTATAGACATTTGGTCAATATTTAAAACAGATTAACTTAGTTTACATATACATCGTTTTTATGATTTGGAATTGCCGTTGTTCTGAATTAGATATTATTTAATGTATGGCCAATGATAATAATGCAACATCAATTTCACTAAGTATTGAAGATTTAAATTGGTCTTTGATTTTTATATTTCAGAAATAAACAAACACAAGTTGTTGTTTTAAAATTGTCACGAATATCTGTTTTATTACCTAAATCCTAAAGAAATCTAAAAACAGAAGAAAGAAATCTTAAACAAAGACTTTGCTGAATTTTAACTTTGTCTAAAGCTTATATTTTCGTAAGGTCCGGGCTGCGGGACATTTTTACTTTTTCAGATAATGTTGTTAAGTCGTTCCGTTCTAGACAGTTATATGCGGGATGAAAGCCCTCTTGTGTTTAATTTAGAAAACATTGATTTTACTTGAGCATTATAATCGTAAGGACGCGCTTAATCTTCACGGAAAATAATTATAATATGACATTTAACAACAGTAGACGTTATACCAATGAGAGACCATCTTGAGAATTCTTAAACATTATCTTTTCTTCTTTTTTAATACAAAAAAAAGAAATATGCATATCAGGAATTGCCAAAAACCGCAATAAGCAGCCTCTACCCGCAGCCAAAAAGTAGAGGGGAAAAAGAGATCACGAGCTTATATGAAAATCAATCCCAAATTAGACAAAGCAAACAATTAACGACAAAGAGATCATTTGGGGTTACCTCCTTTGAACAGTCAGTGGCAAAATATTTTGCCGATTGGGGTTTAAACCGGGTTCCAGAGTGCACCAATTTCACACTTGCTCCGAACAGGTTCTCATTAAAACAAACGAGTACAATTTATCTTGGTGAAATAATAACCCTCTCATCCACTTGCCAATGTTGCATGCAAAAGCACACGACATTGGTTGACGAGCACATGTGTCACATAAGTTCCCCATACCATCATCTCTACTTAAAAATATTTTCCACAAAGTTGTCAATGAACGTAGCCAGTTATTTGACTTTCATTACCACAACGATCCTACTTTCTAGTCGATTATATAAATATTTATGTAAGTGACTTACTGTTCACCGGTGTTTTCTCCGCAAACTTTGATATTCAAACTATAATAGTGGTATTTTCTCTAGGAATAGATCTCATAATGAAGAATAGCATTTTGCAGCAGCAGACGCTCCATTAAGGAGAGAAAATCCCGATGTTTCTCAAAACATTAACTAAATCTTCGATACAAATTGGTTGACGAGCGCTGGTGTCACGTTAGTTCCCTCACATGTCATTTCCACAAGGAAGCTTAATGGGTCGGCAAATTGTTATCGATGAGTCTAAGATAAATGACAAAATAGAAAAATCACATATCTTTTTTTCTGGAACCACTTCCAGTACACATTATATGTATGAAAATGACATAATAAGGAATATAAGAGAAAT
This sequence comes from Corbicula japonica, assembly GCA_038501625.1. Classification (NCBI taxonomy): domain Eukaryota; kingdom Metazoa; phylum Mollusca; class Bivalvia; order Venerida; family Cyrenidae; genus Corbicula; species Corbicula japonica. The sequence goes on along the minus strand of JAZAYU010000119.1, from coordinate 1,439,524 downwards.
GAAAAACAAAACATATCTTTTATTCAGAACCATTTCGATAACACATAGCTTTTGTGCAAATGTAAATTAAAATAAAACAAATGATATCTTCATAAAGAAATACCTGAAACAAACTAAACAGTAGGTTGACTCTAGAGCTCATACCCTTGTTGACTCTAGAGCTCATACCCTTCCAAGCTTAATATAATTTAAGCATTAATTCTACAAAGATTTTAAGAAGAAACCAATTAAACTGAATTGTTGATGTATTTATTAAATCTTGAAAGGCCTGATAAAGAAATAAATTACATATTTCGACGATTCAAGTTGTTTTTACGAAGATGTTTTTTAACTTTTGTTACATTCTCAGTTTGATACTAGCATTGTGTATTGTCTTTTATCCCGCGAAAATATGCCATAGATTGGTATTAATCTGAAAATATCTCATTGAAAGTTTCATGGTAACCGCCATATGCATTCCATAGTTTGGGATGGTTCTAAAAATTACTGTTTACTTATTAATATGTAAATATTGAGTTGCGCTCAACCCGTGGCTAGGCGGCGTGGAAAGTACTATGTATTTCCATGACTGCGCATACAGACACATTCAAACCGTGCCGGCAATAGTTTTATATTTGTCGTTTAATTTTCCATTTTCCACTATTTACAGCCTATTAGCAGACCGCATCTTCGTACCACTTTATTTAAAGAAAATTGACTTTCTTGGTCCCGAATTTATTTCATTATGCTCAGACATCAGCAATCCTAATTAAATGTTGGCATAAGAAACAAAAACCTGTAAATGATGATATTTACTGAAGACTTTTCATTACATTTCACATCCCTCTAGATTCTAGAATCCGAGTTTTCAAGGTAAACAAAATCTTGGCTGCATCTTGAAAACTTTTGCAAGTTTTGTCGCCGATTTGTTTAAAAAGACACGGGTGCATTTTAAAATCACTATTGCAAAAAGGTGTTTCTCAGCATGTCTTTTATGGAGAGTTAATTATAAACTAAAGAAAATAAGAGGCACTGTGGAATGTTGCAATTCCTGATATGTATAATTCGCTTTTTAAAATGTGCTTTTGTTGTAAATTTCTCAGGGAAGTTATATGACGCCTCAATTTTGTTTACTTATATGACAGAGAAGAAGGTATTGTAGGTTCATACCCGCTACCAGAATATCATTATTGTATTTACATCTTGAGACATTCTATCAATACTGGAATAAATGAAAAGGGAACTTTGAAGACCCTCGACCACAACAAATATGAAACTATTGCATGCTCGGTTTGATTGAGCCTATTCATGAGCAGTAATGGAAATGCTTATTACTGCCCACGCCGCCTAGCCCCAGGTTGAGCACAACTAAATATTTACACCAATAAACAGTACAATTTTGATCCATCCCAAACGATCATACTGGAATTCTATCAAGTTATTCATTTTATTACCTTTATGTTTCCTAAAATACGAATATCATTTTGACATCGAAAAAATCTCAATTACCACTAGAATACAGAGTACGTTTATCTTAAATCAGTCCGTATCATAATGTCTGCTCATATTAAAAAGCATAATATAATTGTTCTCAAAATTGTTTGATTATAACCTATGTACCCTTGGGGGGAAGTTTCAATATCAGTTAACTTAATTATACATGCTGATAGGAGATAGAGTATTATCAATTTCATGTCGGTGAATTGTGACAGAAATGATGATTGCCAAGTATAAACGAATTGGAGTTGGAATTTGGCGGCCATAGAAAAGTCTCTTCGAACAACTAGTCAGTACTGTTATCAGTAAAAATAACCCGTTGCAGTGAAGGTTACGTACATAAGGGATATCCGATCAACCTTTCTGGGGGTTGTCCCGGTGAGCTCAGTTGATTGCAGGAATTGCAGGGCTAGGCGCTGTCGCCGTGACGGTGCGGGTTTGCTCCCAGCTAGAAACATTATCATTTGTTAAAAAATTCTAAATATCAATTAAAGCATTAGCGCTGATTACAGTTTTAAGTCGATGCATTGAAACGGATGATATTATCAGGTACCAAGCCTTCTTCAATGTTTAAGTAACGCAGCAAATGAAGAACTTAATTATTGTACATTAACAATTTGTAATGGTTTAGATAACCAATTATTAGATTTACTAGAAAACGAGTAACTTATTTTAAATTAAAATCATATCAATTCAATATAAACTTATGAACTAAGTTAATGAATGTTTAGACATTCGAAACAAAACTTCCGCCGGGCTATAATAGCTTTGTTATCAAAATAATTAGGCCCTTGAGATAGTTATCAACGTCATGAAATTTCATTATGAGTTATGAGTCCCCTAAATGACGAGCAGAGATAACATTTGTGATAAAGTTTTCGTGATTCTGTTGCTGAAATAGCGTCTGTGTCGTGGTGAACTATCGTGGTAGTATGTTGGAACACACTTGGGAGAAGACAGTACAATAACAACAACCAGAAAGTCAAACCTGTATCAATCATCAATGGAGTGACAAAAAAGAGGCTTCCTACACAGGCTGCTATTTAAGACAGATAAAATATGACACAATGTCGGAAAGCACGATTATTAAATAAAGTTTAACAAAAATTACTTGGAAGTATCGGGATTCACTTAATCATAAAGAAAATGAATAAATATAATAATAAATGTCAAATAAGAACATTAAATGTTTAAAATATTTCCACCGAAGCCGATAAAGACAGAGGTTCCTGTAGTTGTTTTTTCAGTATTAATACATTACGCCTTTTTTGTGGTTATGTCATCTACGCAAAGGTTTTTTCCCGATATATCGTTTCTTTTCTGTACCCGGTCTTTAAATTACTGGTTCCGATCGATGATCGTTGATAATGTAGAAACGTTAATTTGCTTCTCTAATTTTAACACATGACTTCAATCTGAGAATATAATGACGGAGTAATTGTTAGGGAGCAGAGATAAGACATATTTATTACCAAGATACCTAGCGGAGCTCTAAGATTGCATTATTGTCACACGTAATTGCTCTACACTCTTGTTGGTCCTTACTTCCTATTTTGCCTATGAAGAAACAGAAAACATACATCACGTTGATTTTACAACAATGAAAATGGAACTTTGAAAGCCGAAACACGACTAATTAGAAAAATGTTGGCTCGGTTTGATTATGTCTGTTCATGGGCAGAAATGGTAATTTTTTAATTTCGGAATTTGATTCCAGATTTTATCAGGTGTTATGTTATATAATTACAGAATTAATGACAAGACTTAAACAAAACTTAAAACAGAGAACCTTCATTTTAAAATTCAAAATATAATTATATTAAATGTTTTTCACATCTGGTTCATTTTGCTTCTTGCAACGGGTTAGACGAGCTTAACCAATTAAACTGAATAGTTCTGTGATAATATATACAGGTGTGAAGATTCATTTAAGAAAGATATTTTTTAAATGAAATATATAAACCTATACAATATAAACATGCGCTTTTAAAACATCATTTGAGAAATTATAATGTATCCATAGAAACGATTGCGTGAGTTCAAATTCTGATCGTTTTAATAACATAGGCGCGAATTGACATTTTGGAGAGGTTATTATGCAATATCTGATTTCCTAAATATATAATTTAATACTAGAAAAAAACTATAACTTAATGATAAATACCGCAAATGTGATACGAAAGCACAGCAGGTTTGATTTGTTATTTACTTTCTATAAAAATAGATGTGCAATGTTTGATGAAAGTATATGACAACGTCATTTGGATATGTTATTGTTCCTGTGTAGAAAACGGTGATTAATTAAATGAATCAGAATATCAACGTTTTCAACATAAAAACAATTGAGAGGTTGGTTAAATAGGTCTTTTTCTGACAATAAGCGTTTAAGTAGACAACGTCCAATTTTATCCCATTGGGAAAGCAATACTTTGTATATCTTCTGAGTTATTTATAAGATCAGCCTAACATCTTGACCCACTTATAAGCGGATATATATACGGTACATGTAGTAAAACATATCACATTATGTCTACTTACTGTTTCTGGCTGTTCCAGGTCTGTTATGTTTTGCTTGTGGCTATTTCTGACATTCATTTCTCACTTTAATAAATTTGGAACCGTAAGTAATGAAAATGAAGTTTTTCTGCTTTGTTTATTAGAACGTGACTGTTACACCAAAAACAGAAATAAAAGCTAACCTAACTGGTTTAAAAAATAACAACAAAAGCAACAACGACAAAACAACGTGTTTTCTATTCGGTTCAGGGCAAGTGTGAGTTGTTTGATCCAAGAAACCTCAACACTTAGTGAAAATATTTTCTTTCAACGAAAACTCTAAAACGGATAACACCTTTCACTTAGTTGCATTTGCGTTCTTATTTAGCTTTAATATTTTGTCCACTTTCAATATATATTTCTCATGTTACTTGTATAACGCTTTTTAAATAAGCGACTTATTGTGTATTTTTCTACAGACTTCAAACACATTCCTCTATTGAAATATAATTTTGGAGCACTACTCAACTGAGGAATTAAGTTAATAATGCTGTTTTCACACTTTTCGTTGACATGTTTTATGACTACCAAAGACAGGAATTGGCTGAAATGTCCCGCTGTGCTAAGGAAATTGCCGAAACACTATCATTAGTTCTCCGTTAGTCCGAATAGAAAAGAACATAATTCCGTCTGCAATTGATATGCAGATGGAAAGAATGAAATAATATGACAATTTGTCACGAAACCAATATGCTTTAAGTTCAAAGAAAAGATTGTCTGTTTTCATATTGATAGCCGAAAATAATCGACATAAAATAATATATGTTATCTCATGAAGATGTGATAAGATTTATTATCATACACTTTGTATAAGAATGAGATTAAAGTTTGCTGTATACTGTTTAAATCGGCCAACGACACACACAGGCAAATGAAAAATACCTAATTAATGCTTTTTGGAAACGTAAAAATCACAGAAAGAAACGACAAAGCAATGAGATGCAGGAAGATACTTAACAAACTGCTCTAAACCGTTTTAACTTTGACAATCTAGTCAAGAAAATTGTACTTGAAATTAATGAATTAATTTTACAAAAACGTAAAATACGCATAACAGGATTTTCCACATTCAGAAGACACAGCCCCCCCCCCCCCGCATACAGCAAAGAAGAAAGGTGGAAGAGAAAGCATGGTTTATTAAAAGACCAATTTCAATATTACAAAAATGAAAACCAGAGGGGTTACCCCCTTGGAACGGTCAATGGCAAAACAATTTGTCACTGTGGGTTTAACCAGATTCTATGGTGCACCAACTTACACTTGACCCAACAGGTTCTCACATGAACAAACAAGTTCAAGTTGTCTATGAGAAATAACTCCAACTCACCCATCAGCTAAACGATGTTGCATGCAAAAGCACACATACATATATAACATAAGAAACTAATAGCATTGCAAAAGGGCGGTAACTCAATTATTTTATCGAGACCAGAGCACCTAGAGTCAAATCAGCAAAAACACGATGGGGGGAATAAGAGAAACAAATCGAACATTTATGTTCTCTTAAACCCCTGCCACCTTTGTGTAACCAAAGAGACAAGCATAATGATCAACTGTAGATGGGTTTATCGCCAGGAATGCAGAGCGCCGTCTAATATCATGTTGGTAACATTTCTGAATGGCATACTGAAAAAGCGTTTCGAGAACAACCTAAACGATTTCAACCTGCAACCTTTTTAACTTATAAAGATGTCTCTTAAATTTTGTTTGCATTCAAATAAAATAAAAACTAAGTAAGAAAATAAATAACAAAAAGTAGACGATTGCTGTATGCATGCAAGTTGGAACTTTGTCTCGTCTTACGACAATTATTTAATGTAAATGATATTGCCTCTACCTAGGAACGAACCTGCACCGTCGCGGCGACAGCGCCTAGCCTACAATTCCGACAGCACAACCAATTTAGATAGACGGGACAACCCCCAAAAATGTTGATCAGATAACCCTTATTCAGTAATCATCTGTAACGGGTTATTTTACTGATAACAGTACTGGCTTTATGTACGGGGAGACTATTTACGACCGCCACACTGAACAAATAACGCTACTGTGAATTTTAATTGATATTGCCTCTAACTGTGAGCAAACCCGCACCGTCACTGCGACAGCGTATAACCCGACAATTCCGACAACTCAACCAATTGAGCTAGCCGGGACAAACCCCAAAAAGGTTGATCGGATAGCCCTAATGTTCGTTACCATGATACCATCACTGCATGACATTGGTAACGGGTTATTTTACTGAAGAAGAAGTGAAATATGGATATGTGATAAAGCTACACACAGAAAAGCCGATCAAAATAGCTAAAACACCCAGTACAGCCGCTCGACACAGCTTAACACAAATAGCACTGACGCTTGACAAAGCTAAACAGAAAAAGCACCGATTCTAAACATAGCTAAACACAAAACACACAGCCGTTTGTCAAAGCTAAACACAAAAGCACTGAATCTTGAAATAGCTAAACACTAAACGCACAGCCGTTCGTAAAGGCTTAACACAAAAAGCACAGCTGCTTAACAAAGCTAAACACAAAACACCGATTCTAAACATAGCTTAAAACAAAACGCACAGCCGCTCGAAAAAGCTAAGCATTAAAAAGCATAGCCGCTCGACAAAGCTAAGCACAAAAAGCACAGCCGCTCGACAAAGCTAAGCACAAAAGGCACAGCCACTCGGGAAAGCTAAACACAGAAAGCATTGTCGCTCGACACAGCTTAATGCAAAAAAGCACAGTTGCCCGAGAAAACATGTTTTTTCTTACACATCCAAAGTTTAGTACATATAGTGTATTAAATATGGCGAGTTGTTTTCTAAAAATGACTTACACGAACAAGAAGATAAATCGATCATGACAGATATTTCAACAAAAAATGGTAAAAAATACCATTAAACAATAAAAATAGCTGTAGCTTTCTCGACTGTTCATATAAATACATGTATCAGGGAAAGCCAAATACACAAAGCGCAGCCTCCCCAAACGGTCACATAACAGAGAAAGCAGAAAATACATTATTTTTTAATAAACGTGAAATATGCATATGAGAAATCGCCGCAGCGAAAAAATAGAGAGGAAAAGAGAGCATGTAAGATTATCTATCTAATTAATAACCTTGGGGTTATTGCCTTAAAACGGCCAGTAGCAAAACAATTTGCCACCGGGGGTTTAAGCAAGGTTCTAGGGTGTACCAACCTTACACTTGCCCCAACAGTTAGTACAATGGAAAGACACCACAATCAAAAAAAAAAAAAAAAGAAAACCTTATGAGTTCCACATGAACGGTCAGTTACTTAACCGTTTATGTCATTAGATGGGGTGCAGAGTAAATCCAGGTTCAAAATTGAACCAAGCTTTGAGCTTTTATAATTAAAAGTTTAATAAACAAAATATTATTCAATTGTTAGTTTCATGGCACATTAAAAAAGAAATTAAACTATTCGACACATATTTTGTAATAAGATTGGCATCTTTAAAATCTGAAATATGCATTCAAATGATAGTGCCTCTAGCTGGGATCGAACCCGCACCGTCACGGCGACAGCGCCAAGCTCTGCAATTCCCGCGACGCAACCAACTGAGCTAGCCGGGACAACCCCAAGGAATTGCCACATCCAGAAAAAGACCAGTCAAAAAGAAGAGAAAATGAGAGCAAGGATTTATAATATAGTTTTAGAACGATTAATTTCGAATAAGACATCACTAAAGACATTATTCATATCATAAGCGGAGAAAGTAGCGTGAGAACCTCCCTTTTTTCTTCCGCAATGAACCATTAGACAATGATCATAAACATTCAAAATGAAAAGCACAAAAGAAAATTCCATTAACAAAGTCATTTAAACAATTATGCATAAAGCTCTTAATAACAAAAAACGCGAAACATTCATTTTTCCATTTTTGATTAATATCACATCTCGTCCACAGAAACAGACAGTTTGAATAAAAAACAAGTGTTATTGATTGGCTTCCTTTAATAACTGAACGAATGATATTTATTATGTTGAATATATTGCGTGTCCGTCTGTTGTAGTATTATCATTACCCCCATTACGTTACTGTTGTTAATGTTTATATTTTTAGGAAATTCAGTATCGTAATGGATTTTACATAAATATATATACATTTAAGGCGATGACAGAAACTTGACAGTAAGTTTGTAGTGGTTAAACAAAAAAGATTTGCGGTTTTTGTCCTTTCTCATCTATATATCTTCGAAATGTGCGTTCCATATCTAACATCTCATGAAGTTTAAAATATTCTGCAGAAGAGTTAAATTATATTTAAAGCATCTGACAACCTTTGACATGATTAGAAATTTTTATTTAATTATAATTATAAATTCGTTAAAAATAATATTCAAAAGAAACTGTGACATATATTATGACCAAAATAGAAACTATAATTGCTGAATTGTTCCGGAGGACGATGTACGTGCTGAAACACGCCTATTAGGTTTTGATTGTTCAATTTGATTGTCAATAATTCCGTCCAGAATAGATTGGCTTACACAGAGAATAAACAAGAAGTGCTATATGAATTTGTCACGAAATAACACTGTTACAGAATGTCAGGGAAATAGCATTACTTTCATTCGTTTCATGAAACATCTATCTATCATTTGTATGTAATGAAATAGTTGATAGAAAGTGTACTAGGTATAAGGGGAATAAAACAAAGTTCAGATAATTAAGACACACAAACAGCAAAAGCAGTGGATAAGAAACGAATGCATAAATATTTAGATGTATTCGTCAATTTAAAAAATAAAACACAATAATATAATGGAAATTCGACAGGTTACCGCTTTGGCACGGTTATTTATATAGAATATTGTCACCTGGAACTTTACACAAGGTTCTTGATGATTCGGCATCACACTTGCCCTACAGGATGCCATATGAACAAACAAGTACAAGCAGACCAACCTAATTTCCTGCTCGACAACAAGAAGGTTGCATGTAGAAGCACACACACGTAAACAACATAAAAACATGGTTTTCTAAAGCGAAATTGTCAACAATTAATAAAAAACAACACAATGCAACATGAATCCAGGTCTGAGGTATCTCTGTATAATATTAAATGTCCAATTCTGTTATTTCCATAGAAACATTTCAATCATTATGCAAAATAGTTGTTTAAAAACACGCATTTTCTCTAAATAGGCGCGATCAAAATAACAGAGGATATTATGATTATAGCTTACAATATTTCCCAATATGCAACTACAGCTTAAATTTGTGACTTTGTTAGGAGAATCTTAAGTCAATACATAAAAAGGACGTAACTTGAACCTGAGAATTCCGTGTTATTGTTTCGCAAGGGACCTCTTTGCAAGATCAAAGACACCAACTTACTGCTAGATTTTGTCTTATACTTCGAATTAACAGGTGAAGCATTAGACAATAAGCGGCAATTTTCAGAACGAATAGGTTCCTTCAAAGAATCACCAAACGATGAAACGTTTTCATATTTAGGAGCCTAAAATAACCGTTTTAAAACAGCAAGTAAAGTGCACACCAAGCATCAGTTTTTATTTTTCGTCACATTTCGAAAACGCCATATGAAAATGATTAAGGTAAAGATAGTGATGATGAAATTGTTGGTTTAATCGCGTTCCTTCCCAAACTCATATCACTATCAATCTATTTACTTCTCTTGGAATTTCTTACAAAAAATTAATATTACAGATAACCGATCGGAATTACAACAATTACTTCATTTTTGTTTTTTCCATTATTTTTTTTTCTAAGTGTATTAAACAATTTGCCACTGTCTAAAATTGTTAATTTAATGCTTATGCAGACAGTCATTTCAGATGGTGACCAGCGACATTATCGATGCTTGTGAACATGCATAAACATAAATTATGACAATCTCAATAATAACCAATTAGCGTTTAGGTTTTAATGTGATTTTAGTATTCCTTACAAAAAAGTGAACTATGCTTGTCAGGAATGGCAACATCAAAGCAGCCCCCTACTCAGCCAAAACAAAGTGTAGAGAGGAGAAGGAAGCATGGTTATTCAATGTTAAGTTACAAAATAGACGCCACAAACAATTTACGAAAGTGAGAAACGATGGTTTACCGCCTTGACACGGTCAGTGAAAACAATTTACTACTGGTGGGTTTAACCAGGTTCTAGGGTGCACCAAACTCACAACTGCCCCAACAGGTTCTCATAAGAGCAAACAAGTACAAGTTGTAAAGACATTATTCATATCATTAGCGGAGAAAGTAGCGTGAGAACCTCCTTGTTTGCTTTCAAAACTGACCATTAGACAATGATCATAAACATTCGAAATAAAAAGCACAAACGAAAATTCCATTAAAGAAGTCATTTAAACAATTATGCATAAAGATCTAAATAGGGAAGAACGTAAATCACCCATTTTCCATCTTAAATCTTCACATCTCGTCCACAGAAACACATTTAAATAGACAGTTTGTATAAAGCAGGAGTTATTGATTGTTTTCCTTTAATATTTATAGTTAAAAAGAGAAAAAGGGAACTTGATAATATTTCAGGCTCGGTTTGATTGAATCTGTTCATGGGCAGTAATGGAAATGCATATTTCTGCCCACGCCGCCTAGCCCCGGGTTGATCGCAACTCAATGTTTACACTAATGGTATGCCAAACAACAACCTGAACATGAATGTATTGCATGTCCGTATTATGTTGAACATCTTGTGTGTCCGTAAGGTATAATATCACTAACCCTTTACGTGACTTGTAAATATTGACGATTTGAGGAAATTCAGTATCCAAATGGATTTTGTACCTAATTCAGCGGAATAATTCTCGAAAATATTTTATAAGTGCACACAATATACATTTTTATTATAAACCCATGAATGATTTTAGCATAGTGCAGAGATAATCCGTAAAATTGATACAACTCGTCAGATTAGTAATTCCGTATTGGACAATATATTTCCAATTCTTTATTTTGCAGCTTATCGTGTTCTTAGTGACGTCACATTATACGTCACACTATGTTAACCTAATTTTCCGGCACATTACGTACTCTAAAATAGGAAATTTGCGTCGCGTTTTAAAACCGTTACGATATTTTTACGCCATTCATAAATTTTCTACGCAATTTATAAATATACTGTTGTGTTACTATTTTTATTTCTACTTTAATGTAAACCAAGTTGTTGACTAAAATTTTGATGTTTAGTTTATTTAAGTTTATTTGAGCTTAAAAGGTGAATAATAAAAGGAACATTAAAACAGAATGCAGTCTGCATGTTTGTATTATTTCTCGTTGCGTATGTCGGTCTCGCGTAATATTGTTAACATAACTAACTCAAAACATACAAACCTACAAAATACATTTTTTTGTAATATTCCATATATAGGCGATGACATTAATTTTACGATTAATTTAAAGTGGTTTCAAAAATAAATTTTATTTGCGTTTTTGTCCTTTCTCATCACAGTCAACTTTGAGTCTTTGAAATATTTGTTCCCGGTCTAACATTCATGATGTTTTTAATATTGTGATCCGAGTTGTTTTGTATTTAAGCATTTGACAATCTTTGACAGTATTCTAAATTACTATTTAATTATAATCGTAAATTCGTTAATAACATTCAAACGATACTGTTACATGTTTTATGATCAAAATAGAAGCTATAATTTGCTGAATTGTTTTGACGCGATAATTGCTGAAACACGCCTATTAGGTTTTGATTGCTCAATATGAGTGTCAATAATTCCGTCCAGAATACATTGGCTTAAACAGAGAATGAGCAAGAATTCCTATGGCATTTCGTCACGAAATAACAATGTTACAGAATGTCAAGGAAATCGCAAAACTTTCATGATACAATCTATGACAAACAGTATTATGAAAAACTCAATTGTGACCCTTCAGAAACGATTAGGCGTAACATATCCACATGCATTGATTCTATTAGTAATCATAACCCCGATGTTGCTAACGAATTTGATGTACTCCCTTCAGAAATACGTACGCCACATTTCTATATTTTGCCAAAAACTCATAAAGAGCGTGACTACAATTTGCCACTCGGCTATCCTGGTCGTCCTATTGTTTCAGCATGCAACTCTTATACTGAAAATATATCAAAGTATATTGATTATGTGCTTAAACCGCTTATGCAATCTTTGCCTTCATATGTAAAGGATACTACAGATTTTGTACAGAAAATTAAAGATGTTAAATTTAAATCTAAATCATCATTTTTGGTAACTTTAGATGTTAATTCATTGTACACCAACATACCGCACAGTGATGGAATAAGTGCAAGTAAATATTTTCTACATAAAGAAGGCAGAGCGCGCATTTTGTCTGAAAATGATTTGGCAAAACTTATTGAACTGGTTCTTGAAAACAATAATTTTGAATTTGATAGTGTTCATTATAGACAGAAAATGGGCACTGCTATGGGGAGTTCTATGGCGCCGGCTTATGCATCTCTATTTATGGGAAAATTTGAAGAAGACTTTCTAAACAGTAGAACTAAACGACCGAGTTTATGGCTTAGATTTTTGGATGATATTTTAATGATCTGGGACCATTCTTTAGAGGATCTTCAGTTATTTCTTAAAGATATTAATAATTTTCACGAATCTATCAAGTTTTCAAGTAACATCTCTATAACAGATGTATCCTTTTTAGATGTACATGTATTTAAAGGAGAAAATTTAAATATTAACACGTCTGTGTTTGTGAAAAGTACTAACATACATCAATACGTTGAATACTCCTCATCGCATCCTAAGTCATGTAAGGATGGCATACCTTTTAGTCAAGCTAAAAGATATCGAAGAATAATTTCTGATAATGAAGTTTTTGATCGTTCAGTAAATGAACTGCGAAGTTTGTTTAGTGAACGACATTATCCTGTTGAAATAATTGATAGTGCTATTTCTCGTGTGTCTTTGTTAAGTCAAGATGATGCGCTTCAAAGTGCGAAGATATCCTGTGACGATGTACTTATACCTTTTGTTGTTGAATATAATCCTTCACTGCCGAACATTGGTTCAGTTATCAATAAATATTGGCATTTGTTAAAACTTTCTAAAAAAGATAGTATGAAATACATCCACTCTTGTAAACCAGTTGTTGCATACAAACGACAGAGAAATTTAAAAGATTTTTTAATTCATGCACAATTTAAATCAGAACACCATGATAAAAATCATTTTTCAACAAAATGTAACAGACGCCGTTGCTCACATTGTAAACACATTATTGAAAATGACCATTTTGACAGTTTTAATACTTCTCAGACTTTTAAACTGAGGTCCTCTACAGACTGTACATCTAACGATGTAATTTATCTTATTAACTGTAAAAAATGTAATATGCAATATGTTAGTCAAACCAATCAGCAAGTATCGAAACGCATGAACAGTCATCGTTTTGATATTAATAATTTTAGCATAAATCCGTATTATTCGACCAATGTTGCTACACATTTTAACACGAATCAGCATTCGTTGGACGATTTTTCGTTCATTCCTATTGATGTGGTACACGGAGTTGGACAGACTATGCAAAGAAACATACTGGATCCATAAACTTGGTACTTTACATCCGATGGGAATGAACACGAAAATCGTCTACGATCTGAAATAATGTTTTATGTAATTTTGTGTAAGCAAAATCACTATTATGATAGTAAAATATTGTTAGTTTCTTTTTTCCATTTTCTCTTCTTCTATGTAGAAACTGCTAGTATCGTTTAGATCCAATGTTTTATTTTATCATATTTTGGGTTTGTGTATAAATTTGCATAATTTAATATACGTTTTTCCGCTATTTTGTGGCAGCGTCAAAGTGGCGTTTACGCGCCGTTTTGACGACGTCACGCAATTGATGTTGTTATTCCCTGATGAAGAATATAAATCGAAACGTCGGAATAAAAATATTAAGGAATAAAAATATTAACAACATATTTCGTGTTAGTGCAGATTTCTTCCCCGATTTAATGATACAATCTATGAAATATCTGATAAAAAGTGTAACGAGAATGTGACAATAAGTACAGCTTCACAAACAGCAACACAGTACATAAGAACATATTGCATGTGTTCCTATTTTCGTCAATTTAAAAATACAACACAATAATTAACAAAAAAGAGAGGTTATTGATTTTGGAACATTCATTTATAAAGTATATTGTCAATTGGGAGTTTAAACTAGGTTCTAGGATGCACTCGCAAAAACAAGAACAAGTAGACTTGGTGAATAAGAACCCACATACCGACCTACTCGACAAGAAAGTTAAATGTAAAGCACACAAATATATACAGCATAAACAGTTAATGTCGTTGTGAAACATAATAATTCGGTATTCATCTTTAAAGAGACATAACCTTTACAACTAAAAAATTCCAAAGAACTTAAATTAGAAATGCATGTCACCAAACAAATAATATATCATGAATCGTAGTGAATAAACTTTAGAGGACCGTTATTTAGATTATTTTAAACAGGTATAACCTTTAATTAGAGGAGGCAATCCTTGATATGCATATTTCACTTATTTAAAAATTAAAAAGAGATTTGGTACTGATTTACGAAAAAGTCGCACGTGTTCTTCGCATTCTCGTTTTCTCTCGGGGTTTTATTTATATTCGCGATCTCTCGCATTTGGTCGTCCGTTATAACAAGCATTTTAAAACATTTTATAGAGGAAGTTGGGCATTATCATAACCGCAGTGTAGAAATTTGCTTTGTTTTTTTTTGAAAAAGTGATAAATGGCATTTTCAAAACATACTAAAAGTGAAGTAAAATATTTTTTTTACTTCGTGAGACAGTGGCTTTCAACGATAGTGATCCAATTTTGACATGCAATATAGATACAGTTCAATCACCCTAATGATATATTAGGATGGATCGAAATAGAAGTCTACTGTTTATTGCTGTAAATATGAAGTTGCGCTGAACCCTGTGCTAGGCGGCGTGGGCAATAATATGCATTTCCATTACTGCCCATGACATTTTCTGTCAAACCGAGCCTGCAATATTTTAATATTTGTGTATCCGGCGGCTTTTAAATTTCCCTTTTCATCTAATTCATATCTATTGATCGAATGTAAACTTTTCACAACGAAGAAATCGCCTCTTTATTAATGGTCAACAATTTAAATAAACAAAACAATGTAATAAGAATCCATGTTTGAGGCATTTCTGTATGATATTATATGTCCAACTTTGTTGTTACCATAGAAACATTTCAATCATTATGCAAAATAATTGCTTAATAACACGCCATTTACTTTTATAGGCGCGAGCAAAATAACAGAGGGTATTATGATTATAGCATACCATATTTCCCAATATGCCAATCCAGCTTTAAATTGGTGATTTTGTTATGAGAATTTTAAGTCAATACACAAAAAGGAGCCTGAGAATTCCGCAATATTGTTTCGCAGGGGACCTCTTTGCATGATCAAGGACACCAGCTTACTGCTAGATGTTTTCTTTTACTTCGAACTAAAAAGTGAAACAAAAGACATGATGCGTTAATTTTAGGAACGAATATGTTCCATCAAGGGGATCATTAGACAATGATGAAAGCGTTTCCATATTCAGGAGCCTTAATTAACCATTTTAAAACAGTGCACATCAAGTATCAGAAAAAAAATTGAAATTGAGATATGATGACATGAAATACATCCCAAATGAAATTTTCAATAAAAAAAACACAGTGTAGCGATTCGAAGTGCCACGTTAGGTTTTGACCATAACATGCATCCTATTTATGGAACCATTTAAATAACATCGGAAAGCAAATCATGGGCATGATTTCAACTTTTTTAAAGGCATCTTCAACCTTTCATTGTACAGACACACCAAGTTATCAAGTTTTCTTCACATGAAATAGTTTGACGAACATTATTTAATGATATAATGTTATTATTATGTCAACTATAAACAGTTTTCCATACGCCGCATTAAACATGTTAAAACATGCCTTTACCTTAACGATATTCCAAAAGAAAGAGTGTTCTTTGGTTTTGGTGATTTTACATTAATGTGTTTGCTTAATGTTTAAATATTTGTGTCAAAACTGAGATTAGATCATATTAATTCTTACTAAAACTATCCATGATCTAATCTCAATTTGAAACCAATATTTGGCCAATAAGAAAAGCAGTTAATGAAATAACAACGGAAACAAAGTGAACACTTTCTTTGGAATAAAGTATATATTGACCTGTGATATTTCCATTTACGAAGTTATTTTAGCTGAATCGTTTCGAAACAATAAAGTCATTGCTGAAAGACTTTTATTATTCTTTATAAGTCAACACTTGAAAATTAAATCCGCCAATCATCAATATGCTAAGAAATTAAAAATAAAACACCTAAAAACTAAAGCTGTAAAGAGGAGTAACACACGTTTAACAGATATGCGAACAGTAGCATACAACATCATCAAAACTTCATGTGTAAAGACGTGTAGGTGCACAATTTATATGCATGTATGCATGTACCTTTAAAATGTGTATTATTATGAAGTAATAAGATGTGTAGTTCTAAATATCATGTCCTGATAGTTAAACATCCCGATTTTCATATCCCACCTACCGTTGGTGTGTTCTAATAGTTGTTTCGTGACAATATGACATACAATATCTCATCAAAGACGAAATTGTTTATAGCATATCACGCAATCAAGAACCAAAGATAACGTTTCAGCAATTACCTTATCGTTCCCAGACAGTTCAGCTACTTTTAGTTTCCTTGATGGTCTTGAAACATGTCAATGTAACTTCTGAAACTATTTTCTTGTTATATAAAAAGAAGATCATCGAGTACTCGCCCATTTGGCTTTCCAATTCTATTAGCTTCTTATGTTGTATATATGTTTGTGTGCTTTTGCATGCAACCTTTTTGAGATTATGGGTGAGTTTGAGTCATTTCACAAAGACAACTTGTACTTGTTTCTTAATATGGGAACCTATTGGGGCAAGTATGAGGTTAGTGCACCAGAGAACCTGGTTTAAACCCCCAGTGGCAATTTGTTTTGCCACTGCCCGTTCCAAGGCGGTATCCCCAAAGGTTCTCTTTTTTGTTAATTGTTTGTTTCTTCCTATTTAAATTGACATTCTTATATCAAACATGCTCTCTCTCTCTCTTCCTCTCTTCTTTTTCGCTGCGTTTTGTGAGTGCGGCGATTCCTGATATGCATATTTTCGATTTATGCCCATTTTTGTCATGAAATAATATTCTGTGAACTGCGTGAAATTAATTACACTATTTATGGAATGACTGCAACGCAGAGGTCATCACCAGTGGTTTGCCTATCCAGAGCTTGTATCACTATAAGATATCAATACGTTTGTTCTAATGTTAAATTTTGACATATGGGCATCGGTATGATAATTAAGAAATGTAACAAGTGTTAAAGGGTTAATCGCCGATATACATATATATGACAAAAGCATTTTCGTTTAAGAAACAGTACCGCAACAAGTATTTCTAAATCAGTTGTCATAGAAATTTGATTTATATTTTACAAAATGAAAGTTTCTCGGAACATTAGGTACAAAATCATCAAAAGATTCAAAAAGGGTAAATGACAGAATATTGAACAGATCTCGGCATTCTCGTTGATTTCACCTGATCGATAAAGATGAGAAAGGAACTTCGAAAGCCACCGAACACGACAAATGAAAATATTGCACGCTTGATTCGATTGAACCTGTTTATGGGCAGTAATGGAAATGCATATTACAGCTCACGCCGTCACGCCAGGTTGAGCGCAACTCAATATTTTCACCAATAAATAGTAGAATATCGATCCATCCCAAATGATGGTATGCATATGGCGTTGAACATGGAACCTTCCCCGGATAAAAGGATGGGTTCGTTGAGTTGTTTGTGGCGGTTGCATGGCTTTGAAAATAAATATGTTTAGATTTTTGTGTCAATGTATTTTAAGCATTTCAGAAATATCATGAAAGGTTTGATGTATATACAAGTGAATGTGCAGATAAAGTAACAGCCCACTGGCGCTTGACCAGGCGCCCCACCCCCTGTCAACCCTTACTAATACGTCATTTTTTTGTATAAATGGTGTCAAGTCACCAATATTATTCCATTCTGTCAAAATATGCGAAAATACACCGTCAAAATTGTATTCTTAAAAAATATATTTCTATGTATATAATTGAATAATGGTCAGGAACGGCTCAAGACCCTACCCCCGTTCGAGAGGCTGGTTTTCGTACAATACGGCGGGTTCCAGCTTGACACTGTTTGGTTCAACGCAACAGGGTCTGATCTAACAGTAAATGTCAAAAAGACTCACCAAAACCTCGAAATACGCTAAATATTCAACTGAAAACGGCCTCCGAAATGCAGGTTATTTTTCATTGATTCTTCACCCCAGTGCGACTTCCGGAAATACCCGACGCTTTTGTTCGGAGCGCTCTGATTGGTAGAACTATTGACGTAGTCCGGGAAATACTTTGCACACAAATCGTTCGACCAATCAGAACGCTTCTAACAAAAGCGTCAGGGATTTTCGGAAGTCGTACTGCTGAGAATCTATGAAAAAATAACCTGCATTTCGGAGGCTTTTTTCTGTTGAAAATTTTGCGTATTGCGAGCTTTTGGTGAGACTTTTTTACATTTACATTTATTATTTTAATAATCAATTTAACAAAATGAAATATGCATATCAGGAATGGCCACATCCAGAATGCACAGCCTCCCCACACAGCCAAAATTAGAGAGGGAAAGAGAACATGGTATTACAACAATCAGTTTCAAAATGGACGCCACAAACAAATAACGAAAGTGATAACCAGAGGGGTTACCGCTTGGAACGGTCAGTGGCAAAACAAATTGCCACTGGGGGTTTAAACCAGGTTTTATGGTGCACGAACCTCACCCTTGCCCCAACAGGTTCTCATATCACAAAACAAGTACAAATTGTCTTGGTTAAATAAATCCAACCCACCCATAGGCTCAACAATGTTGCATGAAAAAGCACACAAACATATAAAACATAAAAAGCTAATAGCATTGCAAAGCCAAAGGGCGGGTACTTAATGATCTTACCGAGACCAGAGCACCTGGAGTAAAATCAGCAAGAACACGATGACAGGGATAAAAGAAACAAATCGAGCTTCTAGGTTCTTTTAAGAAAAGATTCCCCAATAAACCTTCATAAACTCTTAAACCCCTGCAACCGTCGTGCAACCAAAGAGGTTAGCATAATCTGTAGATGAGTTAATCACCAGGCCTGCAGAGCGCTGTTCAATATCATGATGGTAACCTTTCTTTTTAAATTTACAGATGGTTTTTACGAATAACTGGGAGTAATTAACATTGCTTTTTATCTTCTTAAGTTTATTAATTAAATCTCCATAAAACTGGCTGTGAAATACCTTCTTGCAATAGTGATTTTATACTGCACCTGTATTTATGAATAAGGTCTGGGTATCGGCGAAAAAACTTGCAAAAGATTTTCCTTAATTTGTGATACCGATAACCTTGTTTTAAAAGGTTTTCTGTAATGCAAAAATTACGTTAACAAGGAACAAATTAACAAGGAACAAATGTGAAAGCAAAACTGATATCAAATAACACTGGCGACTGAAGCACAGTATACAATAAAGTAATTCCTGAAATGATGTATTAATTTTATATATGTAATTTATTATTTATATCAGGTGTTCATTCCGACTTGCATAAATCCAAGTTGTGATATAGTTGAACATTAACATATAATTTACCCACGAATACGAGAATAAATAATAGTTTCAGGTGTTAAGTTTGACAGTCTAGATATTTATTCGACTACTTTATTTTTATTAATAACACTTTATATTACAACACAAAAACAAAGTAGAATTGTTGGTACACATTTTTAAGAAAAAGCAATGAAATTGTTTAATTTCCAGACAGTCTATTTCTACCAATCAAAAACGAGTTGCGAAGAAAACGTATCAGAGACATAACATGCATTTGTATTTTAAGATCTCAATACAAGCAAAATAAGTCGAAAATAAAAAGTCACCGTTAATTTTGAAGAAGAATGCAATGAGGTCGGACAATGTTCTTAAACCTTTTCATATACATATATGAAGCCAGTGACAAATAGATTTAGAACTGAAATTAACTGTTAGAATAAAAAATATGCGTTTTTTTAGGATTTCATTTCTGTATTTCTGTATATACCACCAAGGTAACCTTCAGATGACCTGAAACACATCGACCATACTTCCGACCAAATCTTGCTAAGATAATCAAATCAAACTGTGCTTTCAAGAAGCACCAAGCCGCAGCACCGCAGTATGATATACCTCAACTGGAAGCAACTGAACTTCGCATGACGCATAAAATTTAACGGCATTTAAAGGAGTTGTAGTGCAAGGGTAAGTTTCTAGTGAAACAGATTTTTACTTTGTATTCAAAGCAAATCAAATTTTATTTTCGAAAGTAATATGCGTTGAATGTTTTTTATTATTACTGATTCAGTTTTCTCTTTTATATATTTTTTAATGATTATATCAGCCGGATATATAAGTTTTAGATAAAGAAAGTGAATCGCCATACACGAGAACATAATGACAGTGTACATCTATGCCAAAGGCACGCAATTTTAACAGGAAATCCGACAATTTACTGCTCAAAATTCGAAACTTTTTAAAGATTGTGTTTATTTCTTACATAAAATTGATGAAAAAACTTCAAAACCACCGAACACCACAAATATGAAAATATTGCAAGCTATGTTTGATTGAGCCTGTTCATGGAAAGTAATGAAAATCCATATTACTGCCCATGCCGCTAAGCCCCGGGTTGAGCGCAACTGAATGTTAAAACTAATAAACAGTACAATTTTGATCAATCCCAAACGATGGTATGCATAAGGCTGTGAAATGGAACCTTCAATGCGGTATTTTCAGATTAATACCATTCCATGTTCAGCGGCGTATGGTCCCCAGATTAAAGAACAGGTTTGCCCTAAACGAGAAAAGAACGGGCGGAACTTAACAGAATAGAATTTTGACAGGTGAACTGAGAATATAAATCCTGAATATCACAGACAACGCCGAAGGCAAAATGTAAAAAGCAGAAAGTATATCCTTGGGGTGATTGAACAATATCCAATTTGAAATCTATATTGGCTGGGATATTGAAACCATCAATGCTTAAACTGGCCTAAATATTTAAACAAAAGTAATTTCGAACGACCTTCAAAGAACTTAATTGATAACAGCACTGATTAAATTTACGAATATAGGTTGAAACGAAAAAAAAATTGTTGTGGTTCAGAAAATGTGTTTATTTAACATCAACTTTGTGCCAAAGAAGGAATGAGCCGATTGACCGTTGAAGAAGAAGAGCAATTGAAACTTGGTAGGGGTAATAATTCGGGATAAAATGAAAAGCAGTCGCTATCAAAATTAGAGAAGTAATGCTTGTGTTACATGTACAACCATCCGTAAATTGACGTCCACTCTTTTATCATAAATAATATTATATTATTTAAAAACGTTACAAATATTAACACATCAGACATTAATGTAACTTGTTGTATTCAATCATTAAAGACACACATTCGATGTATAGCATTTTAAAGCTCTGGTGCACCAAACCAAAAGCTTAAATGTGTATTCGTCTAAGATCTTTATTCCTTTTAAATTGTTTTAAAATAGATAAATGCATAATAAACAATTTGTTTTATATCAGTAGATAGATATTTGCTTTGTAACCATTAATTAATATACCTTCCTTCCGTTTTTAATTAAACAAAGCTGTCCGTTCATCCTCTTTAAATACAAGTATTATTCTCAAAGCATCTGTTAATTAAAATTCCAACACAAAAAAATGCACATTGAAACTACAGCGGGTTTGCAAATAGAAACTCATTACCCTCAAACTAATGTAACTTCATTTTGTTTAATGATTCTCACGATAATTAACTTTTAAATTAACTTTAAATTAACGTTCACGCTACAAGAGCCGATTAAGGGAATCTTGGCATGCGAAAAAATTATCGAGAGTTTTTTTTTCAAGCACGTTTTTATTAATGAATTTTCATCGCAATATGAATTTGATGCATTTTAAAATATTAATTGAAATATCACCTAAAGGACACTATCATAAAAATTCTGCTAAAACATTGTCAGCAATTTATATGAGTACGAGTGCGTATGAAAATGTCAATGAACCAAATAAAATGCGTACATGATGGCGGCAGAATTTGTCAGTATTCTTTATAGTGTTTTGGAAGACAGTCTGATTCACTTGATGTTTTAAGAAAGCTCTTACTATTTTGGAGACTTCTAAATATTGTTTAAATGTGATTAACTGCCGAATTTACATATGAACAGTGTTGTTTTTACCAATCGATATGTTTTAAATCTGTTGTTTTTAAGTGTTTTTGTTTAATACAAAATGCTCATGTTTATATTTTTACTTTAAACTATACTTTAATTTTTAATTAATGAATTTTAACATGATTGTATTGTACAGCGCCATTGAATATGTAATTGAAGAAAAAAAGGCGTTTCATCAAATTAAGTCAGTTTCAGTTTTTGTGGCCAGTACAAAGAGGTAAAATACACCTATCAGGAATTGCCACATTCAGATGACACAGCCCCCCCCCACCACACACACAGGCAACAAGAAGAGAGGAAGAGAGAGCATAATATTATGCTGCTTCATAAAGACCTTTTTCAAAACAGATACATTTGTACCACAAAAAAAAAGAACCCGAGAGATTATCGGTTTAGAATATTAATTTTCGGTTCATGTACTTATACGGTGCACATTTTTAAATAAACAGAAAGTCTATTACTTTGACGAATTAAACAAACTGCATGTATAATTAATTTTACCAATTGTATTGTTGATATTTTTTCTTACCACAAACAGGCGCTGAGGAGAATTACTTTCACCAACACTTGACTGCTCCACAAACATTCTGAAGTCGGAAATTTAATAAGACGACAAAAATTGCTGTTGTCATTCAAAGACTTCAATCATCCAGGAACGTTATATCTGAGGTGATTCATCACGTATTTTATAATGCTCTCACATGCCATCAAAGGTTTCTTTGCGCCTGCTCAAAACGTTCGTAATAAGTTGGTAGAACTTGTTGCTTAAACTGGAGGTTTCACATAAACATTAAACAAAACGAATCTTGTTACAAATGATACAATTGCCGCAGAAATGAAATCAGCTGGAGGTTAACAATACACGGACCAAGCCGATTATTCGTAAAATCGCATTTTTCGTAGTATCGCATCTTTGATAGTTTTGGTTGTTTACCGCCGCATGTCGTTATATGACGTAATATGTTATTGTTGTGATATGTCAAAGTCAATAAATAAAAAGACAAAGAAATGTTCGCATTAGTTATTTGTATTTTAAATTGAATTTTATCACTAATCAATAAAAAAATTCAGATTCAGCTATCCTCCCCTGAGAAAAAAACTGAATTTCTCAGAATGCCGATATAAATTTACTGAATTAATACTCGCCGTAGTTTTAAAGTTATGCAGAATTAAATGGCAGAAGTAGAATGACAAGCAATAGCCTACAAGTGTTTCAGATTTTATACAATTTAAAACATTTAGCATTTAATCACTCAAACTGTTTGTTACAACCAAACACGCCCGATGGTTGTTTAAAGAGCATCGATTTATTTATAAATAAAACAGAATGTTATCAGTATCATTATGACGACTCCTTTAAAAAACTGACAATTTTCGCTGAATAGATATTATCCACTGCCACTTAAAGTGGCCTTTTTAACTTCGTTTTATAATAAGCAGGCTTAAAGTGCTTCTTCAATTTTACAATTAATGATTATTAACAGATTGAAACATAGAAATTGACTTCGGAAATTGTAGGCCGATCCAAATGAAAAAAAATGTACAAGATTTTTCAAAAATGTAAATTGATTCAGACATGTATACCTTGCAGCAACAAAAGTTTCAAACACTTGATGTGAATTCTCAAACTTTAATGCAGCAATCTTCAACCATCATGATTTAGACGTTTTATTATAAAGAAAAATGCGAAATTAATGGTAAATTGTTTCGTTTGATTGCGAAGTCCCTGTACACACTTCTAAACAATGCTATGAGAATGGTATCAATTGAACGTTTTAGTTTCTGCATTTGGGCAATACATGTATTAATGCTATTTTGCAAACGTCATGGGAAACGTATCTTCAAACAGCTGAAGTGAATGTTTTAAATCATGTCTAAATTTTGATTAAACAACAC
This sequence comes from Corbicula japonica, assembly GCA_038501625.1. Classification (NCBI taxonomy): domain Eukaryota; kingdom Metazoa; phylum Mollusca; class Bivalvia; order Venerida; family Cyrenidae; genus Corbicula; species Corbicula japonica. The sequence continues at coordinate 1,415,245 of JAZAYU010000119.1, read as the reverse complement.
CATTTAAAATTATAAAATAACAATATAAATGCAAATTGAGTAAAATAATCAAAAATTAGTTATACTATAGTTCATAGTTAATATATTTAAATGAAGTGACATATAAAAGTGAAAATATCACTAAAAGAAACTTTTTACGTGATATGAAACACACTCAGCAAAAATAAAAAGTACCCACTATTCTACCCGTAATTTTGTAAAATTAAAAAAAAACACAAGAAAGAAAATATTTTCATTGAACAGATCTGATATCTGTAATAGTTACAAGGAAATAAAATGTTCTTGAAAATCTGCAGTCACGTCTTAGTTATCTTTCCCATTGCTATTATTGGGGTTTTAGGAAGAAGTAAGTGATTCTTAACAATATTCACATTTGTTGGAATCAATTTCTCCAGTTATTGATGTCAATAAAATCACAAACATTCATTAATAAAACAACTAGTCCTCTATAAACAACGCTAGAAATCCCAAACATTTTCAATTAACTCCCTTTAAATTGAATATATAGTGATTTTAATCGATTATTTATTGTTATCTGATGGAAAATTTGCATAGGTCTAGGTGTGGAAGATTATGTTCACGAAAACGAAAAATTAAACTTAAAAACAATTGAGATTAACTAATAAAACACGTTTTAAAATGTTCGTAATTAAATGAAAATATGTGAATGGGAATATAAGCATAAAAAGTGAATACTTTTTAATTTTGCTGAGTATATCTTCCAGTGATTGGTTCACCTTAAAAGTTATTTAACTGTCCAGTGCAACAATGAATCAAGTGTGAGACCGTCGACTTCTACGCCTCATAACGAATGACAAGCAATCTATCTTATTGAAGTTCCTTATAGCATCTTGAGAAAACCTGAAAGGACTACATTTATACACTCTGTTTTGTGGACAGCAAACAAACGTCTTTTGTTATACTTGATAGAAAGTTTGACTTTCTGTGCGCCTTTGTTTGCCAAATTGTTATAACAAACACAAAACACAATACACTAGCAAGTGCTTTGTCCGAAATTCTGTCCCGTAGATGATGTAGAAGAAAGGAAAACTTGTTACACGTAAAAACAGACATTTCTGGCTACCGGTATGGTATGTCGTTTTTGCTTGCAAATACCGTTTGAAGGTTCCATGTTCACCGCCATAAACACATCATCGTTTGGGATGGATCATAATTGTACCGTTAATTTTTTGTAAATATTGAGTTAATCTCAAGCCGGTGCAAGGCGGTGTGATAGTAAAATGCATTTCCATTACTGTCCATGAACAGACTCAATCAAACCGAGCCTGCAAAATTTCAATATTTGTCTTGTCGATGGCTTTCAAAGTTCCCTTTTCATCTATCATGAACACTTATCTAACTGACCCGGTTCACTCTCTCCTCACTAGATGTAGGGTGTAAAACGCTGCCTACATCTTCATACTCGTTCAGGTCCACACTGTTGCAGATTTATGTGCGACTCGATAGCCCCGGGTCGAGCGTCTCGCAATATAAACAACAAAAAAACAGTCCGAAACGTGGCGTTCACAATTTTTTTGAAAACCACACTTCCAAAAATTACCGATTTTTGAATATCACAATCCAGTTTAACTACAAATAATATCGATTAACAGTTTGTTTTAAAACACGCTTGTTTTGCATTAACGTCACTCAAATATATTTTGTATAAAAATTAAGGCTAGATGAACATTAAATTTGAAAGAATCTGAGTAATCATAAAGCGATCTTGTACATCTCAACGTATTTTAATTTGAATTTGAATTAATAAATCATTAAGAAAATACATTTTAAAAAAAGGCATGCAATTTACCCTAAATAAAACAAAATTGAATTAATAAATGCTAGACAGTGTTTAAAGTATAGCTTTCTGTGGGATCTATATAGAATCTATACTTCTATAACAATGCATTATTGCGTGGCAATGCTTATTTTCACATGAGGTTTCAAACCAGCAACTAGGATGATTCATTTTCACATTTTCCGCAAGGCTTGAGCGAAAAGAAGACGAATAAATTGCCTGTTGACTTCATTGCAAACCTTATGCTGACTTTGTAGTGCTATATGCAATCAAATAAATATGTCAGAGACCAGAGTGTTTGTAGTTATAGTTATTTAACCATTGAAAACAGCAAGATTTGCATACGTAGTTGAAAATAAATAAGCTTTATGACATTTATTTTTAATTTGATAAAAACATCTTCAAATAAAATTCTCGTAAACTTTCGACATATTGTTGAAACGTGTTGTTTTTTTTTTAATTTCAAAAGAAATTATATCATTGCTTCCACCTAACTGTTAAATGGGTCGCGTCACGGGAAATAAAAAGGTACCTTCGGACTTTTGACGTCAATCCGTGAAATGACGTCATAAAGTTGAACAGATGTCATTAATTGTTATGTATTTTGTGGTAAAACTATCATTTTATTGTCAAAATGTGTAACAAAATCTCTTTTTAGTTAGGAGAAAATAATAGATAATTAGTTGTAATTTTATTCTAAATATAGTAACAACTTAAATGTCACAAAATATGTCCGAAAGTACCTTTTCCCGTGGCGTGCAACATATTATCATGTAAAGACTGTTATACGAACATGTCGCATTGAAGGCGCTGTGGTCACCATCATCTGTCTGACATTCTTTGGACTGAATGCTTTTTTTAAATATTTTGAAAAAGATTTTCCTTAGTTTTTGGTCTTGCGTTTTGACTATTCATAAACAAAACAACGAAGGGGAGTTTTAATATTTCTTTTGACTCGGTTTATAAATAAAGGAAAAAACATATTGGAAACAAAAACATTATATGCTAGTGTCCTAAAGATACGATACCAAACTTCCAATAAAATGTTCATTTTACACCTAACCCTTCTTTAAATGCTTTTAATGCTTGATAGCCGGATTAATTATTTGTGTACACTTGCATGATGCTTTCAAAAGGTCTCTCGAATGAACTAGACCAATCCAAATGTTTATAGACGTTTGGTTTTATTGTATGTCCTTGCAAACAAGTTGTATCGTTTCTTTTGGACACTAGTATATTTATTTCATTTACGGAGAATGTTTTCATTATTTATTAATATAATGAATAGTCATGATTCTTTCAACAAACTTGAAATCCACATTTTTTGTTTTTTTTTCTTTTTTGATAAATCAAAGTCATGAAATACAAATCATGGATTAAATTAATTTAAATCAAACTTAATGAGGTTTATCTGTGCCCAAGGTTATAAAGCTGAGTTTGGAAACCAGTCTCAAATCTCAAGCATCTGACTAGTCGCAAGTTCAGCCAATCAGATGCTTGAGATTTGAGCCTTGTTTCCAATCTCAGCTTTATAACCTTCAGGCCTGATCATCAGATGCGGCTTGCTGTTAAAAATTATTTCAATTTTCTATGCACACATGTTAACTTATATCAAAATGCATTAAAAATGGAAACTAGTAACATGTGTTGCTTTAAGTTTATGTATTGGTACTAAATCGTTCGAAATATTATCGTTGAACAAAGTGAAATGAATCGTGCATAAAACTACATATTGTTTGTTTTCAATAAATACAACCGTGTATACCTTTCTAATGATTATACATTTTAGAAGTCCTTTTAATACTAGTGTAACTCACAGGGTATAATATTTAAGTGTTTGAATAGAATATATTTTATTTAGTATTTGTTTTCTGTGTCTTCAGGATATGGTCATTACGCCTGTTTAACATTTTGATATTGGTAATGCTTTATTTTAAGTGAACGACTCTCGACACAATCCCAAATGTCAAACAACGATAATTCAACATTGAAATAACGTTGATACTTGGTTCTCTATTTCACCTCTTTCATACAGGTTGTACAATGTACAAAAGCTGTGTCCTTTAGGAAACGTACTTTTTTCCTATATCGGTCGATACAAACAAATCTTTATTTTTTTGCAACCGTCATGTTGTTCGTCGTTTTAAGTATAGAGGGCTTTAAAATAATTGTATTATTTGAAATCGAGTCAGCTATACGTTTGATCATAGATCTTTATATTTAAATCCGACCAGATTGGATTGATTTAAAACTAATTCGTATATTTGTTTGGAAGATTCGTTTGTGATTGGGGAGATTATTGACTGGTTCCTGCAAGATTTGTTTTCAATCTATACGCGTTCTTTCCCATGTATAACTAAAAGGTTCCAAAAAAAATCATGCTGGTGCTCATTTACATAAAACTTTTGATAAGTGAACGGTGTTTTTTAAAAGCAGTTTTATAATTTTTTTATTCGTATCAAGCCGGTAAGACAGATGTTTACTGATATTTTTTTCATAGAATCAAAACTTAAATTATAGTCTACTCAAAGTTTGTTAAGCATCAATATGCCCATCGTTAACATCATTCTATTCAAATTCTATATAAACCCACAACACAAAAAAAAACATTTGTTAATATTTTTATAAATCTTTTAACATGTACATAAAAAAGAAAGAAAAAACTAATAACTGGCCAAAGATATATGTACAGTGAAACCTGCCTTAGCAGCCACCTGCGAATAGCATCCACCAATCTTAAACAGCCAGTTTGAATACCTGTCTTCAGCAGCCAATTTTGTCACTTCCTTTGGTAGCTGCTAATGACAGGTTTGACAATTCACAACAAATATTTGTGCTTAAGAAACTTTGAGTAGTAAATCTCGAAACAAAAAAAAACAACTGAACTTAAACATGTCTGACATAATTTTGAATATTTAATACAAATGAATAAGTCGTTCTTACTACTCTTAAAAGTGTCTTTTTGCAAGTGTACTGAAGCATTTAGAAGCCACCGGTTATTATATAACGACAAAACTAGCGGATTTAGGTCAAGTCACGTATGAGGGATGAATAATGACGTTTTGGTCTTCTACAGAAATAATTCCCAAGGATTCAAAGGGTTTGCTTGCCTTTCAAGCGGGTTTCACATAACAGTTCATAATTATAAAGAAGACGTCGTGTCAAATTATTACTTAATTGGTATAACAGCTTTTATGACTAAATTGTAAATTGTACAATGTCATGTTATTGTAAAATTGTTTTGCCTAAAAAGCTATAATGTAAAAAAAGCAATTCACTTGATTCCGATGTCAATTGCATGATATTTAAATGTATTGTTTGAATAAATATATTAAATTTAAATTTTGATTAAAACTTTTACATTGTATGTGCTGATGGATGTAAATTATACGAAATCTAAATAAATCATGATTTAAATAACGAAGAAAAAATCTCCAAAGAAAAAAGCGTAAAGCAATATCTTAATATACAATTGTATAGAAGGATATTCCAGTAAGTCCCTGGTCGTAAATTTGACTAAATAAATTCCGAATACAATAACAGTGCCAAGCAGTAAAATCTCTCCAATATTATTGAACCTAACGAGAGCAAATCGGGACGCAAATCAAACAAACAGCAGGCAATTTGGAAAGACGACAAAATGTGTGTTTGTCATTGAGCAGACATCAATCACGCTGAGAACGTCGGTGATTAATCACGTTTCGTATATTGCCCCCTTCAATCTACATAACCAGCAATTTGTATGCCTTCTTGAAACGTTTCCACGAAATTGGCAGAAATGTCTCCTCGTTAGCAACAACGGTCTTGCAATCAACTAGTGGTTTTACTTTGATTAAATCAATTAAAAATACAAAACTATTAGAAAAAGGTCAGAAATAAACAGCGGAACATACTCTTGTATGTTTGTATTGCATGTTGGGTAGGTTAAAAACGTTATCAGTAGTGGTTGTAACATAAACAATCAGTGGTCCTACCATGCACGGTCATGTGAAATATTACCGCAGGTTTGCAGAACGAATGTTTTGGGCCTAAGCCAAAACTACGCAATAATTTTTTGTCTAAAAAATCATTACTAATGATGTTATCCTTTGTTGCTGGTATATTATTTCATGGAAATACAGGAAATACATACAAATGTTTGTTTTACATTTCATATCCCTTGCTTATTTTATTTAATTACAATTACACCGTATCATTACTTGGGAATAACACACGTATTAATCAAATAATTTATATATTTGGTAAGAATAATTTTAATTAATAAAAAGTTAAAGAAAAAGATGTATTGAGTTAGTTATATAGTAAGGTATATAGTGAAATCGTTGAAAAGGAACCAATAACCACCACTGATATAAAAATAATAGCCTCGTTTGATTTAATGGGACAAAACTGGAAATTAAACATTTCTACTTATGCCCAATCTGAAGTATTATGATCGTTATGCTATTGAGATCTGAGGACATCACTTAAACGTTCATTAATCAACAACTAATTGTCACTTACAAAGTTGTTGAAGTCATATTTAATTCAGTGAATATAGATAAACACAGATTAAGACAAAAAGTGAATTATGCGTATCAGGAATGGCCTCATCCAGCAGACGCAGCATCTCCAAACAGCCAAAATGTAGAGAGGAGAAGAGAGCATGGAATGAAAATAATCAGTTACAATATGTACGCCATAAACAATTAACGAAAGTGAAACCCAGAGGGGTTACCGCCTTGGAACTGTCAGTGGCAAAACAATTTGCCACTGGAGGGTTAAACCAGGTTCTAGGGTGCACCAAACTCACATTTGCTCCAAGAGGATCTTATATCACAAAACAAGAACAAGTTGTATTGGTGAAATAACTTTAACCTACCCATCACTCAACAATGTTGCAAAAGCATACAAACGAATAAAACATAGGAAGGTTCTTTTAAAAAAAGATTTCCCAATAAACTTTCATAAACTCTTAATCCTCTGCCACCGTCGTGCAACCACAGAGGTGAGCATAAATCAACTGTAGATGGATTAATCACCAGGCTTGCAGAGCATGATGTTGGTAACCTTTCGTTTTGAATTCACAGATAGTTTTTACAAATAACCGGTAGAAATTAACGTTGCCTTTAATTTTCTTTACTTTATGAAATAAATCTGTTGAGCACGATACTTATGTACTAAGTTAATAGTACTTCTAAAACTACTTTTGTTTTTATATTTCGGCCAGTTTAAAGATAGGTGGTTTCATTATACCAGCCAATACGGTTTTGGTTTATTGTCCAAACAACCCAAAGGATATACTTCCTGCTTGTTAAATTTTGCCTTTGGCGTTGTCTGTGATACGCAGGATTTATATACTAAGATCCACTACCAAAATTCTATTCTGTTTAGTTCCGCCCATTCTTTTCTCGTTTAGGACAAACCCAATCTTTTATTTGGGGACCATACGCCGCTAAACATGGAGTGGTATTAATCTGAAAATACCTCATTAAAGGTTCCATGTTCACCGCCATATGCATACCATCGTTTGGGATGGATCAAAATTGTACTTTTTTTGGTGTAAATATTAAGTTGCGCTCAACCCGGGGCTAGGCGGCGTGGGCAGTAATATGCAATCCCGTTACTGCCCATGAACAGGATCAATCAAACCGAGCCTGCAGTATTTTCATATTTGTCGTGTTCGGTGGCTTTCAAAGTCCCCTTTTCATCTATTTGATAAAAAAACTGGCTATAAAATAACTTGTTGCAGTAATGATTTTAAACTGCACCAGTGTTTTTGATAAAGTGTAAACGTTCAATCGATTCGAAATGATGATGCTCACTTGACTACACCAGATGATGATTACACCATAACCAGATTAATATATTTGCAAGATGACATACTCATGGTCTCTAGATTAAATATTGGTTTGCTCAAAGGCTAAATATTGGTTTGCTCAAAGGCTAAATATTGGTTTGCTCAAAGGCTAAATATTGGTTTGCTCAAAGGCTAAATATTGGTTTGCTCAAAGGCTAAATATTGGTTTGCTCAAAGGCTAAATATTGGTTTGCTCAAAGATTAGCTATTGAACGTGAAAACATGCAATATGGCCAAGAGAGCTGAAAAAATTATCCTGCGAATCTTGTATGACGCAAATGAAAAACAAATCGCAAATAAACACTGTAAACAATTTTCACATATTTTTCGTGTTCGGTGGATTGGAAAGTTCAATGTTCATCTATTTCAATATTGTTATTGGAATAGAAGTTAATATTTTGCGGTGTTTATTGTTGTCATCTTTTAATCTATACGATTATCACTATATTTTTATTCATATGAACAACGAAGCCTGTCAATACGTACATTTAGAACTTTTGTTCTAATACATAATCAGCTTTTTTAAACGAATTCTATTATTAACTCTAGAAAAGATAATTCGATGAAATAGACGTCGAAAAAAACACCTGTCAAATATGATGAACGCTTGTCAATCGCGAAGATTTTAACCTACAATAAACACCGTGAAATGTTTTGGGATGTCGCTAGCTCTTACTAGACATAATATTTGATAATTCAATGCAACTTACGTACCTCTTTTAGTCGAAAAAATAAGAAAAGGGAAATAACTAAGATTAACGTTAAATTATAACATCTTCGGTGAGTGCCACTGTTAAGTAGTTTTTAAAAGCAAGCTCAATGGCTTTTCAACACTTTGAACACGTTAGAAGTGTGTGGGGATGTCGTGCTCAGTAGACCGTTGAACAGATTCGTGGTGTTTTTCACTGAATCGGAATCCCATTCTTTGGACCTACATAAAATTTAATTAAAGTCATATTGTAACAATTATGTTGAATTTTACAAAATTTTGAGTGCTTATATAACTTGTTATGTGTTGTTAAACACATTACATTTGTAATAATACACGAAAATACTTTTGTCATTATCGTAAAGCAGGTTTCCATATTAAACGCTTTCCCTGTCACGTTCGAACTAATGAATATGAAGATTGAAGTTGAATATTCTTCAAGAGACAATCAAATCGTCAACTTATTTACATGTAGTAAGGACATAAAAATTAATTCCTTAATTCTTATCCCCGCCCTCCCATCGAAAATCACTCCGCCCGAACGTTTTTAATTTTGAACAAAAATGCATGTTCTAAGACCACATATTGACTTGGAATCTGATCACCAAAGACATTTCCTTAAAATTTCATTTTTAAATAAAGGCATAGATTTTATTGACCTTCCAAGTATATTTAAAGATAAAACTGTTGAATCGGCTATACCTAATTATTTCAAGAATACTGAAACACCCATCGTTTGTTATAAATATAACAAACCTATTAGAAACACAATTTTCAATTACAACAAAATTACCTCGGATTTACAGATTGTTGAAAACACACCATTATCTTGAGACTGTTCTAATTCAAAATTTTGCTATCAACCTGCCGGTCATATCGTTACGGGGGATCTAAATGTTATCAAAGACTTTAGAATCCGCAATTTAATTTCAAAAGGTCCAAAATACAGAATTCCATCGGACATTGACTTTAATACCTGTCGTGCGGAAATTGCAGAGTCTTTAAACTCTTTTTGCAATAAATGGTGTAAACGAGAACATGCTGAGCCTAATGCTCTTTCAAACTGGAAAAAACAAATATTCAAAATAATTGACACTCGTATATCCTTCTGTAAAAGAAACATAGCTTTACTACCACCTCGACCTCGTTTTAACTTTCGTCATTTGAAAAAAGGTATTCAAGATTTTCACAACAAATTTGTTTTAACACCTGCTGATAAGGCTTCAAATAATGTTATTATAGTGTGACGTATACACTATATAAATGTTCAAACTGAAGAGCTTAATAGCACTAATGCTTATACACTGACTTCTTCATCTGAGAGTGATATTGTTACTGCACACACTCTACAAATTACAAAATTTAGAATCAGTGTTGAGCCTAAACAAGACAAAGTACCTACTATGTATTGGTTGCCTAAAATGCACAAAACACCGTACAAAGCATGATTTATCGCTAACTCTAGTTCTTGTACTACAACAAAGTTATCCGTGCTCTTAACATCTTGTCTTACAGATATAAAAGAACATGTAATTAGGTTTTGCGAAAAAGTTTTTGGAACTACTGGCAAAAATTTATTTTGGTCTATAAAAAATTCAAATGACGTTTTGAAGAAACTTAAATCAAATAATTTTCAGGCGTTCTGTTTGTCTACATATGATTTTTCTACCTTGTATACTTCTCTCCCTCATAATTTAATAAGAGAGAAGCTAACCAGTCTCATTGAAAAATCTTTTGCTAGAGAAAATAAAACATTTATTGCTTGTAATGAACATAGGGCATTCTTTACATATGGTTCTTATGATAATTATACTTCATGGACCTGTGAAGACCTTATCCAGGCGCTTACATTTTTATTGGATAATATTTATTTGAGATTTGGTACCTCTATTTATAAACAAGTAATAGGCATTCCAATGGGTACTAATTGTGCACCCCTTGTTGCTGATCTGTTTTTATACTGTTATGAAAGAGATTTCATGTTATATCTTTCTACCGAACATCAAGATGATATTATTACAGCTTTTAACAACACATCGAGGTACCTTGATGATTTATTAAATATAGATAATAACCATTTTCCATCACTGGTTAATAAGATTTATCCTAAAGAACTACAGCTTAACAAAGCGAACACTTCAGAAAAGCAAGCAAACTTCCTTGATTTAAATCGATCCATCGAAAATGGTTACGTCACTACTAAAATTTATGATAAAAGAGATGATTTTAATTTTAATATAGTAAATTTTCCGTTTCTAGACGGCGATGTTCCTCGTGCAACTTCTTACGGGGTTTATATTTCACAGCTTGTTCGCTTTTCAAGAGCTTGCAACGATGTGAATGATTTCAATGAACGTAATCTTTGCATTACAGAAAAACTTTTAAAACAAGGTTATCGGTATCACAAATTAAGGAAAACCTTTTGCAAGTTTTATCGCCGATATCCAGATCTAATTCATAAATACAGCTGCAGTTTAAAATTACTATTGCAACAAGGAATTTCACAGCCAGTTTTTTTTATGGAGATTTAATTTATAAACTTAAGAAGATAAAAGGCGATGTTAATTTCTCCCGGTTATTCGTAAAAACCATCTGTAAATTTAAAAAGAAAGGTTACCAACATGATATTTTACAGCGCTCTGCAGGCCTGGTGATTAACCCATCTACAGTTGATCATTATGCTTACCTCTTTGGTTGCACGACGGTGGCAGGGGTGTAAGAGTTTATGAAAGTTTATGGGGAAATCTTTTCTTAAAAGAACCTAAAGGCTCGATTTGTTTCTTTTATCCCATTGTGTTCTTGCTGATTTTACTCCAGGTGCTCTGGTCTCGGAAAGATCATTGAGTACCCGCCCTTTGGCTTTGCATTGCTATTAAATTCTTATGTTTATATGTTTGTATGCTTTTGCATGCAACATTGTTTAGCTGATGGGTGGGTTGGAGTTATTTTACCAAGACAATTTGTACTTGTTTTTTGTGATACGAGAACCTGTTGGGGCAAGTGTGAGGTTGGTGCACCCTAGAACCTGGTTTAAACCCCCAGTGGCAATTTGTTTTGCCACTGACCGTTCCAAGGCGGTATCCCCAAAGGTTCTCTTGTTTATTAATTGTTTGTGGCGTCCTATTTGAATTGACATACATATATAAAACATGCGCTCTCTCTATCTTCTTCTCTTCTTTTTCGCTGGAGGCTGTGTTTTTTAGTGTGGCGATTCCTGATATGCATATGTTGCTTTTATACATCAAAATGTACATTACGAAAACGAAACGGTAGAGTACGAAAACGCAGTATGAAACGTTTAGGTGCGAATTGGCGATTCATACTCGGCCAGACGCTTATTAATATTTACACTACACAAGCGTCGTTATAAACTGTAAGACTGAAAAATAAAAAAAAAACCCACCCACCCGCCCCATTTTTTACCCAAAATTTGGATGGGAATATAGGAAATAACTTTTGATTGCATAAAACGTAGCTTTTGGAAGAAGTAAATATCTCCAGAGGTCAGGTTATATTACATATAAAAGAATACATGTACTCCCAGAAAAGCGAGAATGATGTAACATAGTTGTTGTTTTTTTTCAGTGCATTACTGAAACGACATCGCTTACTCTTGAATTCCGAAACAAAGTGCTTTACAGTTCAATTGTGACAGCACTCGTGAAAATTCTAGAGCTCACTTTGTAATTTGTTTATTTCTATTTTACACTGGTAACAAATATACTCAGTGTAGCATTACATTTGTCGCTTCATCGTAGCCCTTCAACAGTATATGTTACAATTTCAACAGTTTTATACGGATATATTTTTCAGGAGTTTATGAACAACAAGCTTTAATTTAATGAATACGGTTTCAACATTTAAAGATCATATTGTTTCCATACAGTTACATTTCTTATATTTCACGAACATTTTTCCTTAAAAGTTATGTTTAAATAATATTTCCACATAAGTTATTCGCATCCATTGCATGCTACTTTCTTACTTTTATGTTTGGTTTTGTAAACAGCACTAGAAAGTTTATTAAACCGCTAAGCACAAAGCAAGCTCCAGTGGCAAGGAAACTCACGGTGTAACTTCCAGTCGCATCAAACAGCCAGCCTAAAAGTGAAAAGTTATGGCCTCACGTTACTAAAACATCTATATCTTAGATTCAAATGGCATTTACATTACATACATTTGCACACAAAATGATTTTGTTTATGGCGAAACTGGGAGATTACCGGTAAATGTTTTTTGGCAGGTTAATATTGTCAGATATTGGTTGAAATGATGTTCAATGTTTGAAACGAAATACACTAAAATTATGTATAACTTTTTACTAGATTTAATTATGAAGTTTAGTTAAGCAGGGTGTTAAGAATTCAAAAGTGTTTCTTAATTTATTCAAACAAGTGTTAAAGATATGTATATTCAGATCTGGAATGAACAGTTACAAAATATATCATTCATTGTTATTTTATAAAGAAATAGCAAACTTTGAATACAGAGCATACTAAGATATAATCAAGATATCGAAATTTAGAAAAGCATTAACGCGACTGAGATTATCTCCTCATAGACTCGAAATAGAAACAGGGCGTTTTCATAACATAATAATCGTCTTCAAGGAAAAAGTGTCGTTTTCCTTTATAAGGGGAGGACCATGGTTTTCAGTCTTGTTATTACTTGTTATTAGGAACAAGTGTGAAGTTTGGTTGAAATCCCTGGGACAATTGGTTGCCTTTACCTAAAATTATATGTTGTTGAATATTGTCTTACCAGCTGCTGGTGTACCGATCAGCCCTGATATACCGTACACCCACATTGTGATACCAAGAATAGACGCCATAGAGTGCTCGCCAAAGTATTCCATAAGTACGATCGGTTGAACACCATACATAGCGGCTGGAATAATCACATGTCATTACTTAAACACAAAACTTTGGTAAAGTTTAATGTCAAAACTGATGATTTGAACAGAAACAACGACTACAAATGAAAACTTAACAATAACTAGCACTTGCTGTAAATAATATACTTTACGCACAAGATTCTTTATATATAGCGTTTAGGTTATTCTACATTTCAAGGTATTTTCTCCATTAAATACTGCATTTTGTAGCTAAAAACGCAATAAAAGATTTGTTTGAAGCCGGAATATGTGTTCATTAAATGCTGAAGTTTAATATATATTCTTACCTGAAAATATCCCATACAGAGCAGAATAAATGAAGAACGTCTCTAGTCTTGGAATGACAGCTATGATCATTGTCAATGCGCCAATTGTCAAAATACATCCTCCAAGAAGAGACAGATTGTGAACACATTTCAAATCGGCTAACCAGCCAGCGGCTATATTACTTATCATTGCTGGAATGAAATAACATAATATGAAAAAAAACTAAGATGACATTCTCCCATTGTTTTGATTTCATATCGAAAAGATGTTAAGGGAACTATGAAAGCCACCGAGCACGAAGATTATATGAACATGAAAATATTGCAGACTTGGTTTGATGAAGCCTGTTCATGGACAGTTATGGAAATGCAACGGGTTGAGCGCAACTCCATATTAACACCAATAAACATTTTGATCCATACCAATCGATAGTATGAATATGTGGTGATCATTGAACCTTCAAAAGATTAAAAGATCCTTTTGTCATGAGATTTTTTTTTTAAATTGCTAAGTTTTACTGTAACCTCCAGTCTTACCATTATAAAATCCTATATTTTGATGAGCTGATGGGAGTGTTGCAGTTATTTCAGCAAGATAAATTGTACTTGTTTGTTCATATGAGAACCTGTTGGGGCAAGTGTGAGTATGGTGAACCCTAGAACCTGGTTTAAACACCATCGGACAAATTGTTGTGCCATTTCCAAGGTGTTCTCTTTTCGGTAATTGTTGGTGGTGTCTTACTTGAAATTGATATACTTAAAAACACCTGCTCTCTTATCACTGCGTAGGGAGGATGTGTTGTTTGAGTGCGGCGATTCCTGATATGCACATTTCAATTAAAAAAATCATTCCGTCTATTAATTTAAAATTAATTTATGATTAGAGCGGGAATCAATCCTGCACAACAACGTCTACAGCGCCAAATTCGAGCTAACAATCTACTGCAACCACTAAGTGAATGTTTATTTTTGTTAATTGTTAGTGGTGTCTCTTTTGAAACTGATCATTTTATTAACTATGCTCTCTCCCTCTCTTCTTGACTGTGTGGGGAGGCTGCTTTTTCTGAATGTGGCGATTCCTGATATGTATATTTCCCCCTTTTTTTTAAATAATGCTGATATCAGCGATCACATGTCAACCTCACGTCAGAAACTCATTTATACTGCACATATAGTGGAGTTTCCTGCAATAAAGTATTTTTCTGCTTTATAAATGTTAAGTTGTTGTTTACCTCCAATTCCTAAAACAGACAGAAACCACGCCGTTTGCGATGGTGCACAGTTTACACTCAGACCGAAGTCTGGAAGCATGCTGTAGGGCACAAATTCGGGAACAGCTATAAACACTGTAGAGCACATCAGAATAACAAAAGTAATGTTTGTTACAAGCTTCTTTGGAAACAGAGATTCCAAAACTTTGTTTTTGAACGTTCTGTTAATGTGTCATTTAATTCTAGTTTTTCTTTATTGACTTCATTTACACATTCCTCGATGTTATTGTTTTGATAAGGTTCGGATATGTTCCCCAAACTGCGACAAGAATAGAATATAACGCTTGATTTCTGAATGTTTGAAGTCTCTGTTGAAATATCGGTAAGGCTTAGAGAAGGTTTACGACCTATTTTCGGAAGTTCTTCTGACTTGTTATCATTAGGTACTTTAGGAATTAAAGGAACACCTAGCATATTATCATCCAGATAACGTCCTACATCACGTTTGTCAGTAAGATTATTTAGATTTTTCTCATCGTTCGACAACTTCTCGGTTCGGTTGTTGTCTTGAGCACCTTCAAGTTCAATGAAAGGTCTGAATAACGATGCGAACACACATCCATTTAACACAATTCCAGCAAGAATATACATGGCTCCTCTCCAACTATAATGATCGATAAGCAGTCGAGTTATTGGCAGTATGACGAAAGTTCCTATACCTCCACCACAAAATGTTAAACCGATTGCCAACGCCCGCTTCTTTTTGAAATACTTCCCCGTTACCACTGTGCCGGCAAGAAAGTACAATTCAGATCCGAAACCTAAAATGATAATTTAGTCATCAAATGATGAACATCAACGAAAACACAATTAGTGTGTTGTCATGACTACATATATACAGCTTAATAGCAGATGTCACAACAGGACATGAATCTCTGCGTCATATTTATACACAAAAGTAATATATGCATATCAGGAATCGCCACACTCACAAAACACAGCCTCCTCACGCAGCGAAAAAGAAAAGAGGAAGAGAAAGACTTAATCTAACAAATGTTCAAATGTTTAAGCGCCATGATCGATTCTGTCAGATTTAGGATTATTCATGTTTCAAATCTTTAAACGACTTAAAAAACTGAAATATGCATACCAGGAATCACACTTAAAAAAGATAAAAGGCAGTGTTAATTTCTCCCGGTTATTCGTAAAAACCATCTGTAAATTTAAAAAGAAAGATTACCAACATGATATTTTACAGCGCTCTGCAGGCCTAGTGATTAACCCTTCTACAGTTGATCATTATGCTTACCTCTTTGATTGCACGACGGTGGCAGGGGTTTAAGAGTTTATGAAGGTTAATGGGGAAATCTTTTCTTAAAAGAACCTAGAAGCTCGATTTGTTTCTTTTATCCCTGTCATCGTGTTCTTGCTGATTTTACTCCAGATGCTCTGGTCTCGGAAAGATCATTGAGTACCCGCCCTTTGGCTTTGCAATGCTATTAGCTTCTTATGTTTTTATGTTTGTATGCTTTTGCATACAACATTGTTGAGCTGATGGGTGGGTTGGAGTTATTTCACCAAGACAATTTGTACTTGTCTTGTGATACGAGAACCTGTTGGGGCAAGTGTGAGGTTGGTGCACCCTAGAACCTGGTTTAAACCCCCAGTGGCAATTTGATTTGCCACTGACCGTTCCAAGGCGGTAACCCCTCGGGTTCTCATTTTTGTTTTTTGTTAGTGGCGTCCTTTTTGAAACTGATTATTTTATTAACCATGCTCTCTCCCCCTCTCTTCTTCTTGACTGTGTGGGGAGGCTGTTGTTTTCTGAATGTGGCAATTCCTGATATGCATCTTTCACCTTTTTACAAACACATTCTCTGGGGATCAATCTTACGGACAAACGCTGCACTACGCTTAAATCACTTACAGGTATATAATAAACTTTAAAGCTACATGTGAAAACTTAATACAGTTATCCAACTACTTTTCTACTTAATACAGTTATCCAACAACTTTTCTACTTAATACAATAATTCAACAACTTTTCTACTTAATACAATATTCCAACAACTTTTCTACTTAATACTATAATCTAATAACTTTTCTACTTAATAGAATAATCCAACAACTTTTCTACTTAATACAATATTCCAACAACTTTTCTATCTAATACTATAATCCAACAACTTTTCTACTTAATACAATAATCCAACAACTTTTCTAAATGTAAAACTGGTCATTATTAGTCATATAACTTAATACATAATCATTGAAACGCTAATAAAGATGAACATCAATTTTGTTTGTTTTTAACTAAAAAAGACATACATGAAATAAAGTTTTACCATGAAGTACACCATATGTGAAGTATAGGTATCCTAGACTGGGAGCAAAACTGCTCAAGATAAGTGCTAGAGCCGTGATAACCGATCCTGCCATGCTCCCGACACGGTAACCAAACTTGTTGATGATGAATGCTGACACTGGACCTGGATAAGTGTGGAGATGTTGTTTATGACGTTGTATGCTATTGCAACGAAGGCTATTAAAATCATCAAGAAGGCTGTTGCATGTGGGTTTTATCATGAAAAACCATTTGTTTTCAATCATTAATGCAGTTATAGTTTAACTGCATGATTTCATGCTAATTGTAAAATTATAGATTTAATATTATATTATAAATTTGGATATTTTGGAATTGGTTATTATTTTTCCTAGTTCACTGCCAGTATGAAACGGCGAACATTTACCACACGAAATATGTCACATGTAAATATTTACTTCGGGCCTAAGATCATAAACCGGAGTTTGGAGACCTGTTTCAACTCTCAAGTATCTGATTGGCTAAAATGGCTATTTGTCGCCATTTCAGAAAACAAGATGCTTGAGATTTTAGACTGGTTGGTAACAGAAAAAAGTTTTTTCATCCTTCTGTTACAGCCAGTTTCCATCATATCCAAACTTCTTGTCAAGTGTTCAAAACTTTAAGAATATCCCAAATTTCTCTAAAATATGTGAAATAGTTTTGTTAAGCACTTGTAAAAATGAAATTGAATCCAAACTTATGAAGGCAAGAAAATTGCATTAAGCTGGTTTTGCAAATCATCGTCGACGCACTTAAGTTTGGGTCAGTCTGTTTTTCGGTCTAATTAATTCCTTACCACCAAGATTGAAGACTCCCAACATGAGACTACCTATCCAAGCTGTTGCTCCTTTGCCTTGCTGAAACTTTTCCAGAAACTCCACAAACATAAGTCCATATGAAAAGCGTACACCATCACCGATAGCTTGCAGGAAGAATGTGGCAAACACGATGATCCAGGCATAACCCACGTCCTTCTTGGTAGGTGCGAGTTGACGGGTAGATGCCATAATGTACTAGATGTCACTCAGTGGGATACCTCATGTTCTGGAGAGTAATCGTCCTGATCTTCCATCTTTCGTAGAGGTAATCAAACAAAGTGTTTATACGAATGTGTTCTCTTACTTTATTTCACTATAATTGCATCTATAATTCGCACGTGAAAGTGTCCCTGGCCAATGTATCCTACAGTAGTAGTATTGAACTGGCCGTCATTTAGCAGAACATACATATAACATGCCAATATTTCAGTGGGTAAGCACGATTCTGCAGGCTAAACTTGGAAATGAATTCCATATGGGAACATGCATTACAATAAAACTACCTTTATTTATACATCCTTTTAATCTTTGGTTCAGTAAATGGGGCAATGAGATAACCTGTGTGATTAATGTTAACATTGATAACAAGAAAATGCACATTGCTTGAACTACGGAGTCCTTTCGCGAACAATTGAAGCTGTTTTATCGTCCACAAAACAGTAGAAAAATGCTTCTACAAAAAGAAGAACCTGAGTGAGGCCTTTAAAGTGGTAATATTATAATTAGTGCTAATATTATATTATCTTGCCTTCAGATAATGGTTACTTCATAGGTTCTTTATTAAATCTGGAGAGAAGTAATCAAAACACCGTTCTCCGCTTATCATCGAAGATTCGGTTTAGAAAAGTCGATGGCCTGAACACGATTCTGTACATACTATATGATGGCCTAGCTATTCGGTAAAATAGACCTTTTTATTAATAAGGATAGTTAGAAATTTGCAAATTGATTGATTGATCTTAGTACAATTTAAGTATCGTTAGGCCTACACCTACACAATATTAAAACATTCCCAAACTTTACCAAAAATTTTGTATGTAATTAACCTGTTTCTATTTTAGATGTTTAAACGTTAGGTCAGGAAATCAACATTGACCGAATTATCGGAACAAAATATGTATTACGTGAAGTGTTATTCTACGTTATACTAAAGAAGATAATTAAAATCAGTATTATACAGAAAATAACTTACTATCGTTAAAGTATGAATTATGCAGCTCCTACATCTACCTGGAAACATCTTCAATATCAAGTGATTGCAAATAGCTTATTGATAACGATGCAAATATTGATCATAAATAAAGGGAGCGAATCGCGTGCGAATTACTGATGCACGTACATGCAACACTTTATTGTCTCTCCATCTACTACTATTCTTAGCTTGACAAAATATAAACAAACAGTGAAAGTTATTTGACCCATTTTAGAATTAATATATCTCAACTTATATATCTTTTCAGAAGCCTTCTTAAGGCATTGCGCATCCCCCGATTGCTTCGCCATAGACAAAAAAGAAAACTATAAAAATCTCTCAAACGGCACAATGCATTTCCATCAAAATTTGCACAAATAAATGCTATAAGTGTATGATTATTTTGCATACATCAAGAAAAGTTAGAACAGTAGAGAAAAATAGTTAGACCTAACAAATCCCTAAACTTCTATTTGCAATTCATCACAAAAAAGAAGCAACACCAAACATCAATTCAAATGTCAACATGCGACATGCGTGAAATGATATTGACAACAATATCTAAGGTCCTTGAAAAGAACTTTCAATTGTGAAGATAGAAATCAACATTTTTATTTTCATGTCATCCATTTCGCGACCAGGAAATTGAAGGTCAAACACACATTTACAAATAACTCACATTGTAAACATTTTTAGACCAACGGACCTTATGTATCGTTGTCAGTAACTCATTACTCATCAAGACATTTTAATTGACGTTTAGTATTGCTACGTTTTTTGTGATAAATTGCAAATAGAATTTTAGGGTTTGTTGGGGTCTAACTAGTTTTCTTTACTGTTCTAACTTTTCTTATCATATGTAAATTAAACATACATTTTTAGCATTGGTTTGTGCAAAGATTGGTGTAACTGCATTGTGCCATTCGAGAGATTTTTCTTTTTTTTCTTTTTTGTCTATGACAAATCGATGGCGGGAGGCGCAGTACCAAAACTGTTTATCCATAGCTATTTGTAACCATTACTACAAGACTTTGTTTTGTTTTTGTACCATAATGTTTGTCATGCCTCTTGACCTTTGCAACTTTTGTTTTTAAATAAAACTGTTTAACAGCTTAATCCAGTTAAGATTGTACTAAAAACAACAATAGTTTGTTTCCCCAGAGTTTTTAGCATTTATTATTATAACATTTTCTTTTGTCTTTAAATCGCTTGCCATTACTTTTAGTTAAACATATGAATTAAGCATTTATTCAAAATGATTGTGGTTCATGATGTTCTATGTCAATTATCTCCTTTATGGTGGAGCTGAAAGTACTTGACTCGATTTAACCAGAGAGCTTTGGAGTTTATCGGACACGGCAACTGGTAGTATACTATTCAAGGTTTTCTAAGCGCCAAATTACATGTATACATTACATAGGAAATCGTTAAATGATGCATCGCGAAGGCCCTCAAGTTACACAATATGATAATTGACAATCGTGCAAACGAGGCGACTCTGTATTTTCAATGTATTTAATTTATGCTGCATACACGTATCTGACATTTAAAAGTATAAAAGATTTTTTACTAAAGTAATGACAAATGCGAATTTCAAAAGACATTTATTGGACGCAGATATAAATAGTTGCTCTTGTTTTAGCAAAAATTGCTTTTACCAAGTCCAAATTATCGCATTTAAATACAAAATAAACCCCGTACACATTACAGTTGTTAAAACATTTGTCGCTGTTGTTTAATCAGTCATTAATCAGGTGAATAAAAAGAAATAAAAAAAATAAAACTAAAACTGGAGCACATCAGGTTATATGCACAAACTATTGTTGTTGCTAAGCGAACTTTATGTAGTGTACCTTATTATGGAGAGATCCCTCAGAGCAAGAACACTGGCGCATTTTATGCAATATTTGTGACCGAACTAGAGTAAGTGTCAATTAAAAGCATAAAAAATAAAACATTTAATCAGCTCATGTTTGAATATATCGAGGATTGCATGCAAGACTCTCGTAACTCCTTCTTTATTTCAATGTAGTTACGACAAACTTGCGTCATGTATGCATTACTCTTGGGCCCAATCGTTCAATTTTACATTAACAAGTACATGTATAATCTCTAAAGAATAAAACCTAACGTTTCAATTCTTGCATGTTTGTTATGCGTTATATCAGTTCACAATAAAATTACATCATATTTGCCTCCAAAATAAGACATTGTTTATAACATATGTTGATATCATAACATTCTACTGAAGGAGAGTGAAATAAACTCGAAACGCATAGTGAAATATTGGAGGTTGTCTTCCTTTATTTATTTATATATGTTATGCGTTACAATGTTGATAGTACTGGAACATATTTTTCTATACAGTTATATTTTTAACAATTAATAAACATTATGCTTCAATAGAATTACTTGTTTATTCATGAATATAGTATTTCCATTATACAGGAACTATCTAATAGATTTTTGTTTCTTTTTCTTTTACAATCTATCTTTGTTGTCAGTATTTGCTACTTGCTTATTTCTCTCCTCGGTTTTGTACACAGTACTAGAAAGTTTATTAAACCACTTAACACAAAGCAAGCTCCAGTCGCAAGGAAACTCGCGGTATAACTTCCAGTCGCATCAAACAGCCATCCTGAAAGTGAAGAGTTTGGGTTTCACGTTATTACACAATCTATAGACTAGATTAAGATACTTACATTCTGTCAGAGATAATAATTTTAAGCTTAAGCTTGATGAAGGCAATCATTTGGATGCCTGGAAGCTAGAAGCTATGATTCAATTTTTTTTGCAATGTAGATGTATAAAAAGTCAACTTGAAGCTGTCCACACTCACAAGTTTGTGAAAATTAATGAAACCGCAACATTTCAAGAATTTTGAAATATAACCAAATTGGAATATTACAGCCTGTTTGTGATCGAGGCTGCTGATAATCAGTAATGTAGGTGCAGTTCACATATACTGCCCAAGATGTATAATCCCAGATTGTTTGAAACACACCATCTGTAGATAGAAGCAACATGTAAACAATTAAATTTAATCGAACCGTTGGAGCGAATATGAAAGAATAAATCCTGCGTATCAAAGAGAATGTCGAACGCAAGAAGAACTGCAGGTTAAGAACATTTTTCAATGTTACAAAACTTCCCGTAGCCTTGGCTAACATAAATGTGTATTGTATGGTTATATTGTAGCAATAAAATATTAACAGCCTAAGTAAAGAATCCATTAATACTGGATTGTCTGTCTGTTGCTGTTCATGTGCAGTAATGAATTGATGACGTACTACCCTTGATATGGTTTTATTCCAGAGCTATATACAAAGACTACATACTACATGTATATATTGTATTACAATCTTAACCCAGATTAAACAGTATAAAAACAACAATACCAGAAACATTAATAGTATCTGAAAACAGTTGACCTAAACGATATGCTTTTGAAGAGGTTCTTACCAGCAGCTGGTGTACCAATGAATCCCGATATGCCGTAAACCCACATCGTTATACCAACAATAGACGCCATGGAGTGCTCGCCAAAATATTCCATCAGCACGATCAGTTGAACACCATACATGGCGGCTAGAATAAGCATTTACATGGCATTACTTATAAAGCGCATATTATGCTAACGTGTTAAACAGCTCATTAGGAAATAACGCCAAAGCATAACACTACATGTAACACTAATTTGATTAACATATAGAAAGCAGAAAACTAAAACGACAAGTTCACTTTTAATGGCAATCTTTATTTCATCCATACCCAAGTTACGTTATTGTCTTCTATAAGTACTGAATTTGAAGGTTACGCAAGCTATAACGGATTTCTTTTTGAAAATAGAGGATGTGTTAAATAATTTTACAGATCACTTTTGCATAAGGCTTACATTTAAATGATAATTGCCATCTGTAGTTGCACCTGTTCAGATGATAAAAATGTAAAATTTACATAATATTTAATTGGAATTACACACAATCCGAAGGCAGTCTTTTGTATTTCTAGAACTTAACAAGTTTACGCTTACAAGCAACGATAACATTTCTATACGTTCAACAAAGCGTTTTTAAAAGTTTATATTTTTACCTGAAAATATTCCGTATAGAGCAGAATAAATGAAGAACATTTCTAGTCTAGGAATGACAGCTATGATCATTGTCAATGTGCCGACTGTCAAAATGCAACCACCAAGGAAACACAAATTGTGAACACACTTCAAATCAGCTAACCAGCCAGCGCATACATTACTTATCATTGCTGAAATGACATAAAATAATTGGAAATAAATAAAATAAACGACCAAGGTTTTCTACCCATTCAAAAAGTCTGTAGTTTAGTCAGTTTAAATCGCTAACTGGCGTCATATAACGATAATCAAACACATTTTGTGCACACAATCATTATTCTGGTGGTCCCGGTCAGCAAAATAGAGAGAGAGAGAGAGAGAGAGGGGGGGAGAGAGAGAGAGAAAGAGAGTGCTTGGATTGATGTAGCTTGGTGCTGTCGTGTTCCCATCCTATATTATCATCTTCAATTATCATTATCAACGACATGGCAATCGTATCGTTAGATTCAAATAAAACGCACGCATCGCATGGGAGTGTGAGGATGAGCTTTCTTTAAACAACTATTGAGAAATATATCATTGCCCGGAAATTAATAAAAAAAATAATACTTCTAACTTTTCTGATAATTAAAGACGACATTCTTTGGCAACCGGAAAATATAACCTTTTTTACTTCTTTAAAGAAACCTTAAGTTATCATCAACAAAATTATATGCAGAACTTTAAGAATTTGTACATATCTAGCATTATGTTCTACCGGTTGATCCAGGGTGGAAACCCCTACTTAATGGACCGTGTTGTTCCAGGGTGGAAACCCCTATTTTATGGACCGTGTTGTTCCAGGGTGGAAACCCCTACTTTATGGACCATGTTGTTCCAGGGTGACTTCCCTACTTTATGGACCGTGTTGTTCCAGGGTGGAAACCTCTACTTTATTGACCGTGTTGTTCCAGAGTGGAAAACCCTACATTATGAACCGTGTTGTTCCAGGCTGGAAACCCCTACCATATGGACCGTGTTGTTCCAGGGTGGAAACCTCTACCGTCTTTTATTACGTTAATGTTCCAGGATGGAAACCCCTTCATTATGGACCGTGTTGTTCCAGTGTGGAAACCCCTACTTTAAGAACCGTGTTGTTCCAGGCTGGAAACCCCTACCTTATGGACCGTGTTGTTCCAGGCTGGAAACCCCTACTTTATGAACCGTGTTGTTCCAGGTCGGAAACCCCTACCTTACAGACCGTGTTGTTCCAGGGCGGAAACCTCTACCGTCTTTTATTACGTTAATGGTCTGAAGTTCCAAGTCGCTAACCTCTACTGAATTTTACTTCGTCCGGGTCTTTACGGTTATAGGTCGGTAACCTAAAATGTCTTTTACTGCGTTAATGGTCTTTACGGTTAAAGGTCGGTAACCTCTACTGTCTTTTACGACGTTACTCCTCTTTACGGTTCCAGATCGGTAACCTCTACTGTTTTACTGCGTTACTCGTCTTTACGGTTCCAGGTCGGTAACCTCTTCTGTCTTTTACAACGTTAATGGTCTTTGCGGATCCAGGTCGGTAAACTCTACTGTCTATTACTACGATAATAGTCGTTTCGGCTCCAAGTCGGTAAACTCAACTGTCTTTTACTACGTCAATGGTCTTTGCGGTTCCAAATCGGTGACCTTTACTGTCTTTTACTACGTTACTGGTCTTTACGGTTATGGGTCGGTAACTCCTACTGTCTTTTACAACGTTAATGGTCGTTTAGGTTCCATGTCGGTAAACTCTACTGTCTATTACTACGTTAACAGTCTTATTGGCTCTATTTCGGTTACCTCTTCTGCTTTTTACTACGTTTATGGTCTAGGCGGTTCCACGTCGGTAACCTCTTCTGTCATTTACTGCATTATTGATCATGTGGTTCCAAGCCGGTAACCTCTTCTGTCTTATACGTTAATGGTCTTTGTCGGTAACCTCTACTGCATCTGCGTCCATGGTCTTTGAGGATCCAGCTCGGTGACCTCTACTGTCTTTTACTACGTTACTGGTCTGTGCGGTTCCACTTCGAAAACCTCTTCCGTCTTTTACTACATTAATGTTCTTTTCGGCTCAAAGTCGATAGCCTCTTCTGTCTTTTACTAAGTTAATGGTCGTTGCGTCTTTGCGGTTCTAGGACGACAACCTCTACTGTCCTTGACTAGGTAGTCTTTTACTTCTTTACTGGCCTGTGTGGTTCCAGGTCGGCCTTTTACTACATTAATGGTCTGTGTTGTCCCACGTCGGTAAACCCTGCTGTTTTGTTATTGTTCAGGGTATGTTATTTCTACTTGTTCAACATAAATGTTTTGTGTTCTTTGGGTGGTAATCCTTACACTCTTAGCTAACGTTTTTGGTATGTTTTGTTTTCTTTGTTTATATGTAAGAATCGGAATTGATGAAAAGGGAACTTTGAAAGCCGAAGAACACGACACATATGAAAATATTGCAATCTCGGTTTGATTGAGCCAGTTCATGAGCAGTAAATGAAATGCATATTACTGCCCACGCCGCCTAGCCCCGGGTTGAGAGCAACTCAATATTTACACCAATAAACAGTACAATTTTGATCCATCCCAAACGATGGAATGCATATGACGGTGAACATGGAACCTTCAATGCGGTATTTTCAGACTAATACCATTCCATGTTCAGCGGCATATGGTCCAAAGAAAAAAAAAAGGGTTTGTCCTAAACGAGAAAACAATGGGCGGAACTTTTTTATTTTGACAAGGGAACCAGAGAATATAAATCCTGAATATCACAGACAACGCCAAAGGCAAAATTTAAAAAGCAGGAAGTATATCCTAGGGGTGATTGCACAATATCCGAATCTGTATAGGCTGGGATATTGAAACCAACCACCTATAAACTGGCAGAAATATTTAAATAAATGCAATTTTAGAAGTACTATTGAAATAGTACATAAGTATCGCGTTCAACGACCTTCAAAGGACGTACTTGATAACAGCACTGAGCTGCTGCTTTGTAATGCTATTGATTTTCTGGATTGTGTTAATAATATGTTGAGTATTAATCATACACTCAATTGTCAAAAGATTTGATATCAGCTGCTTTATGACAAAAATCAATAGATATAAGAAATCAGAGATCAGGATATTTTAAAAGGTTTTGAACGTACAATTATTACAAACTCCTATACATATTTAAACAGTCATAGGACGTGATTTTTGCTTTTTGATTGTTGCGTTTTAGCCTTTGATTTGTTTTGTATCTCTGTCATCGTGTCCTTGCTGATTTAACTCCAGCCGCTCTGTTAAAGGTAAGATCACTTTGGCTTTGCAATGCTATTAGCTTCGCATGTTTTATACGCTTGTGTGCTCTTGCATGCAACATTGTTGAGCTGATGGGTGGGTTGGAGTTATTTCACTAAGACTACTGGTACTTGTTTGTTAATATGAGAAGCTGTTGAGGCAAGTGTTAGGTTGGTGCACCTTAGTACCTTGACCGTTCCAAGGCGGTAACCCCAAGGATTAACTTTATTCATTAATTTTGTGTGGTGTCTTATTTGAAATTGATATCCTTATAAATATATGCTCTCTTTCCCTCTCTTTTTCTCGCTGTGTGGGGAAGCTGTGTGTTGTGAGTGTGGCGATTTCAGATATGCATATTTAACCTTTTCGATGTAATAGTTTTTCCCAATATGCCGTTCAGCTAACGGGTCGGACAAACATGTTGTTTACCATGGAACGTGAAACGATTGTGCTTATGGTCTGATGATTGTTATGATTAATTTCATGAGCACACAATCGCTATAATAGTTGTACTTGTTTCAGAATCGGTTCTATCAAACCTAGCAAGTAACATTATTACAATTAGCAATATATAAAATCGGATTGTCTTATAATGTTTTTGTAACTTTTTGCGCTTAAAATGTTTACCTCCAATTCCTAAAACAGAGAGAAACCACGCCGTTTGCGATGGAGCACAGTTTACACTCAGGCCGAAGTCTGGAAGCATGCTATAGGGCACGAATTCAGGAATCGCTATAAACACTGTAGAGCACATTAAGATCACAAAAATAATATTTGTTACAAGCTTCTTTGGAAAGAACGACTCTATAATTTTAGTTTTGAACATCTCTTCGGTTACTGTGTTATCGAATTCTAAACAAAGTTTTTCTTTATCAGCTGCCTTTACACATTCATCGATGTTCGTTTTCTTATAATTTTCGGATGATTTTCCCAAACTTTGAAAAGAATTTAATGACACACTAGAATTCCGAAGGTCTAAGATCTCGAATCGAATATCAGGCAGACTTAGAGATATTTTACTGTTACTTCGTATTTCCTGAAGTTCCTCTGGCTTGTTATCATTAGATATTTGAGGGAGTAAAGGAACACTTGGCATCGTCAATTTGTCTTTTCGAGAAAGGCTGAAGAAGACTTCTTCATTAATCGTATTATGTATACTTCTCTCATCGTTTGACAACGGTGTTGTTTTGTTTTTGTCTTTAGCATCTTCCAATTCAATGAAAGGTCTGAATAATGATGCGAACACACAGCCATTTAACACAATTCCAGCTAGAATATACAATGCTCTTCTCCAACTATAATGATCGATAAGAAGTCGAGTTATTGGCAGCATGACGAAAGTTCCTATCCCTCCACCACAAAATGTTATACCGAGAGCCAATGCCCGTTTCTTTTTAAAATACTTCCCCGTTACCACTGTGCCAGAAAGAAAGGACAGTCCTGATCCAAAACCTGAAATTATAGATCAGTCAATCTAGACGAGAACACAAGCAATTTTTTTCTTTATTGACGTTACATGTAAAAATCATAAAATCCGTTTGCATTAATCATGTTAATAATCAGTATTTGTCACAAAGTTAATGGTATTACTTTGTCAATTTTCAAGTTTCCAATATATTTATAATAACAGTTTTTATAACAACACTTTTAAACTTTAGTATAAGCAAATAATGTTTACGGAAAGGACACTTTATTAGCAAGAAGGCAAGTTTGAAATAATTATACTTGAAAAGAGAACACAAATCCCCCGAACGATTCAAATTTCGAGGCTAAAATAAAGGCTACCGATATTCATATTTAAGTTTTTAATTTATTTATTGATTTAATATCCAAATCACTTTTAGAATAAGCTATTTTTTCCGAAAAAAAATCGATAATAGATGAAAAAGAAAAGTAAACCAACAATTCTTCATATAAGTCACATACTGTTCATATACTGTATAAGTACTTATTTTTGGGGTGGTTTAATTTTGGATATATTGGCGGTCAG
The DNA here is from genome assembly GCA_038501625.1 of Corbicula japonica. NCBI lineage: Eukaryota > Metazoa > Mollusca > Bivalvia > Venerida > Cyrenidae > Corbicula > Corbicula japonica. The sequence continues at coordinate 1,386,797 of JAZAYU010000119.1, read as the reverse complement.
GGTCTATTGCGCAAATATAAAACACCGCCAATAAAAATCACCGTCAATTAATAGCACCGTCATTTTATATCTGGAAGGTAGAAAACTATGATACACTAGCACATGAAAAGAGTATGTCGTGAATCAAATAAAGCAATCTACTATTAGGTAGCTGTGATAGTGTTTTTACACTTGTATTTTAATAATGTGGTGTTGAATATTGAATGTAAATGTTTTCTTTTGACGATCTGTGTTAACGCCAATTTTAGACCTGCAATTTTTCATTAAAGGTTTTATTTTGGCCGTTTGTTTGTTGCGCCAATTTATGACCCCGCCAATATAAAACACTTCAAAATACGTCAACATTTGACACCGCCAATATTAAGCGCTATACAGTACTCAAAGAATTAAGAAACGCATGGATACATTATTTGCTTATCTTACGATTCTCTCTGGACACGTGCTGCTGTATCGACTATCACATGATCTCTCCAGGGGAAAGCGGTGAAACAGAAAAAAAACTAGAATGATCAAAGACAATAAATTCTAAACGAATAAAATGAAATAAATAAAAGTTTTACCATGAAGTACACCATATGTGAAATAAAGGTATCCTAGACTGGGGGCAAAACTGCTCAAGATAAGTGCTAGAGCCGTGATAACCGATCCTGCCATGCTCCCGACACGGTAACCAAACTTGTTGATGATGAATCCTGACACAGGACCTATATAAAGTGTTAAAATAGTTTATGACAAATTATCGAATTGCACCGAACGCCATTATAAATATAAAATATATATTTTCTAACTTATAATCCAGTTGCAATGTTGCAATGCAGGTTTTAAAATCAGGCTGTGGACTATTGCATGTGTGACTTTATCATACAAAGAGATAATAACAACAAATTAGACATTATGAAGCTATAGTTCAATTGTTATATTTCATTTTTAAAACTTGTAATAAAAGCTATTTCCTTTTAGGTTTGGCAAAATTTAAAATTTAATAAAAGCTATTCCATTTTATTGTAAATGCTATTCAGCCAATGAATCAAACAGTATTTCGTAGAACCGTTTGATAAAGTTTGCAGGTAAATCAGATGTCAAAAAATTAGTTTTCGAAATATGTAACATTTAGTCTTAATTAAAAAAAAAATTAAAATATCATTAAATGTACGACAAACCGATTTTTGTGTAAAGCTCTGGTATAAATTATGATTACATTCAATGTAATGACCTCTTCTTAACACTAAGATTAAGGACTCCGAGCGCGAGACTACCTATCTAAGCTGTTGCTCCTTTGCCTTGCTGAAACTCTTCCAGAAACTCCACACACATAAGTCCATATGAAAAGCGCACACCATCACCGATAGCTTGCAGGAAGAATGTGGCAAACACGATAATCCAGGAATAACCCACGTCCGTCTTTGTAGGTGCGGTTTGGCGGAGATATGTCATGATCTACTAAATGCTACTAAGTGTCATGTTTCCTGTTTCTGGCAATTACGAGTATTAATGTTGATATTCCATGTTTCCTAGAGGTATAAAAACACAATTTTTCTACGAATGTAACTTCATGTTACCATACTTTATTAAATTTTACGTCTCCATTTGGTATTATATATAATAAGTAGTACATCATTGACTGTGTGGTCGTCATTTAGCTTTATTAACAGACACACCATGACAATATTTCAGCTGATAAGGTTATTCTTATCTTGAAAAGGCAAACTGAATATAAACATGAAATCGGATACAATTTTACTGTTTATATCCTTACAATACATAGTTAAATGAACAACACTTCGACAAACAATAAGTGCAAACATTTAATCAGACTGATTAATGTTTGCACAGAAAAATACTTTTAGATAACGTAAAATACGCAACTACGGAGTCGTTTAGTGAACAATACGTGTTTAAATAAAAATGTTTTTTTTTTTTCGATTGAAAATTAACAAGAAGCCACGATTGAACCTGTGTTAAGCTACCAGTGAACTTTTAAGCCATTACCTATTCAGAGGATGGCAACACCCCTGGTTCTTATTTATGGCGCGTCGCGGGAAAAGGTACCTTCGGACAGTTAACCTCAATCTTTGAAATGACGTCATAAAGTTGAGCAGACGAGATTATTTATTATGCATTTCGCGGTAGAAATACCATTTTATTGACACAATGTGTAACAAAAATCACATTTTATATATAAAACTGTGTTGCATTGATTTGTAGTTGTAGGTTCTGTGTAAATTTAGTATCAAAGCGCTGATAGCGTTGAAAGACTTTCGCGCCGGAGAATTACATTACGCAGCAGAATGTCAACTTTGGCTTACATCGTTTAATATGTGCACACGATAGAAACTGCATGTCAACTTAAACACTTGCTCACGGCCATTATGAAAGAGTAGTCAAACATCTGCTATAAAATCCCCACAAAATACCCCAGAATGCTGGATTTGGCATATAGATTTTCAAATTTTCCCGGACCCCCCATGATACGTTAGGCCTCTTACAAATTAATTTGGGCCTGATAAACGGACTGATTTTCTAGCTTAGTTAAAAACTAACATTGTTAAAAAATAACTCGCTGAGTTGAACCCCCCTTGCTGAAATCCTGGATCCGCCCCTGTCTTCTATTGTAAATGCAAATGTTATGTAGTGTATAAGCTGACTAAACAATACCAAATCCTGTAGAGTATACTTCTAGTATCAAGAGACATAAGCTATTAATATTAATTAGTAGGCGGTGCTACTTAAACTTTGTAGAGAATGTTCATTCATAGTATCATGTTACATCTCCGATGAGTAATTTCCAGCATTTAACAAGAATTGGCCTATGTTAAGATAAACAGAACCGTTATTTCCTGGTTAGAGATAAAACGAATTCAATTAAGAGAGTAATAAGAGATAGCTAAACTGTTAATTGTCTAAAACAAAACAACATCCTGATAAAAAGAGACGTGTTTCTCGCTGACCTGAATACAGTTTAGTCACTGATCACGTGACTGATTTCTTTATAATTGGATTTTTAATATCCCTTCATTTTTGTTTGAACACCAACATAATATTGTTTTCTTCTTCTCTTTGTCGCACTGTCTGTACAAATGTTCGTCATCGTTCGTAATAAATTTACTTTCTTAATATGTACTACTTTCTGACGCCGCACAACTATGGAACTTGTTAGGCGTAACTAAACTACTCATGCATATTAAGCTGTTTGTTCACTTACGTAGCTGGACATGATTTCACTCAACATTTGTTTGATGGAGTTTTTGGCATGGACGCTACAAAATTACTCGGACACGTACTAAAGATCACTATTCTTTCGTGGAATTGTGTGCTTGAATGTGCTTAAAACGTCTGCATTTCATTTCGGCCTGCTCTCGCGGTGACCACAAAACCCCGCTTACTTGAATACGCTCGATGTCGCAGTGATACACAGGAAGTTAAAAACTGCGCGTCGCCGTGTTCTAGATTTCTAGCTCTTAAGACTTTCGCGCATGCGCGCGAAAGTCTAAAAAACTAAAATATCACTAAAATTGACCGAAGGTACCTTTTCCCGTGACGTGCCCCATTTGATATATAGAAAATTAACGTTAAATATGCATATCATATTCAGCAGACACATCTTCCCCACACAGCCAAAAAAGGTAGAGAGGAGACAGGAGCATGATTAAATAATGACCAGTGCCCAAGGTTATAAAGCTGAGAAGTTCAGCCAATCAGATGCTTGAGATTTGAGACTGGTTTCCAAACTCAGTTTTTTAACCTTGGAACCAGTTTCAAAATAGATACCTCAAAACACTAAAAAGTGAGTACCCGAGGGGTTACCGCCTTGGAACGGTCAGCAGCAAAACAATCCCATTTGAAATATCAGAAATAATGAAAGGATAATAAATGAAGCGTGTATTGTGAAACACGATTGGTAATTTGTCATTCGAAATGTAATAAGTGGGATATCCGTAATATAGTCGTTACCTGAATTTTTGTTCATGACTGAGTTTTTTAGTGGCTCGTCCCGTTTGTGTAGAAAACGCTCTTTGCACCATGTGTTATGCTTAAATTTGTTCCATTTGTCTGAAGACTTCTTGTTTGTGTTCTATTTTCACTGCATTATTGGTGCTTAAGAAAAAAAGAGATACGAAAGACTTATTTTCTTGCTTCATGCGATTAACTAAAAAGCGCTCCTTTACACACGATTTTGTACTTGAGTGACATCGTTCGCAGCTTATCATCGCCAATTAATTTTTAAAAATTGAAAGATCAACGCAAAACTACGTATATAATAATTAGTGGTCAGAATCAATATCAGAGCTATTTATCAATACTGTTCAATTAGGTCGGAGGAAAAATAATTTTGTTTAGAAATTTCAGACCGTTAAAAAGTCTGGTTAAAATATATTAAGACATTCGCATTTATCTAATGTTTTGTCCGTAATTTTATCAATCTGAACCGCTGAGGTAAGTCAGACAATTTACACAAAATATTTAAAAGAAAGATGTGTTACTTATCAACATAGTAAAAACCGCTTTAACGAAATAATTTACCATTTACGCATGAACTAGAAGTTCCTACAATAATCATATAAATATCCCAAATATCTAATGAAGGATGAACAGCAGCCTTTATTCCAACTTATATCCGGGAATTTGAATGGGTCCCGTGTAATGGTGTCATACTGCTCTGAATATACGGAGGGTACTCCTAAATCTGTCCATTACGGAGGCTGTTTATTGGATAAGACAAACATTTATCTTTTACGACTTTGGTTTTATAGGATCGCTGCGATGCCATGTTGTATGCTGGATCCATAAAAAACCTCTCACCTTACAGGATATCCGTTTCAGTAATGACAGCTTCTTTCTCTGTTTATGTATTTTTATACCAAGTTGAAGATCATTTGTTTAAGTCGATCATGGCCTAAAACCAGGTCGCTATGATAAAAAATAGTTTAATGGTAACGACGAAAATGCTGTTTATTAAATAAAGGTAGAGAACTAAGCGTGAATCAGTAATACACGGTATGCCGTTTTTGTGGAAGATTGCCATTTTAAACTTGTGTGTAAATTTAAACGAACTGTGTGAAATAGATGAAAATTGAAGGTTGAAAGCCACAAAACACGACAAATATGAAAATATTGAAGGGTCGGTTTGATTTTGCCTGTTCATGGGCGGTAATGGTCATATATGCTTCGGACCACGCCGCCTATCCCCGGGTTAGGCGCAGCTCCATATTAACACCAATTAACAGTACATTTTTTATTCATCCCAAAGGAAGGTATACATATGGCGGTAAACATGGAACCTTCATTGCGGTATTTTAAAAGTAATACAATTCCTGAAACGAGAAAACAATGGGCGGAACTAAACAGAATAGAATTTTGACATGGGATCTGAGAATATTAATCCTGCATATCACACGCCAAAGGCAAATGTAAAAAGCAAAAAAGTACATGTATATCCTTGGACTGACTGAACATTATCAAAATCTGTATTGGCTGGGATATTCAAGCCATCCATTTTTAAACTGGCAATAATAATAGACAAAAGTAATTTTATAAGTACTGTTAACATGATTAATTAGTACAGTGTTCAACGACCTTCAAAAACGTGAAATATGCATATAAGGAATCGCCACATAAGAAAAAAAACAGCCTCCCCACAGTCAAGAAGAGTATGGTTAATAAAATGATCAGTTTCAAAAAAGACAACACTAACAATAAAGAAAAAATAACAATAAAGAAAAAATGAGAACCCGAGGGTTACCACATAGGAACTATCAGTGGCAAATCAAATTGCCCACTGTGGGTTTAAACCAGGTTCTAGGGTGCACCAATCTCACACTTGTTTTCAAATAACAAAACAAGTACAAGTTGTCTTGGTGAAAAAACTCCAACCCACTTATCGGTTCAATAATGTTGCCTGCAAAAGCACATAAACATATCAAACATAAGAAGCTAATAGCATTGCAAAGCCAAAGGGCGGGTACTCGATGATCTTACCGAGACCAGAGCTCCAAATCAGCAAGAACACGATGACAGGGATAAAAGAAACAGAGCTTCTAGGTTCTTTTAAGAAAAGATTTCCCTTAAACCTTCAAAAACTCTTAAAGCCCTGCCACCGTCGTGCAACCAAAGAGGTAAGCTTAATGATCGACTGTAGAAGGGTTAGTCACCAGGCCTGCAGAGCGCTGTAAAATATAATGTTGAAAACCTTTCTTTATAAATTTACAGATGTTTTCATACGAATAACCGGAACTAATTAACATTGCCTTTTATCTTTTTAAGTTTGTAAAAAACTGGCTGTGAAATATCTTTTTGCAAGAATTTTTGTAAACTGCACCTGTATTTATAAATAAGATTTGGGTATCGGCGAAAAAACTTGCAAAAGGTTTCCCTTAATTTGTGATACCGATAATCTTGTTTTAAAAGTTTTTTTCTGTAATGCAAAGATTACGTTCATTGAAATCATTAACATCGTTGCAAGCTCTTGAAAAGCGAACAAACTGTGAGATATAAACCCCGTAAGATGTTGCACGGGGAACATCGCTGTCTAAAAAAGGAAAATTTACTATATTAAAATTAATATCATCTCTTTCAACATATATTTTAGTAGTGACGTAACCATTTTCAATGGATAGATTTAGATTGAGAAAGTTTGCTTGCTTTTTGAAGTGTTCGCGTTATTAAGTTGTAGTTCTTAATTATAAATCTTATTAACCAGTAAGGGAAAATTGTTATTATCTATATTTAATAAATCATCAAGGTACCTCGATGTGTTGTTAAAAGCAATAATAATATCATCTTGATGTTCAGTAGAAAAATATAACATAAAATCTCTTCCAAAAGGACACCTTAAGGAATCAGAATATAGAGCTTCTTTTTACCTCACGACACCTAAATGAATCTGAATGTGGTGCTTCTCTTTAAGGTGAATGGATGAGGTGGACTTTTTTAAGCCACTGAGCGCAACAGGTATCCAGGTGTAGCCGGCTCTGTTTGATTGAGCCTGTAAGTGGGCAGTAGTGGATGTGCTGTCCGCGCCGCCTGAACCCGGGTGTGTCGCAGCACAGTACTGGCACAAGCCTGTCACCAGCTAGATGGTTTATTTCAAACACCGAACTAATTATTATCTCTTTTTTGTTTCATTTCCTTTTTTTCTGAGATGCTGAAAACAATCTCCTATGTTATGGGAGATAAGTTAAGTAAAATGCATATCAGTAAGGTACCTGCAGGAGTTGCTTTTATTGAAGGTATTGACAATAATTGTATAAGTGACATGAGAATATATAACATAGGGACGGGAGCCAGTCTATATTGGCACAGATATAGATGTCATGCTCGCTGACAATCGGGGGTGGATGGTGATTGATGGAAGCGCTTGATGGGTGTACCGGAGACTTTTTGCGGCATTCGGGGGTGGATGGTGATTGATGGAAGCGCTTGATGGGTGTACCGGAGGCTTTTTGCGACATTCGGGGGTGGATGGTGATTGATGGAAGCGCGTGTTGGGTGTACCGGATACTTTTTACGGCCGCCACACGGCGGGTGCAGCGCTGCTGTGATATATAGATGGTTAGATGGATGAAGGGCCACTACCGAACACGAATTGCACTTCTACGCGGGATAGGCGGCATGGACAGAAATATGAATTTCAATTACTGCCCATTAACAGGCTCAATCAATCAGAGCCCAGTGGCGTAGCTACTATTAGGCCATGTAGGCCCAGGCCTACAAGTTGGACAAGAAAAAAATGTTTTCAAAAGTCCCAAAAATACAATAAAAACAGAACGGGGTGGTAGCGGATTCAAGCTGCTTTTGCCGAATTAAATATGTCTTTGGCTTTTATTTGCCTTCTGGGGAAAGTTATTACTTTCTTTGCCAGATGTAAATGCATGCCTAAGTTCCAATTCTCTGTGTTTTCACGCTTTATTAGCATTTTGCTACATTTAATTTCCACTTGTTTACTGCTTCTTGGTGGGCTTTACATCCCAGACCCGCTTGCCTAGAGGCAACCGCCACTAGGAACCCTTTGTATGTGCCTACAACTTGAAAAAAGCTGGCTACGCCCCTGGAGCCTGCAAGGCCATTTTCAAAGGGAAACAATAAATAGGATAATACGGATGGCAAAGACAATCACAAATAAGGGAGAGCAACGATATAACCACAGATGTGTACGTATTATTATTACTTACCTCTAGTCGCTCTTTAAGCAGTAATAAGCACAGTCTACAGCTATGAAACGTTTAAATTATATCAGTGTTTTACGAGATAGATGATTCATTCTTCTAAAATGTATCCCATACTCTTTTAATATGGTTATACATGTAAGACGCAAGTTGCTACCAATTTTTATGATACTTTACTTCCAAGATCTCAACTATTAAACTATTACGGCTGTGTTTAGCAAGTTTTAGCTTTCTAAAAAGCTAGTCGTTACTTAAGCCTTTGAGCCAGTTTTTATTTTAGGGTTTTAATTTTTGTTAGAGATCATAACTAAACAAGTTTCTTTTGACCTAGAGTTATATACTGTCCTTTTGATTTAACTTTACTAAAGCAGTGAATAATCTACCTTTGTGCTGAAATGTGATAAAATGCAGCAAAAGTAAAGCATTAAAGAACATTTTCGCCTTATTTGCATCGATCTTTGGTTTTAGATATTCTTTCATTGCCATACACATGAATATAACTTTCTAAAATAAAATATCGATATCCATTTCGAAAAGTTTGCTTCATTTTATCGAAAACAATATTTAATACGATTATTTAGTATACGATAGCATAGAATTACTACAAGCTATCACATATAACAAATTTGACAATGGTTTGGCAACGTATACAATTATGTTAAGCTGTTAAGTCAGACGTCTACTTCTTACACAGGAGGTCTTCAATGGGCTTACCCCATAAAGTAAGAATGCATGTGATGTGTACCGGCTGATTTCCACACATATTCTGAGCTATGATTATAACGCGTCCATAGAGTTAAGTAAAGGCTACTGGTTCAGACATAAAGCGGTTTGTTTCTACAAGTACCGCAGGTTATCACTATCACACTTCCTAGGTGTTCTGTGAAATGTCTGGAAACTGGTTCTCATGTTCCGGCTTTTTCCACAAGTACCTAGGTTATGATTATAAAGAAACCTACATATTTGTGTTCTGCTAATTCCATGGCTAATGTTCCATATATAAAGCGGCTTATTTCCACAAGTCTCCCAGGTTACATTGATATCACTGGCATGCATACTTGGTGTTTCTGTAATTTCTCCGGCAACTGGTTCTCATACATCCCGCCACTTTGCTAGATGGCTATGTTGAAATGTAATTTTATATCAATATTTTTATGTAGTTCATAGGCGGATCCAGAATTTGTAGTTAGGGGGGCGGAAAATAAACAATGCGACTGGGGGTCCAGGGGGCCCGAGGCCCCCGGAAGCTCCTGTGTTTTAGTCATTTCTAAGGGATTTATGCACATTTCCAGAACTTCAAATATACTTTCCCAGGGTATACAATACAATGTACGAGAGCTCTAATCTACCGTGTGCTTAAGGTATGAATCAAATAGAGACAAAAATAAGATCTTTTGCACAATATATAGTTCGAATGTTTGCGTGTTTCTCACTTGGTGCATCCATGTTCTTGACTCACTTTACTTAAAGGAAAAATATAAATGGAAGTAAGTGGAAGCGGGAATATTTAAAATACAGAAACGTATTTTACAATGAACATGTAAACTGAATTCAAGCGAGAGGAAAAATATAGAAAACACGTAAACTTAGGTATCACAATCGCATTTTGGGTAAGGGAGGGGACGTAAAATTAATCAATTCTAATCAACCCAAAGATAGAATAAAATACGGAAAATTCAAAGGAAAAAGTTGAAACGCAAAGTTTGAAGGTCGAATCAATTTCAGTAGATTGTAGATTAGATCACGATGTTTGGTAAAGCATCTAAATATATAATATAATTTTTTAAACAGCCGTTGGATCATGTTAAAATCTTACAAAAAAATGAGAAGGAATTGTTAACTTGTGAATTGTTCGTTATGTCATTGTATTAGTGTACTCCTAGTCTCGAAACTTATTGCACGCGTAGCGTGCGAAAAGTTTTTGACATTTATATATATTCTCCTATATATCATATTTCATTACAGAGAAAAAACTTTGCTTGGGCAATTTTAGGGGGGGGGGGGGCGTACGCCCCCCTGGATCCGCCTATGTAGTTCATCATTTTGTTTATTTCACAATATGATCTTTGAAGTTTAAAACATCTGTCTGATAATCATCATAAAGATCATTCCACAGAAATTAGGGTAAGGCTTAACTTACTGAATTTTAATATCATTCAACATACAACTATTAATTATACTCGGTGCCTTCTCACCGTGTTTAACCTTGCTAGTAAGATTTAAAATTCAGTAGTTCAATGCTGCACCCCTCCATATCGTATTAAGTAGAGCTCGGTTGGTACAGCTCTATTCTTTCATTTCAAGGATATGTAGGTTAAATTACAGAGCGGTGCTACAAACTACTTAGGGAAGCTGTTTCAAAAAAAGTAATATCTATTTAAATACACAACGCTTCTCTCTGTAAGATAGGTACTTAATTTAAGTAGTTTCATAATTGAAATACTATTGTTTTGCTAATTACCAGTTTGATAGAGCTTGAGTATTTTTCTTAAAATGTACTTAAACACTCACAAAATTAATTGTTTAAGAATCTTCAATTGCACATTAAGTACACCACAATTTTCTTTGCACAAGGTTATAAAACTGAGCATGGAAAGCATTCTCAAATCTCAAGCATCTGGTTGACTGAAATGGCGACCAGTTGCTATTTCAGCCAATTAGATGCTTAAGATTTGAGAATGCTTTCCATGCTTAGTTTTATAACCCTCAGCATTTATCTTTAAAATATACACACAGCGAGGAAGTTAAATTAAGCGTGTATGATGCCTGTTAATTTATTATGTTCTAAAAATATAATCTCACTGTGACTTACGTATTTAAATGCGGATACTCAGAATTAATTAACTACAATTCTTGTTTTGAATTTGTTTAGTTATTCGAGGAAATCGCCAACATTTAATACGATTAACGCTATTGATATTGCTTTAAAGCAAATAGGGGAGTTTTCACATTAGTTAAGAAGAACTTTCTTGGTTGCGCAACCGAGTAAAGACATATGCTGCAATATTTCTTCTGTGTTGTCTAAGTGGATTTACCAGTGAGAATCAAAACACATTTAATGTTGATCAGTTTAAGCCGTATTTATTGAACTAGTAAGAAATAGTGGTCCACTTTTAATAATTACAAAGTTTATCAAGTACAATGTATACATAACAGTAGAACCACTTGAACTGAACTACATGCCTGCTATATTTTATTACCAACATTCGAATACATTTTATTCTTTCTTCATGTCGATTTATATTTACTATACATGATCTCCTTAATGGCGGATTTCGCAGACACATTGTTTTAGAAATATTTACTGCGGAGGTTCATTAGTTAGCATTTAGTTAGCATAATCATGTCAGTAAAAACCGGTTTTACTTGAACATCAGCAGTAAAGAACCTTCATTTAAACGAAGACTTTTTATCAACATACTTAAATTTCCGTTGCAGACAAAAAACGTTTGTAAATGGTTTAGATTTCTTTACTAAATGGGTTATTTTGTTGTTTATGCCGAGTTGTTGTCACGATGATGATAATGATAATGCTGCTCCTGCTGCTAATGATGATGATGACGTTGACGATGATGTTGCTGCTGCTGCTGCTGATGATGATGATGATGACGATGATAATGATGATGATGACAGTATTAAAACTAATTTTACGAGGATATTGTACACTTAATTAATGTTCTAACTACACCGATCATAACATTTTAATTTCTCTGCATGGAATTGAATTACAATCTTCATGTTTCTTTTATCCCTGTCATCGTGTTATTGCCGATTTGACTCCATCTTCATGTTTCTTTTATCCCTGTCATCGTGTTCTTGCTGATTTCACTCTATCTTTATGTTTCTTTTATCCGTGTCATCGTGTTCTTGCTGATTTTACCCCATCTTCACCTTTCTTTTATCCCTGTCATCGTGTTCTTGCTGATTTCACTCCATCTTCATGTTTCTTTTATCCCTGTCATCGTGTTCTTGCTGATTGTACTCCATCTTTATGATTTTTTTATCCCTGTCATCGTGTTCTTGCTGATTTGACTCCATCTTCATGTTTCTTTTATCCCTGTCATCATGTTCTTGCTGATTTCACTCCATCTTCATGTTTCTTTTATCCCTGTCATCGTGTTCTTGCTGATTTCACCCCATCTTCACCTATCTTTTATCCCTGTCATCGTGTTCTTACTGATTTGACTCCATCTTCATGTTTCTTTTATCCCTGTCATCGTGCTCTTGCTGGTTTCACTCCATCTTCATGTTTCCTTTATCCCTGTCATCGTGTTCTTGCTGATTTCACTCCATCTTCATGTTTCTTTTATCCCTGTCATCGTGTTCTTGCTGATTGCACTCCATCTTCATGTTTCTTTTATCCCTGTCATCGTGTTCTTGCTGATTTCACTCCATCTTCATGTTTCCTTTATCCCTGTCATCGTGTTCTTGCTGATTTCACTCCATCTTCATGTTTCTTTTATCCCTGTCATCGTGTTCTTGCTGATTTCACTCCATCTTCATGTTTCTTTTATCCCTGTCATCGTGTTCTTGCTGATTTCACTCCATCTTCATGTTTCTTTTATCCCTGTCATCATGTTCTTGCTGATTTGACTCCATCTTCAAGTTTCTTTTATGCATGTCATCGTGTTCTTGCTGATTTCACCCCATCTTCACCTTTCTTTTATCCCTGCCATCGTGTTCTTGCTGATTTCACTCCATTTTCATGTTTCTTTTATCCCTGTCATCGCGTTCTAGCTGATTTCACTCCATTTTCATGTTTCTTTTATCCATGTCATCGTGTTTTGCTGATTTGACTCCATCTTCATGTTTCTTTTATCCCTGTCATCGTGTTCTTGCTGATGTCACTCCATCTTCATGTTTTTTTATCCCTGTCATCGTGTTCTTGCTGATTTCACCCCATCTTCACCTATCTTTTATCCCTGTCATCGTGTTCTTGCTGATTTCACTCCATCTTCAAGTTTCTTTTATCCCTGTCATCGTGTTCTTGCTGATTTCACTCCATCTTTATGATTTTTTATCCCTGTCATCGTGTTCTTGCTGAATTTACTCCATCTTCATGTTTCTTTTATCCCTGTTATCGTGTTCTTGCTGATTTCACTCCATTTTTATGTTTCTTTTATCCCTGTCATCGTGTTTTGCTGATTTCACTCCATCTTTATGTTTCTTTTATCCATGTCATCGTGTTCTTGCTGATTTAACTCCATCTTCATGTTTATTTTATCTCTGACGTCGTGTTCTTGCTGATTTCACTCCTGATGCTCTGATCTTAGTAAGATCATTTATTATCCTCCTGTTTGGCTTTGCAAAGCTATTGTTTTATATGTTTGTGTGCCAAAGCGGTAAACCCTCAGGTTCGCACTTTCGTTAAATGTTTAAGGCGTCATTTTTTAATCTGATAAATGTAAAACCGTGCTTTGTTTTCAGTGGCGTAGCTTGATTAAAATGCAAGGGCAAGCATATACTACATTTCGAGGAGCCCACAGAAAAAAGAAAGTGCATTTTGAAGCATACCCAGAGATTTTGTTGGGCCCCTCTGTCCTCGGCTTACTATTCCGTTATTGACGTTTATTGTTTCTCACTTCTGCGCACATGCAAAGCTACGCTAATGAGAGTTACCAAAGAACACATCTAACACAAATATCAGCAAACTTCATGGTAAAGAATGTTTTTCCTATAACCCTGTGGCGACAATTGTGTGATATAAACAGCAGAAAATAAGTACTTTTAGTGGTTTAATATTTATTTAAGTATAACGTAATTAAAATAACCATTTCTAAAATGTCCAGTCACTATGTAAAGCTCTTCGAAAAAAATGTATTTTCTAATGTAATTCTTTTGTATCAAGGTGTTTCATTCAATTCTGAATTGGTATTTAATTTATCTTTGTCATGTTTGTAACAAAAAATACTTTGTTCTATTATTCTGGATAGGAAGTTAGAGATTTTGACCAAAGTTCACTTGTAGCACTTATAACACTCACGACAGCTCAAAAATTGTCCAGCAACTCACACTCTTTGTTACTTGCACAATGATATTTTGATAAAATCATCTTATTGTGACAAATGTGGAGAGTCAGAACTCAAAGGTCAACTTAAAGCACTTCAAACTGAAAAAAAACCTATCTGGTTTGGATCCTTTAGTTTGAATATTATATCATATGTTGGTAGTATTTCAAAGTATACTTCTAATAAGCGATTTTTTTACATTATAAAGCGTTTCATTGCACCAGCTATTTACGGCATTCGTTGTTATTTCAGAGCTTGAATTTATCAGGTGAATTCGACAAAATGTACATTACTATGTAACTTTTTTTCGAAAGCTATATTTTACAAGAAATGCAAATGGTTGACTTAGATATTGTGTTATTTTTAAGTGATTACTCATACGTCAATTTTGATGACGTTATGCGTCAGTTGTGATGTCGTTATGCGTCAGGTATGATGTTTAATGCCACATTAAGTGTTTCTAAATAATGTTTTGAAAAAAGTAACTGTTGGCACGCTGTTAGGATTCCATTGATTCTTATGATGCCTTGAAATAGCTGAACAAATGCGTTTCACAGACATCAATTTGCAAATGCAGAACATTTCCTTAATGATAGAACAATACCCAAAGCGACACTGGTCTAACATAATAGCTATTCTGGTCTCCCGTTATTCGTTAAATATTACACGGTGAGAAAATGTGCAGCATGACTGGCTTAAACGTATATTTATAATCCTTATTGAAAAATGTCGTCGATTATGAAGGGGGTGATGTAATTATAAAATCATTTTATTTAAAAATCTTAAGATAGGCAGACTTTTGAAGTTTGGAAGCTCTTTTTTGATAATAAAATCGTAGGATATGTTTTATCAGTTCCATTCATATCCAAGGCATCTTTTTGGCAGCGCATCAAGCAGCCATGCAGAATGGAAATAGAAGCCTGAGAGCCAGGCAGCGTGAAGATAGCCTGACAATCTGCCAGCGTTAAGATAAAAGCCTGGCAGACAGGCAGTGTGAAGATAGCCTGACAATCTGGCAGCGTAAAGATGACAGCCTGGCAGACAGGCTGCGTGAGAATAGCCTGACAATCTGGCAGCGTAAAGATGACAGCCTGGCAGACAGGCAGTGTGAAGCTAGCCTGACAATCTGGCAGCGTAAAGATAAAAGCCTGGCAGACAGGCAGTGTGAAGATAGCCTGACAATCTGGCAGCGTAAAGATGACAGCTTGGCAGACAGGCAGCGTGAAGATAGTCTGACAATCAGGCAGCGTTAAGATAAAAGCCTGGCAGACAGGCAGTGTGAAGATAACCTGACAATCTGGCAGCGTAAAGATGACAGCTTGGCAGACAGGCAGCGTGAAGATAGCCTGACAATCAGGCAGCGTTAAGATGGAAGCCTGGCAGCCAGGCTGCGTGAAGATAGACTGACAATCTGGCTGCGTTAAGATGGAAGCCTGGCAGACAGGCAGAATGAAGATAGCCTAAAAATCTGGCAGCGGTAAGATGGAAGCCTGAGAGCCAGGCACCGTGAAGATAGCCTGACAATCTGGCAGCGTTAAGATGGAAGCTTGGCAGACAGGCTGCGTGAAGATAGCCTGACCATCAGGCAGCGTTAAGATAAAAGCCTGGCAGCAAGGCAGCGTGAAGATAGCCTGACAATCTGGCAGCGTTAAGATGGAAGCTTCACAGCCAGGCTGCGTGTAGATTGCCTGACAATCTGGCAGCGTTAAGATAAAAGTATGGCAGCCAGGCTGCGTGAAGATAGCCTGACAATCTGGCAGCGTTAAGATGGAAGTCTGGCAGACAGGCAGCTTGAAGATAGCCTGACAATCTGACAGCGTTAAGATGGAAGTCTGGCAGCAAGGCTGCGTGAAGATAGCCTGACAATCTGGCAGCGTTAAGATGAAAGTCTGGCAGACAGGCAGCGTAAGGATAGCCTGACAATCTGGCAGCGTTAAGATAGAAGCCTGGCAGACAGGAAACGTGAAGATAGCCTGACTATCTGGCAGCATTAAGATTGAAGACTGGCAGCCAGGCTGCGTGAGAATAGCCTGACAATCTGGCAGCGTTAAGATGGAAGCCTGGCAGCCAGGCTGTGTGAAGAGAGCCTGACAATCTGCCAGCGTTAGGATAGAAGTTTGACAGCCAGGCAGCGTGAAGATAGCCTGACAATCTGGCAGCGTGAAGATGGAAGCCTGAGAGCCAGGCAGCGTGAAGATAACCTGACAATCTGGCAGCGTGAATATAGAAGCCTGGCAGCCAGGCAGCGTGAAGATAGCCTGACAATCTGGCAGCGTTAAAATAAAAGCCTGGCAGCCAGGCTGCGTGAAAGCCTGACAATCTGGCAGCGTTAAGATAAAATCCTGGCAGCCAGGCTGCGTGAAGATAGCTTGACAATCTGGCAGCGTTAAGATGGAAGCCTGGCAGCCAGACTGCGTGACGATAGCCTTACAATATGGCAGCGTTAAGATGGAAGCTTGGCAGACAGGCTGCGTGAAGATAGCCTGACAATCTGGCAGCGTTAAGATGGAAGCTTGGCAGCCAGGCTGCGTGAAGATAGCCTGACAATCTGGCAGCGTTAAGATGGAAGCCTGGCAGCCAGGCTGCGTGAAGATAGCCTGACAATCTGGCAGCGTTAAGATAGAAGCCTTGCAATCAGGCTGCGTGAAGATAGTCTGACAATATTGCAGCGTTAAGATGGAAGCCTGGCAGATAGGCAAAGTAAAGATAGCCTGACAATCTGGCAGCGTTAAGATGGAAGTCTGGCAGCCAGGCTGCTTGAAGATATCCTGACAATCTGGCAGCGTTAAGTTGGAAGCCTAGCAGTCATGCAGCGTGAAATTGCAGTCTGGCAGCTTGAAATAACAGGTAGTTAAAATAATGATAAGTGCTTGGAAAATATAAAATTAATCGTTCTAGCGATATAGGTGGCACTACTGTCCTTCTGTATCAGTGCGACGATTCATCCGCCGATTATTTTAGAAACCAAAGGTGTTCAGTGAAGTGCGATAGTAAAAATATAAAACTCGGCAAACTCATTAGGTGAGCAGAGCGCCGGTAGATAACTAAAATATTGTTCATTGATTGATGTAAATCACCATTGCTTTATAATCTATGAGATGCGGCAATTATACCATGGGCGATCAGTGTAGATTCAGTTCAACTGGCACCATTACTCTATACTCCATGAGATGCGGCTATTATACCATGGGCGATCAGTGTAGATCCAGTTCAACTGGCATAATAATGCCTTATAATCAAGATTCAGTATATTGTTCGCTTTTAGAATGAGTAGGATGTACTTGACTGAGAAGCTAACAGTGTAGATATTAAGCTGTCGGCAAGAATGAACCGGCTGATCTAAATCTACACAGGACGACCAATATAATAGGCATGTGAAAAAGACGTACCCATGGAGCACAAGGACAAACCAACACCAACAAATCAACATTATACTCAAGGGACGTGTTGAATAAAGCCATCAAGAAAAGTTAATGCATACAGTTTGTAAAGTCTCAATATGAACATTTAAATCTAAGTACTATTGAATACGAACAGAACGTTGCTCTCGGTACGAATATTTCATTATACCAGAAAAAGCAAACGTTTTTAAATCAACACCCTAACCTTCCAACGTCCCAGAAAAAAGGGTCAATATCCAATTAAAACAAACACAACAGATTATAAGATCATAAACAAGGGAGAGCAATGATACATGCAGAAAATGTGTTCATATACTTTTCGCACATGTCTCTATTTTCCCTTTAAGCACAGTCTTAAAGTTGTATGAAACGTTTTCATTGTATCAGCGAAAATACTTGTTAGAAGGTTCTTATTTGCAAATGTTATTCGTATAATGTAGGGCTAAATAAGAATTTGAAGACATTATTAGGCGCATATAGCTGCAAATTAAATTTTAAATACTATTAGCTCAACGGCTTTGTTCAACAAATGTTTGCCCTACAAAAAGCTAGTCGGCCCTTTAACCTATAAGACAGTCCTTTTAAGGGTTCTGATGAGAGATCATAACAAAAACTATATCATGTCAACCAAGAGTTATATATCTACCATTTTAATGAACTTTAGTGAAGCCAGTGAATAATCTACCTTTGTTGCAAACAACCTGATAAGCTATTTTCTTTACTATAATTGAAATACTTTTCAAACAAATTGACAATTTTTACAAAAATTTGATAAATGCAGCAAAATTAAAGCATTAAGGAAAATTAGTTTTGTTTGGTTTTTATTATCCTTTCGTTCAAGATAAGATCTCATTGCAGCATTATTTTATTAATAGTGATACCCATTTTTAAATTGGAAATTCAGGTTTTTAAAGCTGCACCCCTTCAAGATGTATTGGTTAGCTTGAATGATACAGCTTGAAAGAGATGACATTTCAATTCCCGAGCGCGCTGCAACCAGCCGAGGAAGTCACATGCCGTTTACCAAAGCTATGAAACCAGCCGAAGAAGTCACATGCCGTTCACCTGATACCAAACCTATGAACACCAAGCCAAGGAAGTCACATGCCGTTCACCAAACCAATGAAACCAGCCGAGGAAGTCACATGCCATACACCTGATACCAGACTATGAACAATCAGCAGTAGAAGTCACATTCCGTTCACCTGATACCAAACATATGAACAACCAGCCAATGAAGTCACATGCCGTTCACCAAACCAATGACACCAGCCGATGAAGTCACATGCCGATCACCAAACCTATGAAACTAGCCGAGGAAGTCAAATGCCGCTCACCTGATACCAAACCTATGTTACACAGTATATGAACTGATCTCAAATATTTATTTGAAAAATATTCAAAAACACCAAACAACAGCCTCTCACAAGATCAACATAAATGTTAAATAAACAATAAACTGAATCTAAAAATGGCAGATAACCGTTTTAATCTGAAATCTTAAAGCTTCACTGACCTTACAAAACGATATACGACTTCAGTGAACTAGTTTGAAACTGCCGAGGAGAAGTACTTAAAAAAGTGAAATATGCATATCAGGAATCGCCACACTAACAAAACACAGCCTTATCACGCAGCAAAAAAGAAGAGGAACACAGAGCATGTAGGCAGTGAAAACGAAGAGAGGGAAAGAGAGAATGTTGGTATGTTGATTCAAATAAGACGCCACGAACAATTAACGGAAAAGAGAACCATTGGGGTCATTGGCAAAAATCAATGTCCATGGGAGGTTTAAACCAGCTTTTAGGGTGAACCAACCTCACACCTTACGATGATGATGATGATGATGATGACGATGATGAGAGAATCAGTACTAAAATTAAGAGGATAATATATATATAATGATGGTTATGGTCAGTTTTTGGCAAATATATTGCTTGTTTAAGATAAACGTGAATCATCCTCTCTGGTATCTGTGCGCTCAGTCATTATCTGATCAGCTTAAATCCAGAGTTGTTCAGTGCAGTGGGATAGTATGATTTCCATCTCAGGAAACAAAATAGATAAACTGGTCGGCATAGTTCAGGAAACCCGAGTTGTTCAGTCCTGTATGCAAGTACTGATATCAAGCCCGGGTAACACAATAGGTAATTGGTCGGCATTGTTCAGGAAATCGGTGCTATTCAGTCCTGTAAGCTAGAACTGATAATAAGCCTGGGTAATACAATAGGTAAACAGTTTGGCATTGTTCATAAAACATAGTTGTTAATTCGTATGTGTTTGTACTGATATCAGGCCAGGGAAACACAATAGGTAAACTGGTCGGCATTGATCATGAACCAGAGTTGTTTAGTCATGTGTGCTCGTACTGATATCAAGCCCGGGTAACACAAGAGGTAAACTGGTCGGCATTGTTCATGAAACGAGAGTTGTTCAGTCCTGTGTTCTAGAACTGATATCAGGCCCGGGAAACACAAGTGGTAAACAGGTCGGCATTGTTCATGAAACCAATGTTGTCCAGTCGTATGTGTTTGTATTGATATCAGTCCCGGGAAACACAAACTGGTCGTCATTGCTCATGTTAGATGAGTTTTTTTCAAGCCCGAAAAACACATTGGGTAAACTGGTCGGTATTGTTAAGAAACCCATAGTTGTTGTGTCCTGTGTTTTAGAACTGATATGAGGCCAAGGAAACACATAAAGTAAACTTCTCGGTATTGTTCATGAAAACAAGGCTGTTCGGTCCTGTGTGCTTGTACTGATATCAGGCCCGGGAAACACAAAAGGTAAACTGGTCGGTATTGTTCAGGAAACCAGAGTTGTTCAGTCCTGTGTGCTTGAACTGATATCAGGCCCGGGAAACACAAAAGGTAAACTGGTGGGTATTGTTTAGAAAACCAGAGTTGTTTTGTCCTGTGTGCTAGACCTGGTATCAGGGGCGGAAAGCACAAAATGTCAACTGGTCGGCATTGTTCAGTCATGTGTTTTAGAACTGATATCAGGCCCAAGAAACACACAGTGTAAACTGGTCGGCATTGTTCATGTAACTAGAATTGTTCAGTCTTGTGTGCGTATACTGATATCAAGCCCATAAACCAAAATAGGTAAACTGGTCGGCATTGTTCATGTAACGCGGGTAGCTCTGTCCTGTGTACGAGAACTTTTATCAGGCCCAGGAAACACAATAGGTCAACTGGTCGGCATTGTTCATGTAACGCGGGTACCTTTGTCCTGTGTGCGAGAACTTTTATCAGATCCGGGAAACACAATAAGTCAACTGGTCGGCATTGCTCATGAAACCAGAGCTGTTTAGTCTGCTGAGTGCTAGTACTGATTTCAAGCCCAGGAAACACAATAGGTCAACTGTTCGGCATTGTTCATGAAACCAGAGCTGTTTAGTCTTCTGTGTGCTAGTACTGATATCAAGCCCAGGAAACACAATAGGTCAACTGGTCGGCATTGTTCAGGAAACCAGAGCTGTTTTGTCTGCTGAGTGCTAGTACTGATATCAAGCCCGGGAAACACAATAGGTCAACTGGTCGGCATTGTTCATGAAACCAGAGCTGTTTAGTCTGCTGTGTGCTAGTACTGATATCAGGCTCAGGAAATACAATAGGTAAACTGGTTGGCATTGTTCATGTAACCAGAGCTGTTTAGTCTTCTGTGTGCTAGTACTGATATCAAGTCCAGGAAACACAATAGGTCAACTGGTCGGCATTGTTCATGAAACCAGAGCTGTTTAGTCTTCTGTGTGATAGTACTGATATCAAGTCCAGGAAACACAATAGGTCAACTGGTCGGCATTGTTCATGAAACCAGAGCTGTTTAGTCTGCTGTGTGCTAGTACTGATATCAAGCCCAGGAAACACAATAGGTCAACTGGTCGGCATTGTTCATGAAACCAGAGCTGTTTAGTCTTCTGTGTGCTAGTACTGATATCAAGTCCAGGAAACACAATAGGTCAACTGGTCGGCATTGTTCATGAAACCAGAGCTGTTTAGTCTGCTGTGTGCTAGTACTGATATCAGGCTCAGGAAATACAATAGGTAAACTGGTTGGCATTGTTCATGTAACCAGAGCTGTTTAGTCTTCTGTGTGCTAGTACTGATATCAAGTCCAGGAAACACAATAGGTCAACTGGTCGGCATTGTTTATGAAACCAGAGCTGTTAAGTCTTCTGTGTGATAGTACTGATATCAAGTCCAGGAAACACAATAGGTCAACTGGTCGGCATTGTTCATGAAACCAGAGCTGTTTAGTCTGCTGTGTGCTAGTACTGATATCAAGTCCAGGAAACACAATAGGTAAACTGGTCGGCATTGTTTATGTAACCAGAGCTATTTAGTCTTCTGTGTGCTAGTACTGATATCAAGTCCAGGAAACACAATAGGTAAACTGGTCGGCATTGTTCAGGAAACCAGAGCTGTTTAGTCTGCTGTGTGCTAGTACTGATATCAAGTCCAGGAAACACAATAGGTAAACTGGTCGGCATTGTTCAGGAAACCAGAGCTGTTTAGTCTACTGTGTGCTAGTACTGATATCAAGTCCAGGAAACACAATAGGTAAACTGGTCGGCATTGTTCAGGAAACCAGAGCTGTTTTGTCTGCTGAGTGCTAGTACTGATATCAAGCCCAGGAAACAAAATAGGTAAACTGGTCGGCATTGTTCATGTAACCAGAGCTGTTTAGTCTGCTGTGTGCTAGTACTGATATCAAGCCCAGGAAACACAATAGGTAAACTGGTTGGCATTGTTCAGGAAACCAGAGCTGTTTAGTCTTCTGTGTGCTCGTACTGATATCATGCCCAGGAAACCCAATAGGTAAACTGATTTTCGGAAGATGATGTCATACCCTTGAGAAGTATAAGGCCTCCCTCCCACACCCCAACACAATCTCTCCTCGTCTTTTTTGTCCGTGTTTTGGCGATTAATTGTTTGTCACTTGTGCGCACAAGGTGAAGGCAAAAAGCTAAGAAAATGATTATTACTAAAGAACAAGTCAAACCAAAACTTCAACACACTTCTTGCTAGCGAATGATTTTCCTACTAGCCAATGTATAGTACTTTCGTTACATACAGTCGAGGACACGCGCTTTGAGTGGTTAGATATATATTTATATATAAGTTTATCCGGGTTCGCCACCTAGTGAAGAAGTTTCGGAAAAGTGTATATATTTATTTTATTTGATAAGCTTTGTCTGTTTGCATCAATGGTGTTTCATTGAAGAGTGAAGTGCTTTTTAATGTTATCATTATAGAGACATTGCTTCGTTTACATTTTAGGAAAGTGTTGTGGTGATTTTGATTAGAGCTGACAACATTAACTTAAGTAGTCCAGCAATCTGCAAATTATAGTCACAGTTTATCTTTGTAAACATTCTCAACAAGGAAGTTTGTCAAGAGCAATATCATTTATCCAAGAAAAGCATCTTATTGTGACTTAAAAGTGGAGAGTCAGAATTCAGTGGT
Organism: Corbicula japonica; assembly: GCA_038501625.1. NCBI lineage: Eukaryota > Metazoa > Mollusca > Bivalvia > Venerida > Cyrenidae > Corbicula > Corbicula japonica. Next base: position 1,363,758 of record JAZAYU010000119.1, on the reverse strand, counting down.
CATCTAAAACACTGTAAACCTTGAAAAACTATCTGGTTCGGTGTAAACATTTTAGTTTTTAGTTCCGCCCATTGTTTTCTCGTTTAAGGTAAACCCTGTTTACCGACATATGCATGCCATCGTTTGGGATGGATCTAAATTGTACTATTTATTGGTATAATTACTAAATTGCTCTTAAACCGGGGCTAGGCGGCGTGTGCAGTAATATGCATTCTCATTACTGCCCATGAACAGGCTCAATCAAACCGAGCCTGCAGTATTTTCATATTTGTCGTGCTCGGTTGCTTTTAAAGTTTCCTTTTCATCTTTTGCATTTATAATGCGAAATGGAGAAAAAAGATACTTGATTTTTGTTTTCCAAAGACGTTATATCATTTATTGTCGCTACTTGAAATTCGTACGAGCGAAGCAACCAAATGTATTAATCATGATATGGTTCTAGAGGTTAGTATAGGATAAAGATAACTCCCTAAATCCGGAATCTGGCTCTGTTAGGTATCGCTAAATGGACATCGCTTTAAAGTCTCTAACTTCTGAAATGACTGTTGATAATTTTAGTAGGTTAAGCGGGGGATAGAACTCTCAACGTTTTTTTTACATTTACATGTTATCTACTGAGCTATTAATCACTTTAAATGTAATACTATTTACATCTCCTGTAATGTAAACCCAGCTTTAGCACAGGTGGAGTTTAGATCCTGAGCAATCATTTAAGCTAGCCACCATCGCGTTTTGCTAATATCCAACCATTCCTAGATTTTAAATAAGAATAATACATAATTTGGTTGAAAATTTAGCCAGCTTACTGACGTAGATTTAGCTTACTGACGTAGATGTAAATCACTGACGCGGATGTAGCTTACTGACGTAGATGTAACTTACTGGTGCAGATGTAGCTTACTGACGTAGATGTAGCTTAGTGATGCAGATGTAGCTTACTGACGTAGATGTAGCTTATTGACGTAGATGTAGATCACTGAGGCGGATGTAGCTTACTGACGCAGATTTAGCTCACTGCAGCAAATATAGCCTATTTCAGCAGATGGAGCTTACTGGCGCAGAATAAACCTTACTGAAGCAGACATAGCATACTGCAGAAGATGTAGCTTACGGACGCAGCTGTAGTTTACTAACGCAGATGTAGCTCATTGCAGCAGATGTAGCAAACTGACTCATATGTATCTTACTGTTGCAGGTGTATCTTACCGCATCAGATGTAGCTCACTTTAGCAGATGTAGCTTTCTGACGCAGATGTAGCTCACTTCAGCAGATCTTGCACAATGCAGCAGATGTATCTTTTTGTATCAGATGTAGCACACTGCAGCAGATGTAGCTTACTGACGCAGATATAGCTTTCTTCATCAGATGTAGCACGATGCAGCAGATGTAGCTTACTGGCGCAGATGTAGCACACTGCAGCAGATGTAGCTTACTGACGCAGATATAGCTCACTTCAGCATATGTAGCATACTGCACCAGATATAGCACAATGCAGCAGATGTAGCTTACTGACGCAGATTGAGCAAACTGCAGTAGATGCAGCAAGCTGACGTATATGTATCTTAATGTTGCAGATCTAGCACACTGCAGCAGATGTAGCATACTGCAGCAGATGCAGCATACTGCAGTAGATGTAGATAACTGACGAAGATGAAGCAAACTGAAGCAGATGTAGTATACTGACGCAGATGTAGTATACTGACTCAGATGTATCTTACAATAGCAGATGTAGCATACTGCAGCATATGTAGCTTAATGCAGCAGATGTATCTTACTGTAACAGATGTAGCTATCTGACGCAGATGTAGCTTTCTGACGCAGATGTAGCTTACTGACGCAGATTTAGCATATTGTAGCAGATGTATCACGCTGCAGCAGATGTATCTTACAGTAGCAGATGTAGCTTTCTGACGCAGATGTAGCTCACTGCAGCAGATGTATCTTACTGTAGCAGATTTAGCTTTCTGACGCAGATGTAGCACACTGCAGCAGATGTATCTTACTGCAGCAGATATAGCTTACTGACACAGATGTAGCTCACAGCAGCAGATGTATCTTACTGACGCAGATGTATGTTACTGTAGCAGATGTAGCACACTTCGGCAGATGTAGATTATAGACGCAGATGTAGCACACTGCTGCAGATGTTGCACACTGCAGCAGAAGTTGGTTACTGCAACAGATGTAGCATACTGCAGCGGATGTAGCACAAGGCACCAAATGAGCTTTCTGACGCAGATGAAGCATACTGCAGTAGCTGCAGTTAACTGACGTATATGTATCTGAAAGTAGCAGATGTAGCACACTGCAGCAGATGTAGCATTCTGACGCAGATATAGCTTTCTGACGCAGATGTTGCTAACTGCAGCAGATGTACCATACTGCAACAGATGTAGCATAGTGCAGCAGATGGAGCATACTGACGCAGATGTAGCACACTGCATCAGATGTATCTTACTGTAGCAGATATAGCTTACTGACGCAGATGTAGCTCACTGCCGCAGATGTAGCATACTAACGCAGATGTAGCTCACTGCAGCAGATGTATCTTACTGTAGTAGATGTAGCATACTGACGCAGATGTAGCACACTGCATCAGATGTATCTTACTCTAGTAGATATAGCTTACTGACGCAGATGTAGCGCACTGCATCAGATGTATCTTATTGTAGCAGATATAGCTTACTGACGCAGATATAGCTCACTGCAGCAGATGTATCTTATTGAAGCAGATGTAGCTTACTTAAGCAGATGTATGTAGCTCACTGCAGCAGATGTATCATACTGCAGCAGGTATAGCACACTTCAGCAGATGTAGCATACTGCAGCAGGTATAGCACACTTCAGCAGATGTAGCATACTGCAGCAGATATAGCACACTTCAGCAGATGTAGCTCACTTCAGCAGATGTAGCATACTGCAGCAGATATAGCACACTTCAGCAGATGTAGCATACTGAAGCAGATGTGGCATATTTCAGCAGATGCAGCTTAGTTTATTTCTTCATTTGAATGTCGTTTACGTGTTTAGGGTTTTACGTTTTATTGTAAACAACATTACCTGAGTACCTGAGGATTACATGCTACCCCATTGGCTGATACGTAAGTAATAACTGCAACAGTAAGCTATATAATGTATACTTATAATAAATTAATCAATAAAACAAAGAAATTTGTTTGCAAAGCATACGTGCAGGCTTTCATGGTTAATCGCAACAATCACTGAAATCGTTATGACTTCTGTTCGTATTTGATTTTTCCTTTAACAGAATTTAATAAATTCAACAACAACAACAATCACATTTATTGCATTAAACCCAAAGTGCAAACACACAAATATTAAATGCTGGACATTTATCTGAGAGGCATAGTAAAAACTAAATCTTAACAATATAATTTTCAAAATATTCAAAATTGTGGATTTCTAATGCTGCTTAGTTTATGGAAATTTAATTAATTAACAACCATCATATAAGGTAAACAAAAAAGTTTACTGTACATGTATGTTTATTAACATGATTAATTATAATTTCTCAAGGAATATTAAGAGTAGACCACGTAGACTCAGTTTATTATAGTTTGAACATTGACTCATAACATCATTTAGACAAAAATGATCGTACGACATTTTCAAATGATTTTCTATGAAAACGGATTGTGTTCGTCATACATCAAGAGGAGGGCGGCAATCTTGATGAAACAATACTCGAGGAAATTTAATGTCTAAGTGTGCTGTAGTGTTATGTCCTCACATTCTGTATATCTCACAGGAAACACTTTTGTTTGTAACAATTAGCCGTTGATATGTTAAATGAGCAGATACTTTTAACCCGGATCTTGGTTTGTGAAATTAGCACGAAAATCTTAAACATGCGTAAACATATTTATTTTACAATGATTAAGAAAATAATTCATTTAAATTATACATGTTTACATGTAACATAAATGTACTTGCTACTTTTTTATCGTGTTCAACAGATTAGAAACTAGCGAGTATTGACTAGCTCGGTTGGTACAGCACAATACTTACATTCAAGGATATGGCGGTTCAATTTGCTACTACCTTCCGAGGATTACCTGCGATACCAAACCTATGAAATGTCATAGATTGGCTTGAAACTTTGTATACAAACTTTATTACAACAACAACAACTACCCGCATGAAAATACATTTTTAAAAAATCACGTTTGTGAATCTAACAGTAACAGAAATCGGTTCAGATTCTGACCTGATCTTGCAGGTTTTTAACATTTCAGAGAACTATCTCACTATGAGCATTTACATAAAGGAAACAATTAAAATGTTTACATAGTTGAGGTTACGTTCAGAATATGTAAACAATATTATTTTTTTCTACATTTATTCTTCCTGGAAAAAGGGGTGGGGGTTATCCCACTTGTTTCTTTAGAACTGTATCTAACAATTGGGTTCCAAGTTTATGGTCTTGACATACCAGGAGGGTATATATTTATGTACAACACAATTAAATGTTCGTTTTTGACACATAGTGAAGCAATTTCGAAAAATGTCATATCTATATAAATACACAATTCTTCTTTCTGTAAGAAGCGTACTTCATTTATTAACATGTAATTTCATAATTGCAACACCTTTGTTTTGAACTTGCTTAATTATGCGAGAAAATCCCGAACACTTTATACGATTTATGCAAATGCTTTACAAAAAGAAGGAAAATTTTTACAACAGGCAAGAGTAACTAACCTGGTTGCGCAACCGAGTAAAGAAATATGCTGTAATTTTTCTGTGTAGTGTATGTGCACTTACCAGTGACAATTAAAACATATTTAATTGATGTTGACCAGTAAAGCCGTATTTACGAAACTAATGACGAGTGCTTGTCCACCTTTAATCATAACAACGTATATTGAGTATACATAACTGTAGAAGCACTTGAACTGAACGACATGCTTGCTATGTTTTTACCAACATTTGATTTATTTTTACTGTACATGATCTTCTTAATAGAGGCTGTCGCCTACTTTCCTTGCAGAGACACATTGTTTGACATATATTTACTGTGCATGTCTAGTATTTAGCATTTAATTTAATGTAGTTATCAGAGTTAATTCAGTTTAAAATGTTTTACTTGAACATCAGAAGTAAAGAACCTTCTTTTAAACGAAGACGATCAGTCAACATACATGTACTTAAATTACAATTGCAGGAAACAAACGTTTGTAAAATCTTTAGATTTATATACTAAATGGATTCTTTTGTTGATAATGCCGAGTTGTTGTTACGACGACGACGATGATGATGATGATGATGATAATGGTGATGAGGATGAGGAGGAGGAGGATTATGATGATGATGATGATGATGATGATGATGATGATGATGATGATGATGATGATGATGATGATGATGATGATCGTGAAGATAAATTGTACAAACAGATGATGTACACTTCATCGATGTTCAAACTACACCGATTATAAATTTAATTTCTCCGCATTGAATTGGAGAACGATCTTCAAATTTGAAATATAATGCATGAAAGATGCACCACTTTCACCTCGTTTTGTGAAATCGCTTTTAAAATCACCTCTTGCTTTCATAAACCAAGGAAATTTAACCGGGGTGAGGGTAAAAACAAAAGTCACAAAATCGTAGCTTTTTTGGAGAGAATAAAATGAAACCAGCAAAAACTGCTGAAGAATCTTCTGTATAACCGCTACCAGTGCGTACTACTACTCCCTGGTACCAGTTATCTGAGTAAAAACTTGTTCTAGATATACATGAATGATACATGATCCCAGGTGTTACCTGGTACCAGTTTGCTGAGTCATAACTTGTTCAAGATATACATGAATGATACATGCTCCCGGGCGACACTACTTCCCTCTGGTACCAGTTTTCTGAGTCATATCTTGTTCTAGATATACATGAATGATACATGATCCCAGGTGTTACTACTACCCCCTAGTACCAGTTTTCTGAGTCATATCTTGTTCTAGATATACACGAATGATACATGATACCAGGTGTTACTACTACCCCCTAGTACCAGTTTTCTGAGTCATATCTTGTTCTAGATATACACGAATGATACATGATCCCAGGTGTTACTACTACCACCTGGTAACAGTTTGCTGAGTCATATCTTGTTCTAGATATACACGAATGATACATGATCCCAGGTGTTACTACTACCCCCTGGTACCAGTTTTCTGAGTCATAACTTGTTCTAGATATACATGAATGATACATGATACCAGGTGTTACTACTACCCCCTAGTACCAGTTTTCTGAGTCATATCTTGTTCTAGATATACACGAATGATACATGATCCCAGGTGTTACTACTACCACCTGGTAACAGTTTGCTGAGTCATAACTTGTTCTAGATATACATGAATGATACATGATCCCAGGTGTTACTACTACCATCTGGTACCAGTTTGCTGAGTCATAACTTGTTCTAGATATACATGAATGATACATGATCCCAGCTGTTACTACTACCCCCTAGTACCAGTTTTCTAAGTTATAACTTGTTCTAGAAATACATGAATAATACATGATACCAGGTGTTACTACTACCCCCTAGTACCAGTTTTCTGAGTCATAACTTGTTCTAGATATACACGAATGATACATGATCCCAGGTGGCACTACTACCCTCTGGTACCAGTTTGCTGAGTCATAACTTGTTCAAGATAAACATGAATGATACATGATACCAGGTGTTACTTTTACCCCCTAGTACCAGTTTTCTGAGTCATAACTTGTTCTAGATATACACGAATGATACATGATACCAGGTGTTACTACTACCCCCTAGTACCAGTTTTCTGAGTCATAACTTGTTCTAGATATACACGAATGATTCATGATCCCAGGTGGTACTACTACCCCCTAGTACCAGTTTGCTGAGTCATAACATGTTCTAGATATACATAAATGAAACATGATCCCAGGTGGCACTACTACCCCCTGGTACCAGTTTTCTGAGTCATAACTTGTTCTAGATATACATGAATGATACATGATCCTAGGTGTTACTACTACCCCCTAGTACCAGTTTTCTGAGTCATAACTTGTTTTAGATACACATGAATGATAAATGATCCCAGGTGTTACTACTACCCTCTGGTACCAGTTTTCTGAGTCATATCTTGTTCTAGATATACACGAATAATACATGATCCCAGGTGGTACTACTACCCCCTAGTACCAGTTTGCTGAGTCATAACTTGTTCTAGATATACATGAATGAAACATGATCCCAGGTGTTACTACTACCCCCTAGTACCAGTTTGCTGAGTCATAACTTGTTCTAGATATACATGAATGAAACATGATCCCAGGTGGTACTACTACCCCCTAGTACCAGTTTGCTGAGTCATAACTTGTTCTAGATATACATGAATGATACATGATCCCAGGTGTTACTACTCCCCCCTAGTACCAGTTTTCTGAGTCATAACTTGTTCTAGATATACATGAATGATACATGATCCCAGGTGTTACTACTACCCCCTGGTACCAGTTTGCTGAGTCATAACTTGTTCTAGATATACATGAATGAAACATGATCCCAGGTGGCACTACTACCCCCTGGTACCAGTTTTCTGAGTCATAACTTGTTCTAGATATACATGAATGATACATGATCCCAGGTGGCACTACTACCCCCTGGTAACAGTTTTCTGAGTCATAACTTGTTCTAGATATACATGAATGATACATGATACCAGGTGTTACTACTACCCCCTAGTACCAGTTTGCTGAGTCATTACTTGTTCTAGATATACACGAATGATACATGATCCCAGGTGGTACTACTACCATCTGGTACCAGTTTGCTGAGTCATAACTTGTTCAAGATATACATGAATGATACATGATCCCAGGTGGTACTACTTCCCTCTGGTACCAGTTTGCTGAGTCATAACTTGTTCTAGATATACATGAATGATACATGATCCCAGGTGGTACTACTTCCCTCTGGTACCAGTTTTCTGAGTCATAACTTGTTCTAGATATACATGAATGATACATGCTCCCGGGCGACACTACTTCCCTCTGGTACCAGTTTGCTGAGTCATAACTTGTTCAAGATATACATGAATGATACATGATCCCAGGTGGTACTACTTCCCTCTGGTACCAGTTTGCTGAGTCATATCTTGTTCTTGATATACATGAATGATACAGGATCCCAGGTGGCACTACTACCCTCTGGTACCAGTTTTCTGAGTCATAACTTGTTCTAGATATACATGAATGATACATGATCCCAGGTGGCACTACTACCCTCTGCTAACAGTTTGCTGAGTCATTTTCTGATCAGCTGGAAAAAAGAGGTGTTAAGTTTAGTGGGGAAGTACTGATATAAATCTCAGGAAACGCAATAGGTAAACTGGTCAGCATTGTTCATGAAACCAGGTTTGTTCCATCCGGTGTGCTAGTACTGATATTAAGCCCGGAAAACACAATAAGTAAACTGGTTATTATTTATTACGAAACCAGTGTCGTTCAGTATTGTTTGCTATTACCGATATCAAGCCCAGGAAACACAATCGGTAAACTGACAGTAGGAAGACAACTGACATATTGATCATAAACCGATGAAACATTATGAAACACAGCCAACTAAAAACAGGATGGATGTGTTTAGTCATAAAGGACACCGCTGCACGCTCCTAAATATTAAATGTCTCACTGATCACTTACTATTCAGTGGTGGAGATTTTCAGGGACAGACTCCCGAAAAACTAGTATTACTAGTAAGATATGATTAATACCTTGAAATGTTAATTCCCCACCCCACCCACAACTCCGCGCCCCGTCCTTTCCCCCCGCCTTTCTATTTGGCGTTTTTATTCTTTACAACTTGCGCATAAGGTGAAGGCGCGTGCCTTTAGTGCACGCGCAAAAGCTACGCTAATGAAAATCACCAAATAACAAATCAAAGATAACTGTCAACAAGTTTCCGTTTGAACAATGATTTTCCTAGTAGCCCCTTGATACTATTTTCGTACATGAACATTTACAGCCGGGACAAGTGCGTTCAATGATTAGATATATATTTAAATGTATGAAAAATATCCGTATTCGGCACTCAGTTTCGATATTAACTATTTTTATTCGTATGCATTATCGTTTGTATCAAGGGTGTAACATTAGAGTGTTAAGTGATTTTTGATTTTATCACTGTAGAGACATTGGTTCGTTCGAACTACTGGAAAGTGTTTCGATGATTTTGATCTAAATTCAATTACAACACTCAAAGCTGACAATATTAACTTAAATGGTCTAGCTATCTTCAAATTACACTCACAGTTTATCTGTTAATGTATCGCAACAAGGAAGTTTCCTAAAGTTTGTCAAGTGCCGTTAATAAAGCGTTTCAAGAAAAGGACCTCGTTGTGACTTAAACGTGGAGAGACAGAATGAAGTGGTCATCTTAAAACACAGTAACCCTTGAAAAGCTATCTGGCTCGGTTTAAACTTTTGTTCTTTCATATTTTGAATATATTTTGTTCTGACCCTTCCATTATAAAGCGTTTCGTTGTGTCCGCCTACATGTACGTCATACATTGGTACAGAATATATTGATCTACTGCCTTCATGAGCACAACACATTTAAATTGCGAAATGGAGAAACATAAACTCGACACGTTTTATTCGGAAGACGATGTATCATTTATTGTCGCTACCAGAAGTCATCAGTACGAGCAACGCAACCAGAAATGTATTAGTCATGATAGGGTTCTAGAGGATAGTACAAGTTAAAGATAACTTTAAGGTAAGAGGGGCCTAAATAGACAATCCTGTCTGAAACGGCGATGTTTGGCGACGTCGAGTTCGGAAATGTCTTCGGCAGTAGCCAAAACGTTCTCCAGCACTAATCGGAATTGATTGTAGCAAACATTTTTAATCGTTATTTTTTACATTACTCTAAAATATCGTTTTCTTCAAAGAAGAAATATTTTTTACAAAAAGTAACTTATATTGTTTTAAATAAAAAAAAATATTTGCCAAAAGTCTGTTATCCCAAAGCGTGACGTCATTTTCCCGATAATACCAAAATGGCGGACAGAGCTAGTAATGGTAGATTTGTGAAAAAAACAACAACATTAAAACCAACCATTAAACGTAAACAAAATTATCATAATTACTCTTCTTTATCAATTTCCAACACTTTTGTTATAAACACGACACTCCTCCAAAAACTGCAAGCCGAACATCGTGGAAAGATGGACGAAGAATAATTGACCTTGGATTTCAAATGAATCAGTTGGAGTATAACTGCATTAAAACATTAAAAGTACATATTTAAGTTATATAGTCAACAGATACACATTCAGGAGTAAGTTTAAATCGGATCTATTAAAGATTTGTAAAACAAAAAGGTATTGTGCAAAATTGTGATGGAAAATATTTTCGCCTGTTTTTGTTGTTGTTGTTTTTTATTCTTCAGAAAAACATGGAATATGACAATTTAAAAGCTTATATTTAAAAAACTACATTGTGAAAGTATGTAATACATGTAATTTGCAAAATGATTGGTATAATGTATGTAGCAAATTTTGATATGCATTTTATATATGTACTGGTATTATTAATTTTTTTAGAAACTCTGAAAGTGTGTGTATGTTTTTGTGTCAAGGAAATTTTCCGAGGGGTTATAGATGTATTTTCAAAGTAAAATCATCTAAATGTTAGTAATTAAGTAATAAAAATGATTTCTTTTTAATGTTTAGGCTTATGCCTAACAAGTAACACAATTGGTGCTAAAATATATTATAGTTTTTTAATTATTCCAAAATAAGATTTTTTAGCAATAACCACTTGTAAAAAATGGACCTGGGACGAGGCGAGGGGGTCACCCTATTCATATGCGATTTTTTCCAAAATGGGACGGTTGAATTGTTTCATATTTTTTAGTTTTACATTTGATATATGATGTTAATCACTGTGGAAATGCTTATTTAGTGAATAATAATAACATTATTTAGGCTGGCCTGCCAAAACGTTTTGAATAAAAATCCGGAGAGTTTGTCTGAATATGTCAATGATGATGACGACGACGACGATGATGATGATGATGTTGTTGTTGTTGTTTTAATGTTTTGTTTCTGCTGTTCATTATGACCGTGACTGAACAAAAATGATGATAATGATGATGATGATGATGATTTTCTGATAGTTTTCTTTGTAATTATATTCATCAAAGAATTTTATAAATGATTTTTGCCGAGTTCGTTAGAAATAGTTGAAGAACTTGTTTTAAAATGACTTTTGTCTATTTTTACCCTTCATTTTTTAACTGTTAAGACCTGCTTTTGACAATATTAGAATGAACATGAAGTGAAAAAAGATAAAGGCAGGTGAAACATTTAGGCCCTTGTTTAGTTTATGACACGCGGTTATTGTATAATTGTGCCAGAGGCATTGAGACTGCATGTAACTGACCACGTCCTCGTTATCTAGTAATAAACAGGAAATATGTGACTGCAGTAGAATAACAATAACGTTTATTGCACAACTTTTAAATTAGGTTTAATTAATCCATAAATTAGGCCCCTCTTACCTTAAAGATGACAATTACCGAATCTGGTTCTGCTAAGTGCTAGCTGTAAAGCTTCGCTAAATTGACCTAGATTTAAAGTCTCACATGAAATGACTGTTAATAATGTTAGTACTATAATAGATTAAGCAGAGAATCGAACTCACAACATCGTATATGCTATCCACTGAGCTATTGATCAGCTTAAATGTGAATGAAATAATAAATACATCTCCTGTAATTTACACCTAGCTTAAGCACACTCAGGTGGAGTTTAGATCCCGCTCAATCATTTTAAGCTAACTTCTTTGATCGCATTTTGCAAATATATATCCATTCCTAGCATATTATATGTAAGAATTATACATAGTTTGGCTCAAGATTTAGCTAACGGAACTGAAATGAACAAAACACATAATAATAATAATAATAATGATGATGATGATGATGATAAATTTATTGCTTATTTTGACCGAGAAATAAATCACATCTAGTCGGAGAAACTTTGATCACTAGTTTAGGTATTCAATTAGGCTAAAGTTTGCTTGTTTGAAAGAGCTACGGACAACAACAATAAGCAACATAAAATTCGCTGGGCTCCAATCACTTATTTTACCTATTTTCTTGTTTCAGTGTTAAACTTTTCTCTTGCGATATTATACACTTAACAACTTTGATAAGTATACACCTTCGTACAAAGGCATTACTGGCTTGATTTTTGGGGCTATTGATCCAAAACTTTAAATAAACCATGTAATGAATACAAACTGATTTATTAGTAAAACTTCATTTAAAATGACAGACAACTGAATCATTTAGAATACTGACACCCACAGAATACAAATTCACAAAATCAATTAATAAAGCGTATGTTCAACTTAATAAACGAATTACGCGTACATATAAATGAACATTTGGAACCTAGAAATATGCTATGCTTCCATTTCTGTTAAATTATATTCATTAATGTTTTATAACTGTTATAGTCCAATCCACTTTTTGAGCAAATCAGTTTGAATGCATAAAATATAGTCGCATATCTTTTAGTTTTCCTATATGGCTGTTAACTTTGACCAATTTTTCTAATAAGTCAGTTAGTATTTATTGCATTTTTATTGAAAGCTTTAAAGCAATAGCTCAATTATCAAGCCAATAATGCCCCAGCACGAAGGTGTATACTTAGAAAAGTTGTTAAGTGTACAAGAATAACCGAACACATTATTAAGATACCTAAAGCTACAAAATAATTCATGATTCTGTAGACTTATTTCTTTGGGTAGATTTGTTATGATTCTAACAATCAATTACCATTGATATGTATCCATGTGTATATCTACACAGTAATGTACCCAGTGATAGTTTCTGATTTTCATAGCAGGGATTTTCACTAAATACTCGGTCAATACGAGCGATGCCGTGAATGACAATCAAATTATATGGAGGGTAACTACAACTTCCACCGATCATCTTACTTTTACTGAAGTGTAACCATGCTAACACAGAATTTTAAAGATTTTTATTGCTACATTTTGCACTGTTTATTGACTTCGGAAACCTTTTGATAGATTCGTTGAAGCATGACTGTCGGCGAAATCAATATGCGGTCCCGTATAAACATGAACTCTGAGGCTATTATGTTTCTGTGACAATTACTATGCATTTAATGATAATAAACACAGTTGAAATGTGAAACAGATGTCTTTTTAGATTTGAAACAAGTTAAACTTTTAAAATTAGAAGTTTTGTCTCTAAATTTAATAGTTTACTTTATCTGAAATTGGTGCCGAAGTTGGGATCCAACGCAGTGACCTCCCTTTGAAGTCACGCAACTTCTCGACAGTAATGGAAGCTGAAGCAGTTGAAGGCTAATTACCTGTAAAAAGTCCACTTAATGATCCCACGCGGGATAGGCAGACAATGGCTGACACTTAATAGCTTGTTTGCCTTTTGGGGGCATTAAATGGCTAGTATGGCCTGAAAGGAACATGTTAAGTAAATGACATGCTTTCACTGACACATTGATAGAGCTTTTTTAAGTAACAAGAACAATCCCACACATTTCATAACAGGGATTTTCACTAAATACTCGGTCAATACGAACGATGCCGTGAATGAAACCACCTACAAGCAAATTTTATTCAAAACTACTACAAAATACACCGATCATCTCGTTTTTAAATTCTTGCAAATAAATTGTTCTATAAATAATGAAATTTCTCAAATACTTGGTTATGAATAATAGTAAAACATATCAACTACTTAAACAAACTCACTTTTTGAGCTAACAGTATGCAAAATGGGCCATACAGGGTATCATGTGTTGCATTTTTAAGGCAAAATAACTTAGACTTCTCTAAATAAACTATAGTAAACATGACATGTTTCAAAAGGCTGGCAATCATAGCTGGTACCATTTGATATAGGGCTTACTTACATTCTTTTGAATGGGGCATTACATCAATTAACAGAGATTTGACACATTGAAACCGGTGGTCTGTTTATTTTTCACTTCTGTGTGAACTTCAAAACTGTTTTACATTATGCCACCCTAAAACCAGGGCCTTTTTCATATAATGCATTTCCAAACTTAAAAGCGCTATACCATGGTGGATATTTTTCGACTGTGGATTGAAAACTTCTGGGAATGGTTCTTCGAAGTAAACATGTTCTCAGAGCTAGATTAATTTGCAATAAAAAGCATATGGGTTATGATGAATCAAAAATATTTGCATAATGCGAAAATGTTTCAGAAGAAACATAGTATTTTTCAAACGGCATCTCTTGCCGACCTTATGATAAGTAACCAGATACAAATTTTTTTTTCATGTTCTTATCTACTGCGGCAGAGGTGGCTTACTGCAGCAGATTTAGCTTCCTGTGGCAGAGGTGTCTTTCTGCAGCACATTAAGCTTCCTGTGGCAGAGGTGGCTTACTGCAGCAGAATTAGCTTCCTGTGGCAGAGGTGGCTTACAGCAGCAGATTTAGCTTCCTGTGGCAGAGGTGGCTTACTGCAGCAGATTAAGCTTCCTGTGGCAGAGGTGCCTTACAGCAGCAGATTAAATTTCCTGTGGCAGAGGTGGCTTACTGCAGCAGATTTAGCTTCCTGTGGCAGAGGTGGCTTACTGCAGCAGATTTAACTTCCTGTGGCAGAGGTGGCTTACAGCAGCAGATTTAACTTCCTGTGGCAGAGGTGGCTTACTGCAGCAGATTTAACTTCCTATGGCATAGGTGGCTTACTGCAGCAGATTTAGCTTCCTGTGGCAGAGGTGGCTTACTGCAGCAGATTTAAATTCCTGTGGCAGAGGTGGCTTACTGCAGCAGAATTAGCTTCCTGTGGCAGAGGTGGCTTACAGCAGCAGATTTAACTTCCTGTGGCAGAGGTGGCTTACTGCAGCAGAATTAGCTTTCTGTGGCAGAGGTGGCTTACTGCAGCAGATTTAACTTCCTGTGGCAGAGGTGGCTTACAACAGCAGATTTAACTTCCTGTGGCAGAGGTGGCTTACTGCAGCAGATTTAGCTTCCTGTGGCAGAGGTGTCTTACTGTAGCAGATTTAACTTTCTGTGGCAGAGGTGGCTTACTGCAGCAGATTTAGCTTAGTGTGGCAGAGGTGTCTTACTGCAGCAGAATAAGCTTCCAGTGGCAGAGGTGGCTTACTGCAGCAGGTTTAGCTTCCTGTGACAGAGGTGTCTTATTGCAGCAGATTTAGCTTCCTGTGGCAGAGGTGTCTTTCTGCAGCAGATTAAGCTTCCTATGGCAGAGGTGGCTTACTGCAGCAGAATTAGCTTCCTGTGGCAGAGGTGTCTTACTGCAGCAGATTTAGCTTCCTGTTGCAGAGGTGACTTACTGCAGCAGATTTAGCTTAGTGTGGCAGAGGTGTCTTACTGCAGCAGGATAAGCTTCCTGTGGCAGAGGTGGCTTACTGCAGCAGATTTAGCTTCCTGTGGCAGAGGTGTCTTACTGCAGCAGAATTAGCTTCCTGTGGCAGAGGTGGCTTACTGCAGCAGATTAAGCTTCCTGTGACAGAGGTGGCTTACTGCAGCAGAATTATCTTCCTGTGGCAGAGGTGTCTTACTGCAGCAGATTTAGCTTCCTGAGGCAGAGGTGGCTTACTGCAGCAGATTTAGCTTAGTGTGGCAGAGGTGTCTTACTGCAGCAGAATAAGCTTCCAGTGGCAGAGGTGGCTTACTGCAGCAGATTTAACTTCCTGTGGCAGAGGTGGCTTACAGCAGCAGATTTAACTTCCTGTGGCAGAGGTGGCTTACTGCAGCAGATTTAACTTCCTATGGCATAGGTGGCTTACTGCAGCAGATTTAGCTTCCTGTGGCAGAGGTGGCTTACTGCAGCAGATTTAAATTCCTGTGGCAGAGGTGGCTTACTGCAGCAGAATTAGCTTCCTGTGGCAGAGGTGGCTTACAGCAGCAGATTTAACTTCCTGTGGCAGAGGTGGCTTACTGCAGCAGAATTAGCTTTCTGTGGCAGAGGTGGCTTACTGCAGCAGATTTAACTTCCTGTGGCAGAGGTGGCTTACAACAGCAGATTTAACTTCCTGTGGCAGAGGTGGCTTACTGCAGCAGATTTAGCTTCCTGTGGCAGAGGTGTCTTACTGTAGCAGATTTAACTTTCTGTGGCAGAGGTGGCTTACTGCAGCAGATTTAGCTTAGTGTGGCAGAGGTGTCTTACTGCAGCAGAATAAGCTTCCAGTGGCAGAGGTGGCTTACTGCAGCAGATTTAGCTTCCTGTGACAGAGGTGTCTTATTGCAGCAGATTTAGCTTCCTGTGGCAGAGGTGTCTTTCTGCAGCAGATTAAGCTTCCTATGGCAGAGGTGGCTTACTGCAGCAGAATTAGCTTCCTGTGGCAGAGGTGTCTTACTGCAGCAGATTTAGCTTCCTGTTGCAGAGGTGACTTACTGCAGCAGATTTAGCTTAGTGTGGCAGAGGTGTCTTACTGCAGCAGGATAAGCTTCCTGTGGCAGAGGTGAGTTACTGCAGCAGATTTAGCTTCCTGTGGCAGAGGTGTCTTACTGCAGCAGAATTAGCTTCCTGTGGCAGAGGTGGCTTACTGCAGCAGATTAAGCTTCCTGTGGCAGAGGTGGCTTACTGCAGCAGAATTATCTTCCTGTGGCAGAGGTGTCTTACTGCAGCAGATTTAGCTTCCTGAGGCAGAGGTGGCTTACTGCAGCAGATTTAGCTTAGTGTGGCAGAGGTGTCTTACTGCAGCAGGATAAGCTTCCTGTGGCAGAGGTGGCTTACTGCAGCAGCTTTAACTTTCTGTGGCAGAGGTGTCTTACTGCAGCAGATTAAGCTTCCTGTGGCAGAGGTGTCTTACTGCAGCAGATTTAGCTTCCTGTGGCAGAGGTGGCTTACTGCAGCAGATTTAAATTGCTGTGGCAGAGGTGTCTTACTGCAGCAGATTAAGCTTCCTGTGGCAGAGGTGTCTTACTGCAGCAGATTTAGCTTCCTGTGGCAGAGGTGGCTTACTGCAGCAGATTTAGCTTCCTGTGGCAGAGGTGTCTTACTGCAGCAGATTAAGCTTCCTGTGGCAGAGGTGGCTTACTGCAGCAGCTTTAACTTCCTGTGGCAGAGGTGTCTTACTGCAGCAGATTTAGCTTCATGTGGCAGAGGTGTCTTACTGCAGCAGATTAAGCTTCCTGTGGCAGAGGTGGCTTACTGCAGCAGATTTAACTTCCTGTGGCAGAGGTGGCTTACTGCAGCAGATTTAGCTTAGTGTGGCAGAGGTGTCTTACTGCAGCAGGATAAGCTTCCTGTGGCAGAGGTCGCTTACTGCAGCAGATTTAGCTTCCTGTGGCAGAGGTGTCTTATTGCAGCAGATTAAGCTTCCTGTGGCAGAGGTGGCTTACTGCAGCATATTTAACTTCCTGTGGCAGAGGTGGCTTACTGCAGCAGATTTAGCTTCCTGTGGCAGAGGTGTCTTACTGCAGCAGGATAAGCTTCCTGTGGCAGAGGTGTCTTACTGCAGCAGATTAAGCTTCCTGTGGCAGAGGTGGCTTACTGCAGCAGATTTAACTTCCTGTGGCAGAGGTGTCTTACTGCAGCAGATTTAGCTTCCTGTGGCAGAGGTGTCTTATTGCAGCAGATTAAGCTTCCTGTGGCAGAGGTGGCTTACTGCAGCAGATTTAACTTCCTGTGGCAGAGGTGGCTTACTGCAGCAGATTTAACTTCCTGTGGCAGAGGTGGCTTACTGCAGCAGATTTAGCTTCCTGTGGCAGAGGTGGCTTACTGCAGCAGATTTAGCTTCCTGTGGCAGAGGTGGCTTACTGCAGCAGATTTAACTTCCTGTGGCAGAGGTGGCTTACTGCAGCAGATTTAGCTTCCTGTGGCAGAGGTGACTTACTGCAGCAGCTTTAGCTTCCTGCGGCAGAGGTGTCTTACTGCAGCAGATATAGCTAACGGCAGCAAATGAAGATTTTCGTGCTACTGCAGATATCGCGTATTGCATCAGATAAAGATTACTGCGTTATTGCTGAATGCGCTGTACTGCATTTTTATTATATTGGGGATTGCCCAGAAATGCAACGAAATGAGTTCCTAACACATACACATTTAAAGTCACTGTTATCGTAATATGAAACCTAATTATTGTTTTCAAATATTGAATTATGTTACATCCCCATGTTGTACATGTTGTAGGAGAAATAAAAGATATGTTCTGTTCTGTTCTACAAATAACTTCTAATCAATGAATCAATGACCCGTCGTAGAATTCTTTTTTTCTACGGTATTTGCAACTATGTAAACTATGTAAGCTTTACGTGTTATTTAATATTAAATCAATAACTGCTGATAATATCTTTTAAAAGTAGAAAGAGACACATTATTAGAGAATGAACACGGGCACTTCTAAGCATGTTTGACAAATAGATTGTATGAATTTCTATGAAATGTAGGTGCTGTTTGCATTCTGTCATCAAAAACCCTTGAAGAAGGAAATAGAAACCTCCGTGAAACAATAATTAGGAAATTAAATGTTTAAGTGTACTATATTGTATGTCCTTAAATGTTGTTTATTAAACCGGAAACACTTTTGTCGTAACAATTAGTTTTTAAGGAGGAATGCGCCGATTTTTCAACTTTTGAGTATTTTTATGAAAATTTTCATGCTGTTAATTGATCATATTTTAGATATGGAACAGAATATCTTGTAAAAATATTTTGATTCGTCTCAAAGAAACGGGTCATCAAAGATGGCCACTAACGACAGATTTTGGACATAGCGTCAAAAGAACAGTAACTGAATGTTTTCTGCTGTAACTTTGAAGTCTTTCGAATGTTCCGTTTTCTGTTTTTATAATATTGTACAGAACTAGATTCCCTATCCATTGCTGTAAATTTCACGAGTTTTCACCTAAAATTTACGCATAACGTTGCCGAAAGGCGGCGTTTCGACATTAAAAATGACGTAAAGTTTACCTAAATTTTCGCCGCTTATTTTGTCGAAAAATCATATCACTAAATTTATTTTTGCATAATTCGTTTGAAAATTTTATTTCGAAAATATTAGACAAATAAAAAGTGGGGTCACCGACTTCGTTTTTGCGTTATTATATGTTTACCACGACATCCGCTGCAATAACAGTCTTAGTGTAAAGTGGTTTTAAAGTGTATTGCATTTGATGCGAAATAACACTTTTCGTCCAGCGAAACTAGTATTCAGGCCAATATTTATAAATTTCTTGTTTCAAAACGGTTTCACCGTTTCAATGCTGACTGTGTGATACAGAATTAAGGTGTTTTCGTCTTACAAAAAATCCCGGCCCTATTTTTTCAAAACTTGAAAAAATCTTAATTGCCGTTTTTTTTTTATTCCAACCTTACCCATTCGGTGCTAAAACCTTAAAAAGCGAAAGTGAATGAGTACGAATCAAACTATGGAATCGGAAGCTTTCCGATTTGTGCTGACTGGTTTCTTCTACACAATTAAAAATGAATTATTTAAAATAAAACAATCCATGTAAGCAAGTCACTTCTATTATGGCCACCTCTATTATGGTAACGTTTTTGAAGCAACATTTTAGGCTCAATTTCGGGGATGAAAAAGGTATTATTGAAATCAAGAAATGATGAAACCATTGTTTCAACTTTCAGTTGTTACATCCCCGATGAAAACGTTTTAAAAACTATATCTGGTTCCCGTGATGGCGCATTTTCGACAGACAAGACTGAGATCGACAGCATCAAGTCATTAAGGATGTATGAATGCGAAAGTTTGCTTATATTCTTGTGTTAATAATTATTTTATTTTTATTTAAAAGTGAAAAGTTTGCTTTACCAAAATATTGTGTTGAGTAAAAAGCTGTGACAGATGAGACAAGACATGAAGATTTCTTGTGGTTGCTGTATACATGTTATACAGAGTGAAAAAGACGGCTAAAAAAACCACAAACGACTTAAGGTTCCAAAGTTACATGTATTAAACTGAGACTGGAGACCAATTTCAGTTCTCAGCAATCTGATTGGTTAAAAATGAGTACAGTCTAAGAACTGACCAATGAGACGTTCGAGCTCAAACAGTGAGACATGCTTGCTTGGTTTTATGTAATGTTTACATCAAAGGTTAGAATACTACACTTCAATATGTTATGTTTTAGTGATATGTTTTACGTGATAACCTACAAGATGATTCTTCATATTGGGTTTATTTTGCGCACTGTTTTACCCAGCACGAGTCTAGCTGCATCTGTGCGAAACATAAAAGTAATTCGGGCATGTTTTCTTTATTTTTTTATTTTCCTATATCCATAAAAAGCGGCGTTTTAAGACAGTTAAATATGCATGTGCGTAACTGCAGCCGTCAGAATTCTAGAAGCTTGATCACAGTCGCTATACCGACTCTTAAATTCACAGTGGCAAAAGTGTCATGTACATTGTGTCAGTTTATATATCGTTCGACGTCGACGAACCGCAGCAGACCGACACGAATTTACACCAAATTTAAAAATGCATAGATATAATATGACGAAAAAAGAAACCAACACTGGTACAGATGCGTTAAAGACAGAGTCATTTTGTTGTGAAAACGGCTCCTCCTCTTCATGTTTAATGTTACTGCGTCTACGCCATTTAGATGGTCAAGAATGACCAAATAACAGTGAAGAGCTAAAACATGTATAGGTCTATATCTTGGCAACGGCCATTAAACAAACCAAACGCTAGTTGAAACATCTGTAGGTCTACATCATGGTAACGGTCATTAAACAAACCAAAGGTTAGTTGAAACATCTGTAGGTCTACACCATGGTAACGGTCATTAAACAAACCAAACGCTAGTTGAAACATCTGTAGGTCTACATCATGGTAACGGTCATTAAACAAACCAAAGGTTAGTTGAAACATTAGTAGGTCTACATCGTGGTAACGGTCATTAAACAAACCAAAGGCTAGATGAAACTTCTGTAGGTCTACATCATGGTAACTGTCATTAAACAAACCAAAGGCTAGTTGAAATATATATGTAGGTCTTCATCATGGTAACGGTCATTAAACAAACTAGAGGCTAGTTAAAACTTCTGTAGGTCTAAATCATGGTTACGGTCATTAAACAAACCAAGGGCTAGTTGAAACTTCTGTAGGTCTACATCATGTTGGAGACTGTAGACTGTGACAATTCCAACAGGGAAAACAAATACAATTACTTATTTCTAGTGTTTATTTGTATTAGCTGTTTGTGAACGCCGTAGTTTTCTGATTTGCCAGTTGGTTGAGAGGGGGCGTGGTGTCATGCGCAGTTTCTTATTTTATCATATATTTAATCCATTAAGAACGCCAGCGTGCGCACACCACGCTAAAGGAACTATGAGTAAAGTGACTGAAAAACTACATGTAACACTGAGTTTAAATGTTTTCTTTTCTAAGTGATAGAAAGAAATCGACGTAAAGAACAAGGACAAGGACACTTTTATATGTGCGACACTATTGATTACGCATCAATATCTGACTTTCAATGCGGTGCAATTACTGTACAGATAGTTCTTTATTTATTTTCCTGTAGTTGGTTTGAAGAATTACACGTAGTTCTTCTCGGAACAGGATTTTATATAGGGTACGTAGATCTTTACATAATATTTTATTTTCTTGATTGTATTACTGACTGCTGTCTGTTCATCTTAAATCAGCGGCGGCGCCAGCTTGGGTAGAGACCTGGCATGGCAATTTAGTGATCATCAAGAACGCTCTTAATGTTATTTTAAATGTATTCAAAACTTTGTCTGTTCCAATGTTTAATGTTTTTAAAAGTTTTTTTTTCCTGGATACCAAAGTTAATTGATACACAAAGTATAATATATCAGTGTTACACATTTAGAAACTACACAGAATTGCGAATCCAGTAATACATGCAAGTTATCAAGTTAACAGGGACACTACTTGTTTCATTGTTGTTGGTGGTGGTGGTGATGGTGATCTCGTTGTCGGCTGAGAGAAACTGCTGTTAAAACAAAAATGGCTTCATAAGACATCGGTATTTCCATTAAGGGTTGTTCGTGTTGAACACTTCCTTTATTCTGTTTGAAAGAGTTCAGGGCTGGACATATCTTCTATACAAAATGATACAAATTTAATTCTAATAAAATGATAATTCCTGAACAATTATTGATAAGGCCTGTAGTTCTATACTATTGTTTATACATACTGACAAAGAAACATGTTATGTTTTCCGGTGTCGGCGTGTTTTAACTGAACCGTATAACTGTTGAAGACATGGGGACGTGTTGTACCAAACATAAGAGGGGAGAACATCGAGCCAGATGGACAGGTGAAATGTTTAAATCCTTGAAACTCTTTTCTCAATATATACGGGTTTTATCGCGTGTGCGATCATTGAGATCCATATAAGTTGGCACATCCGTACCATCTGATCTGGATCTACCATGGTCGCTTTTTGGTCAGAAATAACATTATAAATCAAAGAGCGAACAATGTAGATCCCAATCAGACGAATGTGCGGGTTGATCTGGATCTACACTGTTTGCCAATAGGATAACAATCATCCGATGGAGTAACATTTAGTAATCTAGTAAATTATATGACATCATTTTCAGAATCTCTTTTCTTTTGTTTATCAGCACTTTCAAAAAGTACAAATTTTATCCATGATTGACATTTTTGCGTCAGCCATGGTTTTTATCCTGGTTTCGTTAACTCGTTGCTTGTGCGGGCTTATCTGTCAGTTAAGTCAGTCATTGTTAAAAGAATAACTTAAGTTGAAAACGAGGCGGCTGATTATTGTGTAATTGTAAAAATAGATTACCTAACCGCAACTTCAAGTAGAAAATTCCAGGAAAAATTATTGTAAGTTGAACTATTTCACGTTAACTGCAAATGTATATACATCGGTAACATACTTTATATACATTTCATAATTCCTGAACTATTTTTCCTGTATTTATATGAAAACGAGAGTTTATCCACCTTTAAAACTTGCCTTTAACAAGTGTTATAAAATGAACAGATCAGAACTTGCCGATTTGTAAACGGCGCTTTTTGTTAATTTACTTTTAATGTTTGCAGACACAGTGGCACGCACGGACGAGCAGACACGTGGATCACGTGATATTGTCGACAGTGACGGAGAAGGTTCTACAGGTGGGTATCAAATAAGTTTACTCCTACAAAACCGAACAAATAAAAATAATGTGATTAGTGATTATCCACCTTTAATATTTGCCTTAAAAAAGTTGTTAAAACATCCACATTGAAGGAACACAGCTGAAGTTTTTTAATAGCGGGACTGAATTATTTACTTCGTTTAATTTTATGTTTGCAGACACAGTGGCACGCGCGGACGAGCAGGCACATGGACCACGTGATATTGTCGACAGTGACGTAGACAGTTCTTCAGGTGTGTATTAAGTAATTAAGTGAAGATTTAACAATTAAGAAACCTCTTTCACTTGCCTACACTCCGTTACCTTATGGTTTCTTAGTTGTTAAAACTTCACTTAATAAACGCATACTATAACATAATTAGACGGAAACTTATCTGATTTTTTAAACTTATCTGATTTTTTAAATGGCAGAACTGCTTTATTTACTTCGTTTACTGTAATGTTTGCAGACACAGTGGCACTCGCGGACAAGCAGGCACATGGACCGGTTTATATTGTCGACAGTGACATAGACATTTCTTCAGGTGTGTACTAAATAATGTCTCTCCTACAAAGCCGAATTCCTTAAACAATGTACGTTTTTAGTCATTAAATATGGATACTCGGAATTTAGGAAATAGATATTCATAAACTTCTTATATATGAATGTTCCGATGTCCGAAAGTGTACAGTGTTATTGTCATTCAATGTTATATATTCGATTATTGTTGTGAAACACCCAGATCAAGTAGTCACAATTTTCCATCCAATCAGTGAGCCAGAATTTCAAATAGCCTGCCCTTCTTATCTGTTCAAGTTATGCTCTTCAATCACTTAATCATTAAGTGTCTGTTAAGTACTGTAACAAGGTTATGAATTAAATGTATGTACATCGGTAACACATATTGAATACATTTTTTTCATCTTGAACTATTTTTTTATATTTATAATTATTAAAATTAGTAATTGTCCACCTTTTATATTTGCCGTAAACAGTTTTTAAAACATCCACATTACAGGAACATATCTGAAGTGTTTAATGGCAGAACTGATTCATTTACTTTAACGTTTGCAGACACAGTGGCACGGGCGGACGAGCAGGCACATGGATCACGTGATATTGTTGACAGTGACAGGGGCGGTTCTACAGGTGTGTATTAACTTATTGAGTGAAGTTTTAACAATCAAGAAATCTCGGTCACTTCCATACGCTCTGTTACCTTCTGGGTTTTTCAATTGTTAAAACTTCACTTAATGAACGCTTACTATGACGTAATTAGACGGGAACCCTATGTCACTGTGTTAAATTTCCCCTTTTTCTACTAACAATCAAGTGAATGAACTCGAGATAGCATGTAGTGTTTATTTTCGTGAACGGAAGACTACTTGTAGATTATAGTACGTTAACTATAACTTAATTGTCACGTGACAGAAAAGTTATATTTAATTTAAAATATCGTTTATCAGTATACAGTTTTAACACATTGATGTTTTAATGTTCCTTTTCATAAGAATAACTTACTATAAGAATGTTCAACTCGCCCATATATGCACTAATATCATAACTGTTTATATAAACAGAGTATCACGTGACGGTCAACTTACCCGTATTCAATTATACATGTTTTAAAGCTTACATTTTATTGTTCATTATTACACATCCTAAGCATTTAAATTAATTGTCTCAATAACAAGTCGTTTTGTTTAATCTGTCTTGAAAACACAGAACATGTTTAACATGAGTCACTCCATGATGCTAATAAGTGTTGATATTCTACGAAAGAACTAACTTTGGTATGGCGCGGCTTATCTGTTTTCTAGTAGAAATTTCGTCTAATCTTGCCTACAACTTTCATTGTTTAGGAAGAAATTCTGAAGAGACAGTCACGAGTTTGGCAGCTTTAGATAAAGTCTACACAGTACTAGTGGACTGTATGGTACCGGATCCTGTACTGGATAGTTTACTGGAGCTCGGATTTCATCAAAGACTTTTTCGGGATATAAGGGTACGATATTTTCTACTTTATTATTATACAGTGGTTGTCTGATGAGGATGTAATTATTCAGAACTATGGACCAGGTGATCTGTGATTTATTTACAGAGGCGGAAATGTGGTATATGGATTTGGGTATTGAACGATATAAGCAGACTATAAAACTAGTGTTTTCTTTTATTATGACTTATAAATTCTTACATAAATATTGTATTTATGACATGTTTAATATAAAGTTTGCAACAAATATGCGCGTTTATGACTTTGCTCATCATATCTGATGTCGCCACAATACACACATGCTTTTTTGTTGAATAGTATCACGTTCCTAGGTCAATATCATTTTCTACGTAATCATTTCTCGACCAATCGGAACGATGAAAATTAAGTCATATTATAATGACGTCAACAATGGAGACTGCAGACGCTGAATACATGTGAGAATATGTATATTTGTTGCTAGGCAGTCTACCTTGACTGAACCGGGCATGTTAAGCAATACTATGCCAACAGGAAAACAAAATACTGGTACGATCTTTTCCTGATAAATATAATAGTGGAACTATTCCGCTTGTTGCTTAATGCTAATTCTGTTACCGTGTCGTTGTAGGAGGAAAGACTCACGAGCAACAGAAATAGAAAGCTCATTGAAGCTGTACAACATGGAGGGCACGAGGCATACGCTGACTTCAAGTGCAGTCTGATGCACTGTGGTCAGGAACAGATTTGCTCCTTATTGGAGAGAGCAGAAAAGGGAGAGAATACGTCCGACTTGCAGCGAGAACTTCGCGAGAAAGCACGGAGACAGATGAAACCTGAGTCGGAAGATGACAAGCTATGCCAAGGTAACCATTTCATTATGAAGTTGTTTCATGAGCTTGAAAAACAAGAAACGACACAAAACCGTTATCAGCGCGTTGACAAGTTTTAGTTGAGGTGCACACAGTAGCGGTCACATTTCAAAACTTAATTTTTTTCATATTTTTTTCTTACAGAATACTAAAATTTATAGATTTTCAGACACACGACACGATAAGCTAAACGTTTGAGAGAGTTTCATGAATATTTTGGTATAACAATAAAAACATGTACATGTAATCCCGGAAATGTTATTTATTCTAAATATTATTCCGTCACGAGATCACTTCCAGATATCTTGGTTACAAGAAACACGATACTTCCCACTTCTGCCATGATGACAGCTAGCTTGATATTTATAATTCATTTTTGGGGACAGCAACAGTTTCTAATTCTTGTATAGCTTGACTGACTTGAAACAATGAATACGGGCTAATCATTTAAGGCATTTGAATTGGATAATATTAAATACATAAACAAATCATGGTGTCATGGCCATTCTAGAAATTGTTCGTGATAATCTTAATAATTTCTGGGTCTTTGTGGGTTCGTTAAATCGTGATTTTCAATATTCTATTATTATATTTACTTATAAGAATATATATCGGGGGGGGGGGGTTTAAAATCGGTGGATCTATCTGCCCTAGAAATACACGGACATTAATAACTTACAAATAGTTATCAGTTTACAGTTTTACTTTGTCAAAATATCGTCGTATTTTTACGACAACTATTATCATGATTATTGCACTATTCTTACTTAATGACAGAAATTAGGTGTACAGCAACACATTCTCAGTTGTTGTTTTGTTTTTAATTAAAAGAGATAGCTCCAAACATACGCAATGAGTTAACTGGTTCTCTAGTGGCAGAAATACGCTGTCATCATATCCAAACTTTTAAGAATTGTCCCCATCTTAAAATAAAAACATTTAATGTTTGCTAGTCCGATCAAAAAAAAAGAGATAAAAGCCGCATCTCTGCCTAGATATTGCTCTAAGTTTTCAATCGGATACCATCTTTTTATTTTAAACATTTTACTATAATACATGTAATATATGAGAATGGAATATAGACCGGCACTATTTACTTCTAAAAGTTAATCTTTTAGAATCTTGAAATTTGACAATTTGATTTGCCACTGACCGTTCCAAGGCGGTATCCCCTCGGGTTCTCATTTTCGTTTATTGTAAGTGGTGTCTTTTTTGAAACTGATCAATTTATTAACCATGCTTTCTCCCTCTCTCTTGACTGTGTGGGGAAGCTGTTTTTCTGAATGTGGCGATTCCTGATATGCATATTTCACCTTTTTTTGAAAACACCAGTAATTACAATATCTGCAGGGTGATTGAAATCACTGTGCACTTGGGCATTTTCATGTAAACTTTACATGTTGCCTGCCTAAACACCACTTCTCACAAAGAAAATATAATGAATTATTTGGATCTTAAGGTTATAGAAGTAATATTGGCGCAACTGTTAAATGCATAGGAGAGCAGTGTAGACCCTGATCGAACTAACACGGAAATGTAATCTGATCGGGGTCTATACTTCTCGTTTTATGTAGCAATCAGCTAATTTTACGGACAATATTTGTGTACAAAGGAATACGGTCACAACTGTTGATGTTTATTATTGCTTTCTTACACCTACAATTTCATAATAAGCATGTTTATAGAGCATTGTTAAATTTTTATGCTTTCAGAATTTAAAGAAGAACTTGTACGTTTCTATCAAAACAATGAATCAACGATCTCTGCCTCACCTCTGGTAGAAGACCATGCTGTACCTTTAACGGAGTTATACGTGCAGCCCCCGATGTCAGCATATATCAAACCGAATGCCTTTGGACAGGGACACAAATCTCCCGAAAAGACGACAGTCTCTTCGTACCGGAAACTGTTATTCAACGACGACAACGTTCGGTATAAAAATATATACGTCGAGGCAAATGCCGGCTACGGGAAGACGTCCTTTACTCAAAATATAGCTATGACGTGGTGTCAACCAAAACTGATGAACAAACAAACGATCAGCAAATTCGTCGACGTAGGCACACTACAACGGTTTGACTTACTATTTCTATTACACTTGCGAGACTTCCAGGACGAAAACATATGCCTTCTAGACGATCTGATCATAAAGTTTGTAGCCCAAAGTTTGCCAGATCCCGAACGCTTTTCGAAGAAGTTTATAAAAAGTATGTTGCGGACGAGACCTTGTTTGGTTTTATGCGATGGTCTCGATGAGTGGACACATCCAAGCGGCAAGTGTGCGGGAAAGCCGGGAATACCGCACAACAACTATGGCGATAACTGCACGGTCCTCACCACCACCCGACCGTGGAAGATCAGTACGATAGGGCTCACACCAAACCACATCGACCACCATGTGGAAATCTCACAGCTCGATGAAGCAACTTCTAAAGAACTGAAATCAAATGCTGTTAAACTTATGAGCGAAAACAGCGGCGAAAAAGGGCGTGATCTGAACGACTTTGACAGAAAAGTATTTTCGGTAAAACTCGGAGATATCCGTTTAATTCCGTACATCTTACTACAGCTTATTTGCATCTGGTTTGATGGTCTTAGCATTGGCAAGTCGAAATGTGAAACGTACAGTAACACTATTGAATTAACTCTTCAGCGGGGTTTGAACAAGAAAAATGCACCGACCCTTCCTACTGGAAACGCGGAACGTAATGTTACAGTCCCAGAATGTATGAGACATAACGCGTTGTGTAATCAGTATATGAACTTACTCTTAAAGGTCGGGAAGTTAGCGTTCTATGCATTATTTCAGAAAATAAAAGAATCCAGCCTGGTGATTGACAGCACAACTGTGTTGAAATTTCTAACAGAGCAGGAACTCGAGTTTTGTCTGAAAATCGGACTGTTGAGTCAAAGCAAGGACAGAAGTAAAGTCTCAGTAAAGCGCTATCAAGTTTTCTTTCAACATAAATCTATACAGGAATTTATGGCTGCCTTGTACATTGTGTCTGAATGGAACAACGGAACTATAAAATCAACTATTCTTGAAGTTTGTTCATCGCTTTCAAGCATATTAGAAATGGAAAATCTGTTTGTTTTTGTATGTGGTATTAATCCGGAAGTATATACATGTATTTCCGGTGAGCTGCAGACGATCGTTGACCTTGACAATGTGACGTGTACATATAGAACATACATGTATAGTGTTATTTATGACTCAGATTATTACATGACGCTTGGAGAATCAATGAAATCTTACCAGTCAATGCAGTTAGAGTGTCTACAAGAAAGTTTGAGAAATGGAAATGACAGCTGTCCCATCCCTCTTTATTTCGTGCTTGATAAACACAGCCTAACATATGATGTAAAAGCTTTGAAATCAATAATGCAAGTTAATGAAAGTATCGGGAAATCTCCACAAGTATCATTAAACGAGAAGATAGTAGCCTCCATGCTGTCCGATAATCCTCCCTTTGTGTTCATGCAGTCGCTGGATCCTGGTGTGTTCACCTCCCTGGAGACATTGAGAGTAGAAGACTGTGACGAGGAACCAGTATGGCTGGCTGACATCCTCACTGAATCAGCCCGTACATTGAAATGTCTGACACTATCAGCACCATTACTCTCTCGTATCTCTCTGTCCGATATCAGTATAACGGCGCTCACAGGACTGACATGCTTACAATCATTGTATCTTGCTTGGGTTCGCATGACTCACAGTAACCTTAAATGTCTCTATGCTTATATCAGCCAGACCACAACACTGACACAGCTCAAGCTGAAGTACATAGACTGCTCGGACCACGAGGGTCAGTACCGTGATTGTGACGTCACCTTGGACCTACATCGTCTCAACGAGCTGAAGATGCTGCATCTTGTTGTCGTACAATGTAGAGAGCTACACGTGAATCCAGCATGTCTGGAGAAGCTCGAGTTCTCACCATGGGGAGAGAAGATGACAGCCAGAGCCAGCGCCATATTGTGGCAAGATCTACGTGCAGCACCGGTCCTATCATCATTAACGTTACAGAGACATGACATCCTGCCAGGAGATGATACAAACCATTCCTACATTAACTCAGCTACAGCATCTCGAGCTTGGGAGGATCGATATGGATGACGTCATACCTATCTCACCCGCCATGACACAGCTAGAACGTGTGGAGCTACAGGAAGTAACAATGTCGTCTGCAGCGTGGAGGGAACTGTTGATCAGTGTCGGCCAGCTGCAACATCCGGTCACGGTGAAGTTATCCGAGTGTCGTGGACCATCCGAGGAGGACTGGAGGACGATTGTGAACGTGATCAAGACAACGCCGACATTATCACTATTACAAGATTTCAGTTTCTGGAGGGACTGGCGTGGTGTTGATCGTGCATCACTGACTCTGAAAAATCAATAATGTAATGAAATATCAAAGCAAACTAGATTTACATTCAACCGTGAACTTTATGCGAAATATAAAATGATACATGTACACAAAAAGACAAAGAACTTTTGATTTTTTAAATCTAATTTTATTGAAACAAAGTTGGTGATATTTCGAATAATTTACAAGTATTAATATGACTATACGCGTACATGTACATGTATATACAAACGGATCTTTGAACATAGTTAAATTAACTACAAATAGTTCCAAAATTTCAAGTAATTATTTTATAACGTAAATGTACACTTGTACATGTATTGAATATTAAAAAAGTAACAATTTAAAAATCTAACTTTCTCAGGATGTTTCATTTATATATTGAATGTACATGTATATAGTAAAAGTGCAAGTGTATTATATTGATTTGAATTTACATACTGACATGATTTTACAAGTGTTTATGATGATTATACATGTACATTGTAAATATACTCGAGTACAAAAGAAACGTCTCAGCTAAGAATAGAAATCATTACCTCCAAGTAAGCAGTGAATTTATTTATAATCTATTTCTATGCACACACACAAAAAACTGCTTTTATCATTGTGTATAAAAAATGAATGTCCTAACACAGCAAGTATCCAGTCATGTTTAGCAATTTAGAGAAAAATGCTGAAATTATATACACTAGGCGTTTCTTTTGTGCTCGAGTATATATCAATTGTAAAATATGAATTTACATTTATATATTGATTGAACATATTTAGTATATGAATTAATTTTATTATTATATTGATATAACATGTTTACAAAAAATGATTTTAAATTATCTCGATTTATATTAATGCATATAGGTAAAATATATATTAAATAAATGTCATAAAACTTTTTGGATTTTTATCAATTTCTTTAAGATTAAACAAACTATACATCAGGTATCCGATATACCTGTGCCAGAAGTAGGATTCTAATATAAAGCTGGAACCATTGCGGTCTGAAGACATTAACTGGTCCTTAAAATTAAGTCAAAGTTAGTATTTATTAAGTGAAGTTTTAACAAACAAGAAACCGTAAGATAATGGAGCCTAGCTAAGTGACTGGTTGTCTTAATTGTTAAAACATGACTTACTAAACACTAACATACTTAGTGTCAGCTGGCACATCAGTCACGTCTGATATGGATCTACAGTTTTGCTTCTTGGTCAGAAAAACAAACTTAATGAATCGTATGTGAACAGTATAGATCCTGATCAGACTGAATGGATGTGCAGACTGATCTGGATCTATACTAGTCGCCCATGGGAATAAAAGCCATATTCAGCAAGTCAAGGGACAACAGACAATAACGTAATAACACTTTACTCGATATATATCGGCTGTATTGTTTTGTGACCAGTTTAGATCTAGATCAGCTGGAACATCCATGCCGTGTGATCTGGATCAACACTGGTTGCTTCTTGGTTAGAAATAACATAGTCCTAGAAATTGATCAAAGAAAAGTTTGGTTAATGTGTCTGCAGTCTGATGAATTTTTAAAACAGTTTGTCTATCGACTTGATCTTGAATCAAAGAAAGAGGTCATAAGACTTGACACTTAAAGTTCCCAGGCCCTCCAGATCGCCCAAATATAGAAGTTGACCGACGTGACACTTGTAATCCTGTGCCTGGTGGCAGAATGTTGTCCGGGTGACTGAAATACAAAATGTGGAATAGTATGTGAGAAAACGTAACACATGCCATCTTATTTGACTAGTTCACAATGATACAAGTGTAGATCAACTATCTGACATGTTAGATCCAGTTAGCAGAATGAGATGGTAAGACACCATTCAGTACTTTTATGTCAACTTAAAGAAGACATAAAAAGACATATAAAAATATAGACTCAGTAATCAGTCACTGATATTACACAATATCAGCAATACTTATCCGTCCGCTACTGGTGATGAAGTTTGCTCAGAGTTATGTGGCTAGGCACCGTGGCTGTGCTGGTTCAATCCCTGGTCTAAGCTTGTTTCATTTAATGAGAAGTTATGTTTAGAACAGCTATGATTTTCTCTTAATTCTGCTGATTTGTGTATTTAATTAAATTGAATATACAAATAGACAAGAGTGCCAAACTGACACAAAATACGCCCGTCTTATTCGACTTGGAGAGCAGATACCGCTAATTCAGTTTTTGGACAATTCACGGGCCATAATTCAGGAGTGCCTGGGGAGATTTGGTAGGTTAGAGAACTTGGTCGAGATATTATGCCCACCAACATATTCACCAAGTTTGATAAAGACCGGATGAAAACTCTTTGACTTAGAGAGCGGAAACAGTAATTTTGGACAATTCAAGGGCCATAATTCAGGAGTGCCTGGGGGGATTTGGCTGGTTATAGAACTTGGTCCAGATATTATGCCCACCAACATATTCACTAAGTTTGATAAAGACCGGATGGAAACTCTTTGACTTAGAGAGCGGAAACCCAAATTTTGGACAATTAAAGGGCCATAATTCAGGAGTGCCTGGGGGATTTGGCTGGTTATGGAACTTGGTTAAGACATTATGCACACCAACATATTCACCAAGTTTGACAAAGACAGGACAAAAACTCTTTGACTTAGAGAGCGGAAACCCAAATTTTGGACAATAAAAGGGCCATAATTCAGGAGTGCCTGTGGGATTTGGCTGGTTATAGAACTTGGTTGAGACATTATGCACACCAACATATTCACCAAGTTTGATAAAGACCTGATGAAAACTCTTTGACTGAGAGAGCGGAAACCCTGTGGACGCCGCCCGCCCGCCAACCCGCCCGCCGCAGGTGTTCCCATAATACGTCACGTTTTTCAAAAGGGCGTATAATAAAAAGGGAACATTGAAAGCCACTTAATACAACAAATATGAAAACATTGCAGGCTCTGTTTGATTTAGCCTGTTCATGGGCGGTTATGGAAATGCATATTACTGTCCACACCGCATAGCCACGGGTTGAGCGCAACTCAATATTTACGCCAATAAAGAGTACAATTTTTATGTATCCCACGTTTGGGTGGTTGTTGAGGAAAGGTCTGACCTAGTACAGCTTAGCAAACATTGAGAAATTATATTTAACATGACTCAGTGGTACAGCAAGTTCAGTTGGCCAGGTTACAGTTATGGCCCAAATATTTACAGACCAGACTTAAGTCTTGGTCTGAAATGAAGATACAGTAAAACCTCTGATAAAGACCACCTTAAAGTTAAGATCTCCTGGATAACAAGACCTCTATATCATTGTTCCTTTGAATAGTTTTGCACTATTTTCTACCCCAAAATTAAGACCACCTTACTATTAGGAACACTCTAGAGGTGGTCTAAATACAGGGGTTTTACTGTATGTCTCAGTGTGATGTCAACATAACCTTCAACAACTCAAATTCATGCAGGTTTGCAACTAATCTCTCTACCACGATTGTACAAGACAGTCCAACCAAGACTGCAAAAACTGCCAAAGAATACGCTTGTCAGAGAGTGGAAACTTGGCCATGTTTAGACAACTAAAGGGCCATAACTCCAGGGTGGTAGGGGAGACAATCTGTCTGGTTACCAAATCTGTTGAGATCTAACGTCAACAAATCTAACGCAAATCAAAGTGACAGGTTTTACAAACTTCTTTAATTATCCAATATAATAATTTAAACAATCTTGTTTGATATCTTGTCTGCATTATTGATGCTTATAATACAACATTGCACTTATGTGAATAAAACCTCTTACTAGTTCAGCTTTTTTCGGTATTTCATATTAACAGCTTAATATAGCCGGTGGGACCTTCTGTCAGTCTTCAAAAACACAACCACCATACCACAATCATCTCACTTCGAGCCTGAAATGTTGAAGGTATCTATTAACTTCCTTTTCTGTGCTCATAGTAAGACAGAATAAAACATTTAGAAAATGACTATTGTCAGCTTATACTGAATACAACTATCCTGTGTCTTGAACATGTCCTATTAGCATCCACTTGCCCGAAGAAGATAAAGTCAGTTTTGTTACACTGATGCTAGAATTCTTCTCTAAATAATCTCTGCTGGTGTACAAAACTGCTCTCTGGTAAAAATAACAACCTCTTTACCCTTTACTACACAATACACATTTTATCACATGGGCAATCAATTAGTGTAGATCCAGATCAATGGTCACATCCAGTTAGTTAGTGAGCAGCCAGCTAGTTAGTGAACAGTCAGTTAGTCAGTGAACAGCCAGCAAGTTAATAAACAGCCAGCTAGTTAGTGAACAGTCAGTTAGTTAGTGAACAGTCAGTTAGTTAGTGAGCAGCCAGCTAGTTAGTGAACAGTCAGTTAGTCAGTGAACAGCCAGCTAGTTAATAAACAGCCAGCTAGTTAGTGAACAGCCAGTTAGTTAGTGAGCAGCCAGCTAGTTAGTGAACAGCCAGTTAGTTAGTGAGCAGCCAGCTAGTTAGTAAACAGCCAGTTAGTTAGTGAGCAGCCAGCTAGTTAGTGGACAGCCAGTTAGTTAGTGAGCAGCCAGCTAGTTAGTGAACAGTCAGTTAGTCAGTGAACAGCCAGCTAGTTAATAAACAGCCAGCTAGTTAGTGAACAGTCAGTTAGTTAGTGAACAGTCAGTTAGTTAGTGAACAGTCAGTTAGTTAGTGAACAGCCAGCTAGTTAGTGAACAGTCAGTTAGTTAGTGAACAGCCAGCTAGTTAATAAACAGCCAGTTAGTTAGTGAACAGCCAGCTAGTTAGTGAACAGTCAGTTAGTTAGTGAACAGCCAGCTAGTTAGTGAACAGCCAGCTAGTTAGTGAACTAGATGGGTGTTCAGTTGAACACTTGTGTCGCCCTCTGGTGCTGTCAGAATAAAAATGCAAGTACAAAAAGGGGCATTACTCCAACAAATGTGACCTTGACCTTAAGAATATAGTATCGTCATGAGCTTATTGTCATAGGGAATATAATTTGAAAGTTTGATGAAGAAATATTAATAAATGGCAAAGTTATAGTCTATGCTAAGTTTTCATATAAAGGGGAATAACTCCATCAAGTGTGACCTTGACCTAAAGAATGTGGTATTATCAGGAGCGTGTTGTTAAAAGGAATATAATTTGAAAGTTTTATGAAGAAATATTAAGAAATGGCAAAGTTATAGCCAATGTTAAGTTATCGTGACGGACGGACCGACGGACTTACTGACAAAGCGGTCCCTATGTATCGCCATTTCTTTGAAAGGGCGACACAACAATCAGTTAGTTAGTGAACAGTCAATTAGTTAGTGAACAGTCAGTTAGTGAGTGAACAGCCAGCTAGTTAGTGAACAGCCAGTTAGTTAGTGAACAGCCAGCTAGTTAGTAAACAGCCAGTTAGTAAGTGAACAGCCAACTAGTTAGTGAACAGTCAGTTAGTTAGTGAACAGCCAACTAGTTAGTGAACAGTCAGTTAGTAAGTGAACAGCCAGCTAGTTAGTGAACAGTCAGTTAGTTAGCGAGCAGTCAGTTAGTTAGTGAACAGCCAGCTAGTTAGTGAACAGCCAGTTAGTTAGTGAACAGCCAGCTAGTAAGTGAACAGTCAGTTAGTTAGTGAGCAGTCAGTTAGTTAGTGAACAGCCAGCTAGTTAGTGAACAGCCAGCTAGTTAGTGAACAGTCAGTTAGTTAGTGAACAGTCAGCTAGTTAGTGAACAGTCAGTTAGTTAGTGAACAGCCAGCTAGTTAGTGAACAGTCAGTTAGTTAGTGAACAGCCAGCTAGTTAGTAAACAGCCAGTTAGTTAGTGAACAGGCATTTAGTTAGTGAACAGTCAGCTAGTAAGTGAGCAGAAAGCTTGTAAATGTACACGCATCAAGTTAGTGAGTTGCCAGCTAAATAGTGAACAGTCAGTTAGTTAGTGAACAGTCAGTTAGATAGTGAACAGCCGGCTAGTTAGTTAACAGTCAGTTAGTTAGTGAGCAGTCAGTTAGTTAGTGAACAGCCAGCTAGTTAGTGAACAGTCAGTTAGTTAGTGAGCAGTCAGTTAGTTAGTGAACAGCCAGCTAGTTAGTGATCAGTCAGTTAGTTAGTGAACAGTCAGTTAGTTAGTGAACAGCCAGCTAGTTAGTGAAAAGTCAGTTAGTTAGTGAACAACCAGCTAGTTAGTAAACAATCAGTTAGTTAGTGAACAGCCAGCTAGTTAGTGAACAGTCAGTTAGTTAGTGAGCAGTCAGTTAGTTAGTGAAAAGCCAGCTAGTTAGTGAACAGTAAGTTAGTTAGTGAAAAGCCAGCTAGTTAGTGAACAGTCAGTTAGTTAGTGAACAGCCAGTTAGTGAGCAGCCAACTAGTTAGTGAGCAGAAAGCCAGTAAGTATACAGCCAGCAAGTTAGTGAGCCGCCAGCTAGTTAGTGAACAGCCAGTTAGTTAGTGAACAGCCAATTAGTAAGTAAGCAGCGAGCTAGTCAGTGAGTAGAAAGCTGTGAAGTGTACGGCCAGCATGTTAGTGAGCCACCAGCTAGTTATTAAATGGTTTCAGGTTCAATTTGCCAGCAGGACAGGATTTGGTAAGAGATGTTGTCTCATAAGCCTGAGAGGCTGGCATTTTAATGAAAAAGGTGAACCTTCAATAAACAATTTACTTTAATATGCATTTACCTTCCATGATGGTACAATTCAACAACCCATCTGCTAAAGTTGCGCCCATGTGTCATGATGTTTGCCAAGTCAATCTAGTTGAATTCTTTGGAAGATGTAAAAGAACATATCAAATGTGACCAAGATGGCTAAAATATATTGCAGTTCAAAAGATTCTTCTGAAGGTAATCATTGACTTACTCAAATGCAGCAGTATATTTATTTCATTTATTTATAAACTTAATGACAAATAAAGACAATAAGGTTCCAATGTAATTTGTTGAATTTAACTAATTATTTTTGTACATTTTTTTTTGTTCCGTATTTAAGAGCATACTTTTTTCCACAAATTAAACTTTATGAGATTGTCTAGATATGTTTTAAAGAACAAATCTGACAAAATGAGCATAGAAACATTTAAGATTACCTGGTAGTATTAAAATCTGGGAATTACAGATATTTAAAACTAAAAATGACATTGTATTAAAATAGTTGTGAAAAGGAACTTTGACAACCATCGAACACAACAATTATGCAGGTTCGGTTTGATTGAGCCTAGCCCCTGGTTGAGCGTAACTCAATAATTACAAAAGTAAACAGGACCGACAGTTATTCTAAAATGCAATGAAGAACACTTTGCACAGATACCTCTAATATTTTAACTCGGGTTTTTCACATCTATAAATGCTTTCTCTTTCTCCTTTACGATGACCTCAAACACCTGAAAATGAAAAGGCTATTTTCTAACATTCGTAGTATTTAGTACTAATAGTTAATACAAGTCCAGACTAGATTCAGCAAAATTTCAAAATAAGGATTTGTTAGCCATATTATCAAGACATCCGAGCCAAAGTCTTCTTTGACACCAGAATTGTAATGGCCGACTGTCAAGCCTTAATCACTTTGACCTATTTATTAAGTTATTTCTCACCAGGATGCAAAAAGAGTCAATTCAGTTATGCAGGCTGATCTGGATCAACACCTGTTGAAAATATTATTAACCATTTACTCCATATAAAATTACATGCCTTAATAGCATGGGCAAACGGTGTAGATCCAGATCAGCTAGCAAAGCCTTGTTGTCTGATCAGGATCTAAACTGTTCATTTTTTATCTCATTAGGTTATTTCTGACAAAGATGCGACCAGTGTAGATCCAGATCATATTACACAGACGTCAATTCATCAGATTTCTCTTACTTAATCATATAAATGTTCAGTATCATGTTATGCATTTAAAACTTAAAATGAAAAGGAAATATTTTTAATCAGTGTAATATATTTAATTTGTAGACCACAAAATAATGTATTCCTTCATTACACCACCACTTGTGAAAATGCTTATAATTCAGAAGCTCTTAAAGACACATATTTTTATCTTATCACTGTAAAAAAAACAAATTTCATTTATATTTTTGGCTTTACCTCTGTTCATACATGTAAGTCTCTACAATGTTGCCAGCTGGTCTCAGTGCATGACAAGACATTTTCAACATTCGTAACGATGTAGTGACAAGTGCTTAGTTAATGTCTATCATTTTCAAAATATTGCAATGTTGAACTAGGGTTACAGAATTCAGAATGAAAACCAGATCTCAAGTTTCCCATTGGTCTTTTGTGAGACTGTTCTCAATTTCAACCAATCAGATTTCTGACATCTGAGAAAGTCTTCATTCTCAGTGTTATAACCTCGGAACCCAATCTGGCTGTTTAACAAACTTGAACTAGATATTGTGCACATATTACATGTAACAGTTTTAAAGTTTCATAAAGACTGAATAGTGCGTCACTTTTCCAGTTACTCTTCACAGCTTTTTAATTGCCATTCACCTAGGTGAATGCTTGCTGAGAGCTCTCTAACAGTGAGTCATTACCTGCATGTACCTTTGCTGTGAGCTCCCAAACTGTGAGTCATTACCTGCATGTACCTTGGATGTAAGCTCCATAACTGTGACAAGAAATCCAAGCAACTGTGCCAGGCAAACTTTCTTAAAGGCCGTTCTACATCATGAACAAGAATGGCTTGAGTGCTTTGTCTTTATCCATGTCCTACAAACAAAGTGAAAGACACTGTTACCACTTCTAGGATACAAGATGACTCAAATCATAAACATCAATGCTAGCAAGGAGAATATGGAAACTGAAGAACCATTACATCAATCACAACTGACTCTGATCTTTGGCATAGGTTTACAAGAGAATACACCAAATATACTGTGTTAGAGGCCATGACAATGTGATAGGGATTTAAGCAGTTTCAGATACTGAAACATTTTATTTGCCCTTATAATGAAGTGATTCAAAATAAAAAAGACAATAAAAGGGAGACAACTCCAATAAAAAGGCAAAATTTAAAGTGTCAAAGTTTGTATTTGACTTTAGTAGACCAAACAATGCTTGGGAAAAACATGCAGGTTGGTGCAACCTACAACCTGGTTTTAATCTCCAGTATTGCTTTGCTTCTGACTTTTTCAAGGCGACAAACCTTCGATTATTCTTTGCAGTAAATTGTTTCTGTTGACTGTTTTACATCTGGCGTTATTTACAGTGTTTAGTACCTTCAGGATCTTGTAAATTCTAGCCAACATCTGTTAACAGCTTCTGGTCATCTCAGATTGTGTTGTCAGGTCAACTCTGAATTTACTGAAATTTTTAATTCAATGTCGAAAGGTGCATTTAGAATGGTGATAAATTTGTATGAAACCCTAACATCTACCTCATGTTCAATGATGCCTAGTTTTTTTTTGGAATAAGGGAACTCTGTAATCGACTGTTGTTTGCAAACTCATTTATGTTTCGTGAACAGCTAAGCACTGGTAATTGCTACTTTCAGAATAGTGTTTCTGTATTTAACAACCATTTAGCAATGTCTAAAACTTTAATTTTTGGGCTA
This sequence comes from Corbicula japonica, assembly GCA_038501625.1. Taxonomy (NCBI): domain Eukaryota; kingdom Metazoa; phylum Mollusca; class Bivalvia; order Venerida; family Cyrenidae; genus Corbicula; species Corbicula japonica. The sequence continues at coordinate 1,323,922 of JAZAYU010000119.1, read as the reverse complement.
GTGAAAAACTCAAAACACATTAAAAGCAGATGACCAGTTTCTTTGTTTCATAATGAATTTATATGAAAATGTTATAAACTGAGCGCCTGTATATTCGGTCAAGCTTCGCGATTTTGTTTTAGTGAAATCTGTTTCCAACTGACTGAAAGTTCATGTTTTCATCATACTTAAGTGAACAATTTTGACAACTGACTATTTCTTCAATTTTGCCATACCTTTATATCGTCGGAGATTCCAGCCACCATCTGTTCATCATATTCTGCACATTCAAGATTCATCTTGTCTGCTCATCATATTATTAGAGATCTGAAAATGATAAAGGTTTGAGTTTTGAATGTTAACATAAAAGATTTTTAACCGTCATAAATGCAATTTGAAAAGAACATTTTCTGAACAAGAATTTACTTTGTAGCACTACAGTTCCTAGTACTAACAGCTCAGTGAAAGCTACTTTCATCAACACATCATATTTAACCTGAATCAGTGGTACAACAAGGTTCAGTTGGCAAGGAGCACAGTTATGGGCCAAAATCTGGATCCATACACAAAACATAGCTTAACAGGATAATAGACCCCAAGTGATGAATCAAACGATTTGTGATCAGATATTTAAACATGTGTTTGATCGGCTGCTTTGGCTATTCATTGCTTTGGAAGTGTTATTTCACATTCAGCCTTTTTCTGTGCAAACTACCAAATGTCATATAAACATTCTCAGTGGAAAATCGATATCAATCACTTTATTTTATCTCACATTTACATGCAAACTTTTTATGGGTGGTGATGAATGACTTGAAAAATAAAAGATTTTTTCGGTAAACAAATGACTTGCATTGCAGTGAATGCTTTGATTTTGTCAGCAATAGTCTGGAATAATTAAATAATGCTCTAATGTCAAAGAATTTTATATAAAGCTAATTAATTATTGTGATAGAGTACGAGTTAATAAAGTAATAATTAACAGTTTACACGTGTACTAGTAAACTAGTGATTTTATCTGAGATACATGTACAATGGTGTAAATAAACAACAAGAGGGTCCATGGGACCCTGGGTCGCTCAGCTGCTAACATCTGTTCAATGGTTCGGACAAAAATTAAGACCACTAGAGTGCGGACAAGCTTTTTCTAAAATTTGACCTAGTGACCTAGATTTCAAGGTCACATGACCCAGTTTCGAACTTGACTTAGATATCATTGAGATAAATATTCTGACCAAGTTTGAAGAAGATCACATCAAAATTAAGACCGCTAGAGTGCGGACAAGCTTTTTCTATAATTTGACCTAGTGACCTAAATTTCAAGGCTACATGACCCAGTTTCGAACATGACCTAGATATTATTGGGATAAACATTCTGACCAAGTTTGAAGAAGATCTGACCAAAATAACGATCACTAGAGTGCGGACAAGCTTTTCCTATAATTTGACCTAGTGACCTAGATTTCAAGGTAACATGACCCAGTTTCGAACTTGACCTAGATATCATTGGGATAAACATTCTGACCAAGTTTGAAGATCGGATCAAAATTACCACCACTAGAGTGCGGACAAGCTTTTTCTATAATTTGACCTAGTGACCTAGATTTCAAGGTCACATGACCCAGTTTCGAACTAGACCTAGATATCATTGGGATTAACATTCTGACCAAGTTTAAAGAACATACCAAAATTACAACCGCTAGAGTGCAGACAAGCTTTTTCTTTAATTTGACCTAGTGACCTAGATTTCAAGGTCACATGACCCAGTTACGAACTTGACCTAGATATCATTAAGATAAACATTCTGTTCAAGTTTAAAGAAGATTGCACTTTAATTAAGACTGCTAGAGTGTTAACAAGCTTTTTTTACAATTTGACCCAGTGACCTAGATTTCAAGGTCATATGACCCAGTTTCGAACTTGACCTAGATATCATTGAGATAAACATTCTGACCAAGTTTGAAGAAGATCGCATCAAAATTAAGACCGCAAGAGTGCGGACAAGCTTTTTCTATAATTTGACCTAGTGACCTAAATTTCAAGGTTACATGACCCAGTTTCGAACATGGCCTAGATATTATTGGGATAAACATTCTGACCAAGTTTGAAGAAGATCTGACCAAAATAACGATCACTAGAGTGCGGACAAGCTTTTTTTTTAATTTGACCTAGTGACCTCGATTTCAAGGTCACATGACCCAGTTTCAAACTTGACCTAGATATCATTGGGATAAACATTCTGACCAAGTTTGAAGAAGATCGGACCAAAATTATGACCACTAGAGTGCGGACAAGCTTTTTCTTTAATTTGAGCTAGTGACCTAGTTTTAAGTGTCACATGACCCAGTTATGAATTTGACCTAGATATCATTAAGATAAACATTCTGTTCAAGTTTAAAGAAGATCGCACCATAATTAAGGCTGCTAGAGTGCGGACAAGCTTTTTTTACAATTTTACCCAGTGACCTAGATTTCAAGGTCACATGACCCAGTTTCGAACTTGACCTAGATATCATTGAGATAAACATTCTGACCAAGTTTGAAGAAGATTGGACCAAAATTCCGTCCGCTAGAGTGCGGACAACAATTGTGGACGGACGGACGGACGGACGAACCCCCCCTCACAAAAGCTCACCCTGTCACTACCTAAAAACATAAATGATTATATTTAAATGCTATTTCCCAACCATGTGTCCACTACACGACAAACTGCCTATTAATTTATTTTTCAACAAGAGCCAGTCGGAAACGACTGCACGCTCGACTATTCGAAGTCAGACATATTTAAGCACATTTTAAACTGGGCTTCATTTAAACTGGGGAGTGATTCAGGAGTTTATGACACCCAACACACACATGAACAAAAGTTTCTTAATCCAAGTTAGGAAATCAAAAAATTACACTTAATTTATTATTGTAGTTTTTTTTAGAGGGTTTTGCACAACCCAGCCCATACACCCCTGATCCCACACCCATCAACCCACAATACCTGCCCACCTATAGTGATGTGGTGTGGTGTGGTGTAGTATAGTATGGTATGGTATCCTGGTTGCTGTTGTTGGTGGTATTGGTATTGTTGTTGGTGTTGGTAGTGATGGTGTTGTTGTTGGTGATGGTGGTGGTGTCGTTGTTGTTGGTGGTGTTGTTGTTGTTGGTGTTGTTGTCAGTGTTGTTGCTGGTGTTGTTAGTTGTTGGTGTTGTTATTGATGCTTTTGTTGGTGTTGATGTTGTTGTTGGTGGTGTTTGTGTTGTTGGTGGTGGTGTTGTTGTTGGTGGTGTTGTTGACGGTGTTGTTGGTGTTGTTGTTGTTATTTGTGTTATTGTTGGTTGTGTTGTTGTTGGTGGTGGTGTTGTTGTTGTTGTTGATGGTGGTGTTGTTGTTGTTGGTGGTGGTATTGTTGTTTGTGTTGTTGATGGTAATGTTAGTGTTAATGTTATTGTTGGTGGTGTTGTTGACGGTGTTGTTGGTGGTGGTGGTGTTGTTGCTATTTGTGTTATTGTTGGTTGTGTTGTTGGTGTTGTTGTTGTTTGTGGTGGTGGTGTTGTTGTTGTTTTTGGTGGTGTTGTTATTGGTGATGATGTTGTTGTGGTGGTGGTAGTGTTCTTGTTGGCGGTGGTGGTGGTATGTGGTGGTGGTGGGGGGTGGTGGTGGTGTGGTGGGGGTGGTTGTGGTGTAGTGTAGTGTAGTGTAGTGTAGTGTAGTGTAACGTAGTGTAGTGTAGTATAGTATAGTAACCACTCAACACTTTTAACCAAAGTATGTTAACTACATCTGTTTTAAACCTTTTCTCTAGCATTACCAATGAAAAACACTAACATTGAAACTTTAACCATAATTTCTTAGTCTTAATTCTAATTTCTAAGCGAAAAAGGGCAAAAATTAAATAAAAAAGCAAGGATGAGTTATGGGCCTTTGAACATCAACCTGATGTATGATAAAATAAAGGTATACAAAGTTTTAAAGTTGTCGTTTTAATAGAATGAAAGTTATGGAATGAAAGTTATGAGGTTTCACAAGCTTGCACGCAAACTTTAACCTTAATTTCTAAGTCTAAAAAGGGCAATAATTTGATAAAAATCAAAGAAAGAGTTATGGTTCTTGGCAAACATAGTCAGGGTCGAAAAGGGGCAATAATTTGAACAAAATGGAAGTTACAGTTATGGTTCTTGGTATACCCACTCGGGATATGATAATAAACAAGTGCTGAAAGTTTCAAAGCTGTAGTATAAGTAGTATGGAAGTTATGCGTTTGTACACTAGCTTGCACGCAAACTTTAACCTGAAATTCTAAGTCGAAAAAGGGCCATAATTTCATCAAAATGAAAGTTAGAGTTATGGTTCTTGGCATATACACTTGGGAGATGATGATGAACAAGTGTGCCAAGTTTCAAAGCTGTAGTATAAGTAGTATTAAAGTTATGTGTTTGTACAGTAGCTTGCACGCAAACTTTAACCTTAAATTCTAAGTCGAAAAAGGGCCATAATTTGATCAAAATGAAAGATAGAGTTATGATTCTTGGCATACACACTTGGGAGATGATGATGAACAAGTGTGCCAAGTTTCAAAGCTGTAGTATAAGTAGTATTGAAGTTATGTGTTTGTACAGTAGGTTGCACACAAACTTTAACCTTAAATTCTTAGTCGAAAAAGGGCCATAATTTGATCAAAATGAAAGTTAGAGTTATGGTTCTTGGCATACACACTCAGGACATGATGATGAACAAGTGTGCCAAGTTTCAAAGCTTCAGCTATAGTAGTTTTTAAGATATAGGTAGGTTGCACGCAAACTTTAACCAAAGCGGGACGCCGACGCTGACGCCAGAGTGAGTAGAATAGCTAGACATATTCTTCGAATAGTCGAGCTAAAAACTGTGTGGCTATTATCTGAAAACAGCTGAGCACTGACTATCTTACCTTCAACAACTCAGTTTGAAGCTGTGATTCACAAACAGGTCTGTAACTGGTGCTCTCTGCCGCCATGGTTTTGTACAAGAGTGCCAAAACTGCAAAGAAATACACTCATCAGGGAGTGGACAGAGCCAATTTAGTTAGGTTAAGACAATTAAAGGACCATAACTCCAGAATGATGTAGTGGTGGGGTTGAAGATTGGAGAGGAGTGGTGCAATCTTGCTGGTTCCCAAACATAGTCAAGATCTAATGCCAATAAATGTTATTGCCCATAGTAAGAATTGAACCCATACCTTACGCTGAAAGCACCTACAAATGTAACTCTGTGCACACTACCAACTGAGCTAGCTAGGACAACCACCAAAAAGGCTGCGTGGCTAATTGTGATAAACGTGGTCATCACTACATGACATTGGTAACCGATTACTTACTGATAACAGTACTGACTACATATAAACATTCCGATTAAGTTTTAGTGATTGTAGATGGTTTTCCAAAAAAACAGGTAGCTGTAAAATATTTGCGGTTATTTTCATAACTCAAGAGCCAGAAGAGCAATCCAGCAGGTTATTAAATTTAACAACATATATTAAGCACTTTGTCCAAGTTTGGTTAAAATTGGTTATAAAGGTTTTAAAGAGAGTAAAGTGCTAATTTGTTCAATTATATGCCATAAAGGACCGTAACTCTTCTCCCAGAAGAAATTTGGCTAATAATCAAACTAAAGGAGGATACATTTATTACATGACCACTATCATGCTGACCATGTCTGATGAAGATTGCATAAGCTTTACTTAAGTCAGAAAGCAGAAAACTTGTAAAACAGGAACATGCCAGTCGCAGGATTTCAGATAATACGTCCGGTTTCAAATGGAATATGTTATATAAACAACATGCGGGTATTGTGCACTTCTGATAAAATTTATAATAGTATCAAGGACGGGTTAACCAACCTGGATAAGAGAAATTGTGTACCTTTAGACTAAAGAGGGGTCAGTTTTGCGCTGATCAAAGTGACAGGTTTTACAGACTTTTTTAATTATCCAGAATAAGATTTTAAACAATCTTGTTTGATTTCTTGTCTGCAGCATCGATCATTGCGTTAAAACATCTTACCAGTTCAGCTTTTTTCTGTATTTCATACCAGTATCAACATAGCCAGTGGGACATTCTGTCATCTTCAAAACACGACCTTCGTAACATAGTCATCTCATTTCGAGCCTGAAAATTTGAAGAATTCTATCAACTCTTTTGTTGAAGCATGAAATAAAACAGATTAAACCACTTAGAAAATTGCTATTGTCAGCTTATACTAACTACAGCTATCATGTGTCTTGAACATGTCCTTCTAGCATCCTTAACTAGCCCGAAGAAAATAATGCTCGTTTTGCTGTACACATGCTAGATTTCTTCCCTAGAGAATCTCTGCAGGTATACAAAACTAGTCTTTGGTAAAAATAAGAACTTCTTCACCTTTTACTACATGAATACACATTTTATCACATGGGCAATCAGACCGAGTGTAGATCCAGATCAGCAGTCATATATGAGGATCAACACTGTTTGCTCATTAGTAAGAAATTACTTAATACATTTAAAGCCAAACAGTGTAGATCCAGATCAGTAGGCATTATGAGCTGGCTGTTCTGGTCACTGGTCATCCATGGGATCTGATAAAAGCCATATTCCATGAAGTAAAGTTTTAATTAACTAATAGTAATAAATATACTAAGTACCTTCCTTCCATGCAATAAAGCAAACATAAATTTATTCAACCATTCCCCCATAGAATCACCTTTATTGTGTGAGTGAACAGTGTAGATCCAGATCAGCTGGCACATTTGTGCCGTCTGATCAGGATCTACACTGTTCACTTTTTGATTCATTTTACATGTTATGACCAAAATGCGACCAATGCTGATTCTGATCAGACGGCACAAATGTGCCAGCTGATCTGGATCTACACCAGTCACACATGCGTAAAATGTGAATATATGGAGTAAAGGGTTAACTACATACTGAATAATACAGTTTCCATCATATCCATAATCCTTCTGTACAGAACATACACCTGGTGGCTTAAAACTTGTCATAGAACTGATGCTGCAACATTCTAACAAACCTGAAAAATACAAATTATAATTATATTTAATTGAAATTAATTAGAAAGTATACGCTGTCAATCACGTGGGCAACAAGTGTATTTTGTACAGTCTGATCTGGATCTACACCGTCTGCATGTCACACAACCTCATAATAATATGGAATGCTAAAATACATTCAAAGAAAGATACTGGGAACTCTAAAACTCTTATAACCCTTATCGCATAACTATACATGCCGATAAACATTCCTGTAAGTTTTCATGACTTTTTCTATTATACATTTGGAGATTGTGTGACGCAAATTTCAAACAGACAGAAGCACTGAATAATAGACGAAAATTTGCTAAATATCAAATTATATTATTATTTGCCTGCCTATATGTAAATCACATTTTACTTTAGATAATTGCTTTTTTGTCCCAAATACCAAAAAGCAACATTCGTCCACTTTTGTTCAGACACAGACATTTTCAAGGGGAATGACTCTGAGTAGTTTTCCAATAAAATGCCCTTGAACTACATCACAGTTCACATAAAACGTAAAGCAGAAAGTAGTCCAATTAAAACCCAATCATGAAATGTAAACTGGGAGCAGTGTGACAATGGGTCCACTTGGTTTTCTGTACTAAAATCCAGGTACATGTAGTAAGTTGACACTACATTCCTGTGCCTTATTGCGAAATTTAGATGATCCAAGATGACAGTTAAGTTTTATTTTCGTGCTTTATTCATCATGAGAATTGGTCAGTTTCCAGGTAAATAAAAGTATTTGTTTGGATAATTTTAGGGATGGCAACGAATAGCAAAATTGGCATTCGAATATTCGGTTGTGCAAGTATTTGAATATTCGATAGTTATATTGTAAATTTGCGATCTCCTTACACAAAGTATGCTGGAGTTTGCTGTGCGAGTCAGTAAATCTTTTTAATGACAATCATCGGATGCGGCTTATTTTTGCTTTATCCAAGGATTATTGTTTTGAATTTTAATTAAAGTATGCAGACGCATTATTAATTTCGCACCTCTTGTGCAGAATTCTTTATGAAACACCGATCGGTATTGATCTCAAGACTCGCCGATAATTGTCGTTAATGGGTCACTCAAACTGCCAATGGCTGTTTATTGGGGGCCAATATATTGACTTTGACACGTCTTATAATAATGTCAGGTGTTTCTGTTAATTTCACATTGAATTTAGCAAGTTTAGGGGAAAAACTAAAAGTCCTTACAAGAAAAAATTTAAATTTATTTGATTTTCTTTATATGTCATTTTACAAAATTTAATATTCGAATATTAAAAAAGTATTTGAATGTACCGTCGGTATTCGAATATTCATTGCTATTCCTAGTTAATTTGTTTAATGTTCATAAACGATGTTGTTGAATTGTTTAATGGTGGACAACGTCAATACCATTAAAACATTTAAATCGCGCAAAAAGTTTAATACAATGTTCCATGTATTTTTAACTACATACTAATATTCACGAAAAACAACCTTCGATTTCTTTTACCTATTGTCAGTGTAACCGGCATCCAATCAAAACCCAAATAGATGAGAAAGACCTTGACATATGACAATCAGCATGGTTGACTAATTTAGGTGCGATTTTTTTTAAACATTCAGATTTCTCAAAGATCTTTTTGTTTGCATGGTAATGTGTAAAGATATATATATTGTTAAATGGTTTGTTCTAAATACGAATATATAAATAATGTTATTTTTTATCTGTTTAATATATTCTATTATCTATCTATAAGAAATAGGGCCTAAGGGTAGAACCGACGAGAACACAACATAAATCGTGGGAATCATGTGAACAGGGTCAGATGCCATATTTTCAAAAAAGGGGTTCGTTTAGGTTAGTTAGATGATAACTTTAAACTTTCTCACCTAAAATAATAAATCAATGTGAAATAAAATATTGCTGCCCAAACTGGGGGTTTGAGCAACCCCACTGAACCTTAGAAGCCGACTTTACTGTCATCCAGTGGAATTATGGTAAGAATTATTTTATGATGGCAGCTACCTTCACAGAGTTTAATTATAGACAGCATACCGAAAATCTCCCTTATTTGATAGAGATGTCTTAGTTATGCTGGTGCATAGGATGCGATCTAATGTCAACAAATTAATGTATAGAGTCAAGTTACCTATGCTCGGCCAGTCCAGTGCTCGGCCATTTTTGTTTACATCGATCGTTTCTTAAATAAAAGTGTGAAATCGAAAATAAATTGTTTGCTTTTTGTTTAATCCAACATTGCATTGTAGAAAGAAAATATTTCGTTGTAGAAAGAATGCAAGGTATGTATCATCTAAGCGCTTGAATGCCGACGACAGACGGTAGCGGTCAGAAATGATATATAAATTGTAAACCAAAAACATATTTTTTTTTAAGTCAAAACATAATGTACATTTGACCAGGTGTATATCGTTGTGAGAACAAAATGTTATCTTTAATCTCCCTTTACAAGTTTTGGAAGAATAAGACAGCTTTTAACGAACACCCCACCCACTCCCGAATACACTGGGTAAACCTGAACCGCACCATGATAATACTAGGATAAAATTTGTTTAATATGAAATGACTCAAAAAAGTTTGTGTTATTAAAAACCGTTCTTTCAAGGTACGCATTTTTACTTTTTACTGGTTATTTTGACAATGTTTGCACCTTCTTTATTATGGTACTTTCCGCAGTGCTGAAATAAGAAAGCTACATCATCAAGAAAGGTTGGTGCATATCTAAAGAGCAAACTAAACTCTTACTGTTTTTTTTATATTTTTGAATAGTTATATTATTTAAGATAATTAAACATAATTCTAATAATTTATAACCTTAAATTTTAAAATTTACGGTAAATTGGCTGTAAAACTATCTGGCCGAGCATTGGACCAAATCTACCGAAATTTAGTTGTTTTGAACCTGTTAAAAACCTCGCCGATTTTACCCATTAACTGACGTCATCAGGCACTTGCATGTACAGTCATAGAAATTAGGATTGAAATTTCCAAGCAAGTCGGGCTGGTAACTTAGCAATTTTCACTAGCCCGAAAGAAAATTCACTAGCCCGAAAGAAAATTATGTTTAAATATATATTTTAGTCTAAAAATATAATATAAAAATAAAACATAGAAATGTCATTCAAATTTATTCATTCTCTAGAAAAAAAATTAATTCTCTAGAACAAAGACCCTTTATGAAAAAAGTTTAGTCGCGATTCGTCTGCATTTAAAAAAATAAATTTAAAATAAGTATATTGTTTTTCTTTGTAAGCGAAACTTCTGTGAAATTAGCAAGTGTCTTTATAATTACAAAACTTTTCAATGTGGAGCATGATTTTATAAGCCACTTGCCATTTTTTTAATATTCCATTGTCTGGGGCATATTAATCCATATTAAACACCAATTATCAACAGCTCTGTTGACTGCCTAAAAAATATGACACGCTACTCAACGACAAATCATCTCTTCTATGAGCATTTTGAATGTAATGCTCGTACATGTATATAAAAAAAATATTTGTGGCAGGCAAAGCTATACATTTCCAGCATATTTTGCTTATACAACCCTACTTTTTTCGAGCGATCTTCAATTTTTGGCCGAGTGTTGTCAAATGAGTCAATCTTATAAATCAAAAACACCGCCGTATGATCACATTTTTCTTTACTCAGCCCGGCACCTTTGATCTCTAAAAATCAATACTACTAGGTGTTGTTTTTTGATGTGAATAAACAGCATTGACCATGAAATATACAATGCTGATCACACAGGTGTTCAAACAGGTGTTGATTGCTCTTAATAAATTATAAAGATGTTTTAGGAAGGGATTGGAAAAAAGCTGAAGATGGAATTTATACATCGACTCTTATATGCGAAACTGTTGTATCTGCGTTTTTGTAAATTTTTTAGGAGAAGCAAAAAACTGTTTAAATCTTTTTGCATGCATCTATTAAGATATTTTTTTTAAAAGATCAATACAAAAGCATTATACATTACAGTCCATGATACTTTTTACTACATAAGACGAACAGTTTTTGATTTTGGAAGATACAATAGTATTGCACAAAAAATTCTTAGCGGCTGATGTTCTTCTTTATGCGAAACTATTGTATGTGCACAATTTTCAAATACAAATGTAACTTTTTTGTATTAATCAGTAAATAAAGTTATTATCTGTGTACTGCAAACATTAAAACAAATATATTTTACTCTAATCAAGTTCTACAACAAGATAGGCAGATACAATAGTTTCGCATATAAAGGGGTTGTTGTGTGTGGAGTAAAGGTTTAAACACTGGGTTGGAGACATATATACTGGCATTTAATAAAAAATCACCATTTCTTTGAAGCTTCTCAGTTTTTTATCAGTCTCCATACTTTTCAAAGACCTTTTTCCATATAAATACATGTATTTAGGTATATTTTAATATATTTTTTTAACAAAATCTGTATTTAGAAGTATTCATGTCCTTAAATGCTATTAAGTCAACTTTGATCACTAAAACAATAGTCATATGACTTTGTGGTGAAACCAGCATCTAATATTTTAATGAACTTGGAAGTTCCAACAATTAACTAATTATCTAAAGAAAAATTACAAAGGAAGCTTTCTCTCAAACTTGGAGTATGAGATTTCGATACGACTGTGCTAATGCAAAATACCAGTAGAAAATCAGTGATATTCAGTCTTGTGTGTGTTTCATTGATTCAATGTTTAGGGACATTTGAACCGATAAAATTTGGTTCCATAGTATTATGTTGAAACAAAAACTGAAATTGTCATTGAGAGCTAGGGTTTGGGCCGGCTAACTTTTAACTGACACCCAGTATGAACTTATTGTTAATGTTAACTTAAAACAAGAAACTGGGGTACTTTTGCCAGTGCTTTTTGTGAATAAAAATATATATTATTATTATTTATGTAGAAAAAAATATGTTTTTTTTTCAGCCAGCTATGCAGACTGTTTTGTTGTTTATATATAACTTCGTAAATAAAATGAATAAAAAATCTCAGAAATTCAAAAAAGTGATAATAACACGATCCTGTGAATTTTCGGAATATTATATTTTCCGAAAACTTTTTTTTTATTTTATCGATTTTCTTGCCGTTGTTTTTATCGGGTGATTACAATTGAATTAAATGGAAAAACTGGAATGTTTCAATGCCCTATCTTGTTTAGTTTTCGAGAAAATTGGAAAATAAATTCAATGTCAAACTTCGATTCCGATCGGAATCGACATTTTCCGATCGGAATCCTGAATTTTCCTATCGAAAAATTTTCCGATCGGAATTTTTCCGGTCGGAAGTTTTTCCATTCGGAAAAATTCCGATCGGAAGAGGTGATTCCGATCGGAATGTTTCCTGCGTTCATTGAATTCCAATCGGAATTTATGTTGCATTTATCTTTCCGAGCGGAATCAGTCCTGTGGGAAAAGTTATTCCAAACATTTATTTTAATCGCAACTTATGTCGTATTTATAATTTCCATTTAGTAAAGTCAGTTGTTGTGTTTTCTTGTGAAAATGAAAAAAAATCAAAAATAGAGTGTGATAAAAGAAAAACAAAATGTAAATATTATTTTAAATATACACTCATTATTCTGTAAGTAAGTTATTTTTATTATATTTTGTTGACAAAATCTGACTCTCGTGGTCATGGTTGACAACTTGACGTTGTTGTAATCAACATCGTTTAATGTTTTCGTCAAAATGACGCATTACATAATTATAGATAATTATCTATATATCTCCATTACTTATCCGTTTTAATACGATAGTGCTGATCAAGAAATACAGCAAAATGATATAGATTGAAGGCCTTCATTGTGCTCACACAGACATTGACGCAAGAACTAACACAGCCGTCACATATTACATGTTGTACATGTATGTGTGTAATATATATAGCATTTATTATATGAAGTTATCTCCAGTATGAATCATTGAAGAGGTGAAATTCGTTATTAAATTTCTCATTCCTGCTTTTATTTTTTTAACTTGACGTACTGTGATTTATATTCCAATATCACTTGTCAGACTTACTGATTCCTTTCAGTCCTGTCGGTTATTTTCTCGTTAAAGGTCAATCTCATTCTTTTATGTTGAGACCATATAATGCAGATTATGGAATGTTATTGATTTGAAAATACCGCGTTAAATACCGAGTTAAATGTTTCATATTAAGTTTCATCGTCTTATCGGTAGATCAAAATGGGTACCTATGTTAACTTACTTGTGTAAATTTTGAGCTCAACTAGGTTCTAATCGTTGTGGTTCCGTCACTGCGCATTAACCGGCTAAAAACCGAGACTGAAATATTTCAGGTCAAAAAATAAATCTTTCAAAACTTTCCATCCTTTTTTATTTTAATAAGCAATAAGTTGGTTGTTAGTCAATTACATTTGCATAACGCACGGATACATGTATAACTTCTATATCACCGGCAGAATATGATCTCTTGGTCAGCATTCCTGCAATCGGTTGAGAACTCATTTTAGAAGAGAACATGTTGTATCGACAATGTAAAAGAAATTTACAAATAAGTGTGTTTAAATTCAAAGAGTTATTGTTGTTATTTCACCTAAATTTTACAATAACTATTTTATTTAAATAAGAGAGAAACATGTTATTCAAACATGGAAAAAATCGTGAACAAGTAATAGTATACAGTAGTGTGTTTTAATTACCTTCATCTCAGATTTGATGTAAAAGTTACGTTTTAACTTATATTATTTTGCAGATAATGATTATTAAACAAGAAAGATCGATTTAATACAAGAATCATAATTCGGTTAAAATCTGTATGAAATTAGGATAGTCGCATGGTCTCGCACGATTATGGATACACATAATAGAACTGTTAGTATGAAAAATTCCGATCGGAAGAGGTGATTCCGATCGGAATGTTTCCTGCGTTTATTTAATTCCTATCGGAATTCATGTTGCATTTATTTTTTTCAAGTGGAATCAGTACTGTGGGAAAAGTTATTCGGAACATTTATTTTAATCGCAACTTATGTCGTATTTATAATTTCCAGTCAGTAAAGTCAGTTGTTGTGTTTTCTTATGAAAATGAAAAAAATCAAAAATAGATTGTGATAAAAGAAAAACAAAATGTAAATATTATTCTAAATATACACTCACTGTTCTGTAAGTAAGTTATTTTTATTATATTTTGTTGACACAATCTGACTCTCGTGGTCATGATTGACAACTTGACATTGTTGTAATCTTTCCGAGCGGAATCAGTCCTGTGGGAAAAAGTTATTCCGAACATTTATTTTAATCGCAACTTATGTCGCATTTATAATTTCCAGTCAGTAAAGTCAGTTGTTGTGTTTTCTTATGAAAATGGTCATGATTGACAACTTGACATTGTTGTAATCGTCAACATTCTTTAATGTTTTCGTCAAAATGACTCATTACATAAATAAAGATAATTATCCATATATCTCCATTATTTATCCGTTTTAATACGATAATGCTGCTTAAGAAATACAGCAAAATGATATAGATTGCAGGCCTTCATTGTGCTCACACAGACACTGACGCATGAACTAACACAACCGTCACATAATACATAATTTCGAAGATTATTTCTGATAGAAATCGAAGGAGTATTTATATTTTCCAATCAGTTAAAGCAAGCTGTTGCGTTTTTTCGTGAAAAGTAAACATGTCAATAATGATTGTGTTGAGAGAGCAATAAAATAGTACATATTAAAAAAAATATTTGTCACCAGGTAGCATTCTTTGAAGGGAGCGTTATGCGATGTTACATATAATGTTAAGGACTGATTACCTTCACTTTTGCATAAACAATGATGGTACATCTGTTATTAAGGCTTCTTTAGTAAAATCTACAAAATCAAAAGAGATTCGAGATCAGAAACTTAAGGTGAATTGAGTATACCCAAACAACTGAACATAAGTTTTGGCATCTAACTATGCGATCGTTAGGACGCGAGACCTTTTGTTAAATCACAAAAATAAACCCTTAATATCGAGTGATATATTTTGAAGATTTTATATTCAGATATGCTCTTGAAAACATGTATAAAAATGGTAACATAAAATCGAAATTTCTCAACCAGACATGTTACTTATACAACTGTTTCATGTTTTCTCAATTCTTTGGTGAAAAGTAAATGTCTTTTTTAATTAACTGTGCAAGATACGATTTGGGATGTTGTTAAATCATATTAAAAGGTTAAGTACGCGCAGCAAAATTAATACAATTAATATAATAGTAAAATCGAATGACGATACATTGGTTGATAAAAAAAACACTTTGGAGAAAACGCAGTAGACTTTCATCGTCATAATACTTGGTTATTATTATATAAAATAACGATTTGTTTAACTGTCTTACTAGAATATTCACCATATTTAAATTTCTGATCTTA
The DNA here is from genome assembly GCA_038501625.1 of Corbicula japonica. NCBI lineage: Eukaryota > Metazoa > Mollusca > Bivalvia > Venerida > Cyrenidae > Corbicula > Corbicula japonica. The sequence continues at coordinate 1,308,521 of JAZAYU010000119.1, read as the reverse complement.
TCTATTTTGAATTCCGACAGAATTGTGTATTTCCGATAGGAATGAATCCGACTGGAACATTTTCTTTTGATGAAATTTCCGATGGGAATGATATTGATCAAAACCAAGTTTTCATGAACCGTTACATGTTAAGTTCTTTAACTGTTTGAATAACAAGAAGAGAGTAACATAAAAATTTATTGCGGCATTTCCTTATTCAGTTGTGCATACGAGTTTGTTTTATTTGGCACAAAAAGCACCCATAAAGCTAACAGTACCGCATTTTCAACGTGTGACGTATAGGCTTGAATGTGGAATAAGATATTTCTTTAAATAAGGATCTACAGCTTGAAGTATTCCCCTTAGGAAAATTTTGATTCCACTTTCAGCATGCTTAAGCTTATACGATGCTATGCTGTCAGAAATGAACAATACTTGTGCATGTATTTAATACATTTATAAGTGTTCCATGCGCTATTGATTTTAGATCGAGAATACATCAAATTGAATGTTTTTACTTCATCCGTCACAGTGGTTCTTATTCTCTGCGATGGCGATCCTTACTGAATTGCGCTTCGTTTCTCCAAGGCTAGAAATGCAATTTATTTTTATTTAAGCAAACATAAAGGAAATTAAAGAGTAAACAATACGAAAAACAGACTGTATTTCACGTTCAAAATTTGTAGAACGTAGTCCTGGTGTATTTTTCATAGACGCATACACAATCTCACTAAAGTCAGATCTAACAAAATGTTAGATCTGATGACGGCCCGCAGTCACCGTACGTAAGCAATAGCGGTTTTCCCCCGATTACTATTTTTAGAAATTGCCAACACAGGAAGCGTATTTATAACGCTCGCAAAATGATCTGAAGATGTCATTACATTAGAAATGCATGCAATGCTACATAAACACATATATCACCAGTAAAATATGTCTTACGCAGGCTGTCAACACTTTCCATTAGTTAAAATAATTTTTTTACACTTTCGCGATTTTATAGGCGACAATCTGATTGGTTCAACGGCTTAGTGATAAAAGCATGTTTCAGTTACTCGTCTTCAGATCCTGATAGCGTAGCGGGTTTCAGGAAATGATTTTAATCAGATTGACGCTTACAGGTTGTAAAATAAGTTACTTTTCTTGCCTTCGATTTATGTTATTAACTTGGTCTTAGTAATACAAACGATCTATAATTACAATTTTTTTAGAGTTTATACATTTGGCAATAAATCTATAAAACACGTGTCAGGCACCCAGCTTTCTTCAAATCGGTAAGAAAAATATTTTTCTATTTTACTTATTTTACGATTAGACCATGTAGACTACTAGACAAATTCTTTCACATTCTGCACTATACAAGCACATTCATATCTACAAGTAATCTACAAATCAAATGATAAGTTATAACGAAATGTCCGAAATAAGTTTCATTTTCGTTTGCATTTTGTTGTATTTATGTTTAAAACATATGCCTGATCGGAAAATATTAACATAACTATGATATAATTGACTGCGGCATTTTGTTTGAAATACAGTATTCATTCACTTAAAGTATTTTATTGATTTATTGATACTAAATAGTCAACAAGATTGCTTTCAAATGTTTCGCATAACTGGTTATATAATTTTTTTCATTTTGCCTGTGTATAGAAAAAATATTAACATTACGAAAGACAAAAACAATCATAAACAAAAAACAATATTAAAGCGTTATTAGAGCGGAAGTTGTGGAAATTATTAAGACTGTATAGATACAGATGTTCGAAAGTTGTTTTAAGTGTTTAGTTGCATATTCGAATGTAGGAGTAGTTAGATAAATGCACGTGTTTTAATATGTCATAATACCGGCTGTGTTTCGCGTGATTGACAGCGCGATTCTTGCAAAAAGTAAAGAAAGGCCAACTACACAGAAACGTGGTCGTCGGTAAATAATATTTATATATCGATTGTATCTTAAATTTGTGTTAATCAAAGTTAATAATAAATCTTTATAGTGTGTGTGATAACAACTGAGAATGAGATTCAACCACCTTTAACAAACTCATAATTGAAAATTATTTTCAAAGCTGTTGATTTTTCTATTATTCCGAATCCCATAACTGACTGTGTTAAGATGATGTGTATTGTTTAACATGATTATTTCAATGGTATATGTAAATATTTAATATTGGGTGTTAATTATCCTCTCTTGTTAACTTATTTCGATAAAAAAGAAGAAATGTACACGTTTGAGATCAAAGAAAAAATTGTGACGTTATCAGGATTCGAACCAACGACCTGCAGAACCAGGAGTCAACGACATAATGTTGAAGAACGGTCTATACCACTCGACTAATGCGATATTTGTATGAAGAGAACATCAGTCCAAATATAAACTTGTTCTGGGATCCAGAGGTCTCTTCGCCGGGGGGAGGGGGGCTCCGACCCCCTTCACAAAAAATGGAGGGATGGAAGAAAGGGAGTAGCGCGTTTGGCGTTATCGCACTTCTTTACTCAACCATGCCACCTATATAGCTATAGCTGTTTAATTTGACTGAAAACAGTACACTGTTACAGACGGGAATCTTTTTTAAAAGAGAGAAAGTCGAGTTTCTGTTTTCTTTTTTCCTCGGTGAACCGCGACCGCCCCTCCGAACTCTACGTTTGACATTCTTAAAGCTGAAAGCGGGATTTGTGTATTTCATTTTAATAATGCATAGATTTTGATTACTAAAATAGATCAGATATACGTCTATGCGCTGTCTACGGTAGAATACTAGGCCTAAACCCCATCCAAGAGATCTCCAAAAGATTAGAATTGTTCAAATTATGTCACATCTATCTCATCTACAACATATTTCCCACAATGCGGATAATAAAATTCTTAAGTTGCCATCTATTATACGTTACAATTACGATTAAACAATAAAAAAATACGAAAACAATTCACTGCAGTATTTGCGCTAGTCTGGTTCCCATCGTTTTGTCAACTGTGACGGGCCCGGTCGAGAAGACACTTCCGTGCCGATAACGTAACAAGAACATATGTGTGCTCAAACCAAGCGAAACATTAGACGGGTCTCAGATTTTATCGCATGTATTAGTACAGTGGTTTTATCACTTGTACCCGTCCACTGCTGGATGCGAAATGGACGAGTTTATTTTTGAAAATAGGATGTCATTTCTAAAAATGGACCCGTCCATTTCCTGCCGCCCATTGCCGCAGGCTAACGATTTGTCACCTGCTGCTGTTCTTACATAAATATACACGATATGGTGTAATGATCGAGGCAGATTTAGCTGCAGTCGTTTTTTATTAGATGCGTATATTGTCACATTTTCAATATATGTTGCTAATAAAAATAAAATGTTGAGGTTTAAAGCCTAAAATATTTTAGAGCGAACTAAAGAGTATAAGCGATATCAGATGTTACAGCGAGAATCACCGAATTAATGCTTATAATGAAACATACCACCAAACTTGTGCCCCTATAACCGATGTCCGTGCCGGAGCCGTCGGGGGATCCGCCCCTGGTGCGATATTATTTTGTCAAGAATCATCATTACAGTCAGGGATGATATTTTGTCAAGATTATATTCAGGCGACAGAACGTATATGTCACAGAACGCATATGCCACGGAACGTATTTGTCGCACGTGTGAAATATTCGGTCAATACGACACACTCTTCAGCCGAAATGTGGACATTAAATGTGCCATATTCGATTGGATTTAGCTTTGATATGGCCACCAAAACATATTGGTCACTTACCAAAAAATGAGCATTAAAATGAAAATAACAACGTATATGCTATTAAATGCCTGAATTGTAAATACCAATAGCCATCATCATCATCATCATCATCATCATCATCGTCGTCGTCGTCGTCGTCATCGTCATCATCATCAAAGTCTGCAAGAGCAGCAACTGCAGATTCTGCAATAAAGTTTATTTAATTTATTAAGTTCCTTTGGTCTCTTATTAATTATCAAGTGTCAAAACATTAAAAAGAAAAAATAACGTGTGATGACGAGGTTTGATGATGATGATGATGATGATGATGATGATGATGATGATGATGATGATGATGACGATGATGATGATGATGATGATGATGATGATATTTAAACACGATGAAACGAGTATATCTTATCATTTAAATAACTTTATTTTTTTAAATTCTAAACTTTTATGTTCAACATTGTTATAATCGCCCTGAAACAAGAACCGAGAAGAAAAACAACTACTTAATACTCCTAACTTGCCCGTTCTCCATTTTGTACTCTATGGTTGCGCAATAGATCACTTAAAAATGCGATAAAAGATGCGAGTCGGGATTTCGCATCGCGTTTGCAGGACCCCCTATCGTGATCTTATCGACTTCGTATAGTGTCTTCTTGATCTCGACTTACCAACACATAGATCGGCAGGGCGAAACGATTGTCCCCAGAAACATCAACACATATCCTGGTTTGTAAACCCGTCTGATATACTAGACTGTCATAAGGTAAATAATCGCAAAATTGAAAATGTCATAATTTATTTACTTAGTGGACACAACAAATTTAAAAACATGGGAGTTTAAATAGTTAAGATAATGTTATTTTGTGCAACCATAACATAGTATTATTATAAGGATATTATAATGATAATCCCCGTACAAATATATTCTTAAGGTGTAATAGGTGCTAATTTGTATTTATTAAGATCAGCTATTAATGAAAACTCACCGAAAAGAAAGCGCTTACTTCCTGTTGGAATAGAGCACAGTTTTAAGTTTGTAACCCTTCTGATATACTAGTCACACAGTAAATAATTGCAAGATTAACTATTTCATTCATAAGTTATTTATTTAGTGAACACAACACATTTAAAAAAATAAAATTAGGAGTTAAATAGTTAAGAAAGTGTCATTTTGTAAACACATAACTTTCTGCGGCGCATATAAGGATATTATTAAGATAGTCGCCGTACACGTGAATATTCTTTAGGTGTAATCGGTGCTGAAAATGTGTTCATTAAGAAAAGTAGTTAATGAAAAAAGTGCACGCTTTCTTTTCGGAATAGAGTATAGTTTTAAGTTTCTTTTTTATAAACATTACTTCATCAGGGGTGGAATCCAGCAGGAAAGGGAGGGGGAATAAATGTAGTTAGCGGTATAGTTAAAACTGTTCGACCCAGCGATTCCGAAAGAATCCCGATGTCTCTCATACATGCATTCTCGATTAAAGCAGAGTTTTGACTTATTTTATTAGACCCGAAAAAAAATGTGAATGTATATTTAAAAGCAGGCAGTTGAAAACTATTCATTTATCTTGTATATACGAACTTTCGTTAAAATCAGAAAACCAATAAAGTAAACTTGCAAAGAAGCAATTGCACGACATTTGACATTTAGTAGACAAATTAATAATTTATTCAATCAAAATTACCCTGTATTCCAATTAACAAAAAGTTCATAAAGATATCTAATTATAAGTTTTCATCTCAATACGTATTGTCAACATAAACTGCTAAAACGAAATCAAGAGACGCATTAATCATTAACTAACTAAATTCCAGATTCCCACATTCCTACAATTTTAAGTTTCGTTACTAAACACAATGATGATGATGTGTTTGAAACAGTATCAAGCATTAAACACAATATATTTACTTGTAGACTTTAATTACCTTATGAGATTTAAATCCCGTTTGTAATTATGATGAGTGATATAAAATTTAATTTTCAATATTTAGAAAGCTTTTTATGTTGTTAAAAAGTCCAAAAATACTAAGGTGTAGATTAATAGCTAATCATTATTTCCCTCTAAACAGGAATTTTCCAAAGAATTATGAACAATGACATTATGGTGTTATAGTAACGTTAATTTTAACCTAGCTAGTGCGCCAAAAGACGGAAGTACCGAGGTTAATTCAAACTAATAAAATAATTAAATCACCAAATTCAGTTATTTTGACTTTAGATTCTTATCGCAAATCAATTAATGCGGATATGAAAATGATGAAGGAATCATCAATTATTACAACTCCGCCTCACGAATCACGTTATCGCGTTACTGTGTTGCTTTTTTCTATTGGTTGATGTTTATAAAAGAGGCGTTCCTTTTCAAAAGGCGACCAGCGTGCTATAGATTAGGGACGATGGTCAGTTTTGGAATCGAAAGTCCCTCTGTCATCCATACACTAGTTAACTAATACACTTCTGGAGGCGCCGAACATATCGATTGATATGTTCGAAAGTGTGTACATGTATTAGTATTTTTAAAACCAAAAACACCACAAGGAGTGAAACCGATTCTTTTATTAATAGTTTCAAATCGCTAGACAAGTCGATTTGTTACACACGCGAGTTTAGTGAAATAAATGACACGAGCCTGTTTCGTAAAATAAATAAAAAAATACTACTAGGCTTAGGTATGTTCAAGTCGGATTTCTAGAAGTCGTTTATTTCGAAAACTCAATAATTTCTTATTTCCATTCGTTGAATAAAACGTGTCATAAGTCTTTGAGATGTTTTTCTACATGCTTTGCAATCAATGACATCGAAAAATGGTATTTAATCACATATGTGTCACCTGAACAGGGTTTACATCGTTCACTTCTCAGAAATAACCTAATGATTATGTATCGAAAAGCAAACGGTGAAGATCCTGATCAGACGACACGGATGTGCCGCCTGGTCTGGATGTGTACTGTTTGCTAATGGATAACAGCCGTGTCCCATGAAATAAAGAATTATAACAGTAGCAATTATACAACAAAATAATAAAACGCAAGTATATTTCTTTTATATTTTTATTAAACTGTGATTGTGCAAGTATTGTTTGATTTATATAAAATTTCCATGTTCATCATGTTTTTATTCATGCGTTAAAATCAATTAAATTTAAGTTACATATAGTCGTTATCTAACATTAACAGATTAAACATAATAATTTACATTTCAAAACGTTATAATAGTCGGAATAAATAATTTCAAATATTGCAGATATGGAAAATAGTACAAAAGTCATAAAAAAATAGTTGGAAAACAAAAAAATACAGAAGCAGAGCGATCGAGTTTTAACAGGTATTAGAGAAATGGAGTTATGGACACGTGCCATTAATGAGAAATTCTCAATTCGGTTTGACTCCGATCATTAAATTAGAGATGTAAAATGTAAAACGTTTCAAGTCAGAATTGAAAATTTTCTACCGTGCTGAAAACGGTAGCTATCAAAAATGATGATTATCTGTTAAAATTATGCTATAAAACTTTTTTGTAAAGCGGGAGCTTAACTTTAGCGGATCGGAAGGGTATGCTACTATGCTGAAAAAATGATAGCTAACACAAAAAGACGATTTTCTGTTATTTTGCCGAAGTACTTGTACTTAAATTTAAATATTCCCTGTGTTTCATATTTTTAAAGTATATTGTCAATATCAGTTTGATACTTAGTTTAATAATTGATAATCTTTAATTCTCTGTAAGCGGTTGACACTTTTATTACCAATAAGATGTAGATATCCCTTAATGTTGTCATGATTATATTGCCCGAGGCAGATAAATTATCGGAATTTTAGGGATTTTACATCCGTACACATATTCAACCGTGACCGCATATTAAGAAACAACTTATTTAAAAATACGAGCGAAGGAATACCATTCATTATTAAAGATCACCTAAATGCATTTTAGAACTAAGGTTTTATATTGGACACATAATTTATTAGTTAATGATTGTTATTAATAATTAAAGTGAACTTAAATATGAATACAAAAACTTAATATGTGTTCTTTCGGCACGAAAGCGGATTTAACCCTGTAATAATTTTCCGCATTGGTTGGGATCTTTTAAAACTAACTTGATAAGAAAAGAAAATCGTATATTTCGTTGAATACAAGAAAATCAATAATAACAAAAACATCACCATCAAAAATAAATACAACAATACTTTGTATTGGACACATCATTTACACGCCTTCGCTATTTCCCGCGTACATAGCGTCCCCAATTGATAAAAGATCTTATTGGTAGCGAGTCCTTTATCGCAAAAAATACACGTTATGAGGAATGTGTCTTGTTTTCATTAATTCGCATCAGGTTTCATTTTACAGCAGGGGTGAAAATTATTAATTTATTTAGTGCATAATTGAAATGCCACCTTCTTCATTTCACTAAACCGCGAATTCAAGTTAACGCCCCAGGCCCAAGCAAGTCGATAATCGATAAATTCTTTAATCTCAACGGAACTTCTTTAAACACGAATCATATTTCGTGTTTAAAGAAGTTGCGTTTCTAATTACTTTCAGCAGGTATATTTATCGTCAAAGAAATTAGAAGCGCAACTTCATTAAACACGAAATATATAAATCCAGATATATTTCCTGTTTAAAACATTTGCGTTTCTAATGTGTTTAACTTAAATTATATATTGGCTCAATTTTTGCCTTTACAAAATTCAGTAAAGCATAACTTAAACCTCAAAACAGGCAATCTCACTAAAGTCAGATCTAACAAACTGTTAGCGTAGCGGTTTTCTGGAGATGATTGTAATCAGATTGCAAAACAGGATTCGCAATAATAACAGGATAGCGCAATAACTTTTTTCTATGTGAAGGTAATATCAATAAAAACTTATCTATCACATTTTTATCAGTTTGCACATATTTTTTTTATTTTTAAATTAAGAGAACGACCATAGTTTAAAGGGGGCGGATCACTGGTTTTATAAAACATTAAAAAGAAAATACTGGGGCGGATCGGGAAAGTGTTCAGTGAGGTTGTTTGAACCCTTCTTTTTTTAGGAGGGGTGTGGCAGCAATGTTTTATATTCAACGAGACTTTGGTAAGAAAGTTGGAAATTATCAATATCATGCAACTGCTGCAAAAGAACCCCATTTCCAGAAGTCCTACGTCCGACCTTGAATATGTATGATGCTGAGGTAGTTAACTTTTAATCTCAAAACAGAATATCGCAGTATACTTCAAAATTTGTTCTATACTTTAATGCGCGTGTTGTTAGCGTCGTCACAATACTAATTGTCATTGTAATCATAATGATCAACTTTGGCTTGGTAATTCAATTGCAACTCAATTTCAGAATGATTTTTTAAATTTGTTCCAGAAAACATAAAATAACACACAGATAAAGCACTTACACTAAAATCTTTAAAAATGCCTTCGGATGCTCAATATGCTTACTGTGATTTAACTTTTAGGACCTGTTCCGCATTCAAAGAAAACCTTATCATACATGTAACATAAAGCCCCGAATATAAGAATGGAGACCAGTCTCACAGGTCAGCAATCCAATGATAAGTTAACCTGTCTCAGAATTGGCAAATGGAAATTCGCGAGCATAGACTGTTTTTCTTTCTCTGTGTTATACATTTGGAGCTTCTTATTAATATGTATTTTCAGGTATCGCAGAGTTGAGATCTCTCCGGAAACGAGCGAGAGCTCGCGCAAATATTATCACGCGAAAAGATGTTTCAACTAGATGATTGCTAACTCGGTTACTGAATTTCCAACCTTAAGTATATTTGATTTTACAAGTAATTTTATGCCGAGTCTTAGTTTTATGCATACAATTTTACCACGTTATTCAGATTAGCTATCTCTTAAGCTTACACAATTACGTAATGTAATAAACACCATCAAGCCATTTCTGAACGAATAAAGTCCTACTCCAACTTCAAATTATTAACACGACAAGCATTAACCAATCAACCATTGCAATTAATTTAGTATTTATAAGTTTACTTAATACACGTATCCACAAAATTCTAAACATCATGAATTGAGGGAATACCGATATACACCGCAAAATGACATTTTAAGAGTCAATTTAAAGTCAATTTTTTATTTAAAAACAGGATCATAAGAAAGAAAAGAAAGTACCTTATGTCTAGCCTTTACATAGCCTGGAATTTCAGGCGATAAAATATTTTGTTTTCTTCAATTCCAATTATTGATCTTAAGCCAGTCTACATCCTTCCATACATACATCTTTCTCAATGCGGTAGGGCAGAAAATAGACTGGCTACGATTACATTTTGTTAGGATGCATATAGCTATAAAAAGACAAACAAACTTATTATCAGACCAGAATAATTAGGATAGTGCAGATTATAGAAGTGATTACAAATAATCATAGAAAATAGATAATAAGGAAAAAAAGTATTTAAGAAAAAGAGTGATCGGGTTTTAACAGAGGAAGTTATTTGTTCATCATTTGTGGAGGATCTTTTTAGGGTCTAAATAATGCGTTTTACAAAGAAAACCCTCTATGAACCGCTCGTTAAACTGTTGCTCTCTTGCAGTGGCACTCTTGCAGTAGCACCCACACTGGAAATGATCTGTGTAGCCAGGCTTAATGTTTCATTCACGGAGAAGAAGCAGTGATACGAGTATATGTCAGTTACTAAATAAGAAATGGAACTATGGACATTTGTCATTAGTGATATATTCGCAATTCGGCTTGATATCGATCAATATTTCAGATGTGAAAAATATTACCCTTTAATGGCAGAATAAATTGCTGCACATATTTTGTAAGCGGTTTGATAATTTTATAACTGATAAGATGGCCATATCCATTAAAGTTATCATGGTAGTGTTTGCTCAAGGCAGATAATTTATCGGAATTTGAGGGATTTTACATGCGTAATAATATATTCAACTTAGAACTAACTTTAAAAATTAGCAGAGAAAACGCGCATTATAGGATTATCTGAACTGCATTATTATTCGTAGAAATAAAGCTTTATATTGAACATTTACTTAGCATGTGAAAACCCTGACACAAATGTTTTTTTACAGAATTAAATAGACGAATTAATAATCAAATTGAACTACAGAAATAAATACAGAAAGTGTATTCGCGTTCTTTACTGCCGACGGAAACCCGACGGATTGAACCCTGTTATAAAATAAATATTAGTATTTTGCCAATAATAATTTCAACCACTAAGTCAACCACTAAGTCGGTAAGTGTTTATACACGAGCAATCTAAAACTTTAGCCGGTCGCGCGGCTGCGCTGCGCTATGCTGATTTAAGTCCGTAAATTCATTAACCTTTATACATACCCAATAACCTGACGATTTATTTATATGAATGAACAGCCGTATTTAAATAAAAAATATCTTTGTAGTAATTTATTTTATCATGTCCCATGCATATTATAGATAGTCAATTATGAAATTAAATATCAAAATGATTTTGACAATAAACTGTAGAACTATGCAACACAATAGATATTTAAATTTAGATGTAAGTTGTTATCTTTTACTTAAATAAAAAACATGTATTCAACATTTCAGCTAGCTACCTTATTTCAGCATGGTAGCAAATTAGAAAAATACTGGATTTCCATTGAACAAAATAATTTTTTATCCTTTAAATTAGCGTTCAAATGACTGATAAGATGTCTAATTAAAAATATATTTTGTTCTTCATTGCGCCATGGTAATTAAGAACAGCTCGCATGTTCATTACACATATATGTTCATTAAAAGCCGTTTTAAAATGTAACTTATTTAGAAAGTTTAACATACGAAACACGTTTATAAGGTGACACTTATAAGCTACATTTGTGCAAATAATCTCTGAATTGTATGAGACCACCATTTTTAAGTTTTATTAGCATAAGTAATATTTTAGCCCTGAATAATGTTTTAATGTTGGGTTATATTCTCCATGAAAACATTTTTAATTTGTTACGGGGTATCTAATCTGCATACTGCAGAAACTACCTCACTGGACTATTGGACCCCAGAAAACCAATAACGCTTGATAAGATCTTCGGCAGAGCGATAGATTATTTAACCGATATACCCTTAAGGCAAAAATCGATAAAATAAGAGCGTGCACATTCTTAAGGTACCTTTTACTATTTACAACAGATAAATGCATATAGATGACTTTAATAAATTCAGAATTTGTTTCTTTTCTGGTTGGACACGTTTAAAGCTTTGGTGCCTCAAAATGTAAATTCTATATTTTTATGAATATTACAACAACAACAATTTTGACTTTACGAAATTTATCATAACTTTACTATCACCAGCAAAACAACAACACCAAATCATATTGAAAGTAAAACACAAAGCATTGATTGAGTCTAATCTCTATAACTCACAAAAATTATACATGATCGTGTGATTTTACGAATTTGCAGTTGTTGTTGTTTTTTTCATTTTAAAGCTGGAGTAAAATAGTTTTATTTAAATGCTGAAATGGCACCTTGTTAAACCGTCTCCATTCAACCGCGAAATAAGGTAAATGCCGCGAGAACGATTATCGATTCAGCGCAATATGTATCGGCTCCCTCCTTTTGAGAAAATTAAAAAATAGTCTAACTTCAACCTCAAAACAGACTATCGCAACATAATTTTTCCAAAGAAAAAAATTTATCACTTGAAAGATAAATTTGTCTTCTTTTAGGATCCGTTTGCACCTAAGCTTTTATTTTAATAGAAATAGTGTAACTAATTCATTAAAAACTAACAGATCGCCGATTTTGCACGATTTTCCATAGAGTATATAGGAGGCTGAGGTGGTTAACTTTAACCACAAAACAGACTATCGCAATATACTTCAATATTTATTAAATAAATATATAAATGTCAAGCAAAGATTTAATTTTATGAAACCGTTTGCACCTAAGAATTGAGATGAGCAGTAAAAAAAGTTATGAACATTAAACCTTTAAGTGCCTTCTTTATTCTATATAGCGAAAATTTCGCTTATCGAATAACCCGGTGAGGTAGTTTTTGCAGTATGAAGACTAAATTAAACTTATTTACATCTTTAAAATAATTTAAAAACTCATCATTTTAAAGCGTTATTTTTCTCAATAAGGACATTTTAATTCAAACAAGAAATATCTTTAAAAAAGATAAACGGCGTTGATGGAAGTTTAACATATACATGTATATAAGAAAGAAAGAAATATATGGAGGCGAAGCAGATACAGTTTAGTTATTTTATTTTATGTTGAAGCTGTTGCAAAAATTTCATACCGTGATACTAAGTCGATTAAAGAAGCAATGTCTTACATTAAGTCTTGATCTACATTTATTCAGTTTCAGTAAAATACCTATTGTAGAGTTAGAACTCAAGATGAATAAATGTCCTTAAAATTTAATAAATATAAATAATAACAGCTTGTTACAAGAGCGAAATTTACGTAAATTAATTTTAAAAACAGTTTTGCACCTGAGTATGAACCCGGGGCCTCCGCTTGCGAGGCTAGAGAGTTAGCCACTACACTACAGAGAACTAGAAATATCTGCATTTCTCTTTCGTTTTACACTGTGTATTGTACGCAAGTGTTAACCTGACACCCAAGAAAATTCCATATAAAATTGTATTTAAGCCATCAATATTGACTTAACTGGTTATTTAAATCGTAAATATGTTGTTTTTTTTCTCTAATACAATAATCGCTTTTAAAAACGAAAATGCTCGAACATGTAAGTGCCAGGTAAATATTTAAACAAAATATAACAATCGTTACGGTAATCGTAAACAACACCCACTATCAACCAATCGAAATAATCTATTTGATTTTCCCGCTGCATAATAATAAAAATCCCACTAGATACCTCTCCACCCTGCTAGATGCCTCACTGGTGTAAATAGCTTCCAATCGAAATAGTTTATTTCATTTTCCCGCTGCATAATAACAGAATACGAGTATTATTCACAACATTTCATTGGTCGATAAACTAGGTCAAAAGTGAGCTTAGACAGCTAACGCCGAAAAAGGTAAAGACCACTTTTCCAGCGATCGCTTATCAAGCGATAAGTGAAACCCCGCCTGCAACATCGAGTGCGCATGCGTGAAAGATAACTTTCCCAGGTCAGCTCAAAGATAATACGCGCTAAATAAAAACATTTTGCTGAAAATCTCAAGATTATATACTGAGCGAAATGTGAAATAGGATGATATCAATGCATGGCTGATATAGCATTGTTTTCTGCCGTATCTTCCCAATCAGAACCAATTTAGTCAAATATATGCATTTGATATGCGCATCTTAATGTCTTTTTAATTAATGTTATAAGTTTAGTTTATATAAGCAGCACAACTGCACCGTGCGGTTTTATTTCTTCACTCGCTTTTATTCAAATGTATGGGATCTGTTTGTTTTGTCAGATATAAGCTTTGAAATGTATAATTATTAGTAGTAAAGATTTAATCCAACTATAATACACTGAAAACGAAATCTAAATCACTTTAAGAAAAGCAACCTCAGAAAAAAGCAGCGAATTTTTATTTCAATCATCATTATATTTTACGGAAACGTTTTCCCAAAGAAATAGTTTATACATACTTTTACATTTTAGGCCTATGTTTAATATTTTTAATGTAAAACGGCGCCACCGTCTTACATAAAGCGAGCGAAAATCGCTACAATCGTTACTATCAAAACTGAAATTAGTTCAATTAAAAATTCACTCGAAATAGCCATGAATAATGAAGTTAGAAGTAGTTAAAGCCCCAGCCCTAAACTTAAGTAAGAATATACTATTGAAAAATCATATTTGTCCATATAGACTCTAATATATAAACTCTCTAACAGAACACAAAATGTCCGATCGAATTCTTCTTATAGACAGGATTTTCAACGATATTGTTAAATTATAGTTAACGAACTTTTAAGAAGCTAAATATAATGGAGCTATATTTAGCACCGACGAAGAGACCACTACATGCGCGATCTCGATTTCTGTGACGTTTCGGAAATCCTACTTTCACTTTTAGTCGCGCGGACCAAATTTATTTTAGCAACTTAAAATTTTATTAGCCCGAACTAATGCTGCAAACTTGTGCCTATAGTTCCAAATACATGTAATGTTTCATACAAGAGCGGGTTAAATTGAAGTAATGCCGCTTTAACTTGTCTCATATGTTATTTACAATGAAAAACACATAATATAATTATAATCTATCTGTCAATAAAAATGTTGTCTCGCATTCTTAATACTTAACCTAGTTTTTGTTTTAAATTGGCCACTTGCATGCCAACAATAGATAATAATTTTAAACACATGCATGTCCCATAACTCTACCATAACCAGTTTCTATAGTTAAGACGTTTCTACTAATAAACAATGAAATCCGTGATAAAACGTGTTGATGGGTTAGCATTATTTCATTTAAAAGTAGGGATTAGAGTTTGGAAAATCTGAAAATCAACATTTCTCAGAACTATGTACAGCGAAACATCGCTATTCATATCCAACTTTGCTCATCATCGGTTAGCAAAAATCGATAACGAATTTCTTAATAGATTATGAAGGAACAATTCAGTTTTTGCTTTACTACATTTTTATTTCTAAAACAGTCGAAAAAACCCATAGTACATATTAAAGATAAATTTCTGCCGATTAAGATGGTTATTTTTATTTTAATTTATCTTAACGATAATTTGGTCCTTTTTGACTTTGAATATAGCCACCCTATTTTCCCTTTTATTTACATAGAAACTGTAGAGAAAGTTGTATTTTTTCGCTTATCCTTACGTATTCTATTGTTAATATCTTTTATCCAAATTATAAGTTTTAAAAAATCCAGGTTACATATTTTGCAAAAAATATTAAGCTATTGTTTAAACTAATTTTTATTAAATTAAATTTAAAACATTTTGGTCCTTTTTAGCTTTTTCTAACACGACTATCGAATAGTTTAAGTGAAAATTTAAGTCTCCGTAAATTTGCGAACATTCCCGATATTTTACGATCATTGACGGAAGATTGTTTAATTCGGCAGTCAAATGCAGAAAACAATAGAGCCTTACTAGTTTAATTTGTAGAAGTTGGAGTATTGTTTTGAAATTGTGTGATATTACTTTGAATTAAGTAGAAACACTAAATTTTGGCGAATCCGTCAATATTTTACACATTTCATAGGCGGAAACAAATACTTACTAAATAATTCATGGCATTTAGAAATAAGTATATGCCTTTTTGATATAGTTGTAAAATAAAATCCGATTGATATAATAAACCCAGACGAAAGTCGAAAAAGGTGATTATTGTAACAAATTACAATGAACCCCAGGTCAATCAACAGGTAAGAAATGTGACAGTTTGTGTATTAACAATATGTCACATTGAGCAAAGATCTATATATTACATCTATCTATATTGGTCTTTGCATCGAGTCACAAAAAATGTCAATCATAAGAAAATGCATAAAGAAATTAAAGTCTCATCTATATGCAAGCCTATCTAAAACAAAAACCACATATATATTAAGATAACTTAAGTACATGTTACTTAATTTAAGAAGTTAAAATGTAAATTTTATCCAAAATTTATATCGTAAAATGCAATCGGAAAATTGAAATTGTTATGTTTAGGGCATATTTCTAAACACATTTGAAACATAAGCACGTAATGATGTACCCAACTGGAATTAAAGTTAGAACAAATAAAAACTATCGCATCGTAATCTCTTCAACATGTATCGAGATTACATTGTAAGATTTTTTTTCAGTAAAACATAATAATTCAATGAACTGTTATTCTTTAATTATTTTGACAAACAAGAGCGCAACAGTAATAGAACGAATTCGGGATTTTATTAACTGATCGAAAAATGCATCATTAATTTTATTGTACCCCCTCCCAATAAATAACGCGTTGTAAAAACAAAGTTATGACAGATCAATAATTAATATGTTTTATGGCTTATTTCCTGTACCGTGTTTAAACAAGGTAAATGGTTCCTATAAACAATGAACCTAGCAAATGCATCGATTCAATGAATTTAAAAGTGTGCCGATTTGTTTTTTCGGTGTATATAGAAATTGAGAAAGGGCAAAGACCTATATATTACATCTCTATATTTATCTATATTTATCTATATTTGGAAAAGGCTACACATTCTGTCGCTTTTTATTATGACTGAATTTGAATTCTTTAATGTATTAAGTTTACAAATCGTTTCACCAATTGTAAACATATAAAAATTGCTTTCCAATTAATTCATTAGTGCAATAATAAGGATGAAATGGAACAGGCAGAAGTTATATATCGCGGGGCTTAGGATTTTAAAATAAATAAAATAATCGGACGTCTATGTGCCCAAAACCAAATTTAAGAACTCGGCACTAAGTTACACAGAACTGATAAAAACGAAAACATTGTTGAACGTATATTAACATGGTCTACCTCAAGCCTGTGTGTAACTTTTGCGATATAGGAAAACTGATATTATACACTAAATTATCTTAATTATAAAGTATTGAATACTACTTTTGTTGTTATGTATAAAACTTTCAGAGATATATACATAATCAAAATTATTTATTGCTTATTTATTTATTCGTGTTACCTGCGTGCTAATATTTTCTCAAATGTTAAACTTTAACATTTTTGATAAATTTTGTAATTTTGAAAATATTTCTTTTACTTTCTGATTTCATTAATCTATTAAATTTATCAATTGTTGGCTAAAAATTTCTTCATATATATTCGTTTAAAATATTCGAGTCATATTAACAAAAAGTGGTATACGTTTTCTATCATCTTATAATAATAGCATTAACAGATTCTGTTTTCCCTTGTAACACCCATGTACCGTCAAGTTTCAATATTTAAGATACAACTTTTATAATACGAACTGAATGCTTAATGATGAAACAATTTTGTGCTATTTTATTGGTTTTCCCCTCCGGCGCAAATGACATATTTTATTGACCCTAGACTTCGTTAATCTCCGATAATCTGACGACTGATAAGAAGGGCAGATAATTGACAATACCACATAGTCAACGCCGTACACTCTCCCTTTATGAGATGATGAGCAAAGTGCCACATGCAGGGTTGAAGGTTATAAATCCGAGATTGGAAACCAGTCTCAAATCTCAAGCATCTGATTGGCTGAAATGGCGACTGGTCGCCATTTCAGCCAATCAGATGCTTGAGATTTGAGACTGGTTTCCATGCTCAGTTTTATAACCTTGGGCACAGTAATATTCAGCTTCCCTCTGAATAATTCAATCTAATTGGTAAGATGATACTGTGTATCTGTACATATTTGCTAAAATAAGGCTAGATAATCTTGAGGTTATGTTTGGTTTGTAGAAAACCGCAACAGGCGGAAGAAGACATAAAACAGATTTGTCATGCTCCGAGTTTTTTGCAACTTATCTACTAGTTATATAAGTGTCGGAAAATGTTTTACAAATGTCCTGTTTTGTCAATAACGTTGATCAAAAGTTTATAATATTTGCCTTTCACTAAAACACATCTGTCTGTTGTGTTCAACTTTTTGAAACAAAGTTCATACTCTCCGTAGTGTAAACTAAACATATATTCTGTACCTTTATCATGCCAGATGCTTTTCAAGTTCGGAAAGAGGAAACACGCTCGAAACCCATATCTGGACTTATTGGAGAGTGTTGTAATACACTGACAGTTTTCCGACTTCAAGATCTGAACTAAAAATGATGATTTATATGCTGTTTAAGTCCTGTTGAACACGTCGTTTTCTCATGTTTTTCGAATTATTTTCTTACATTTAGGACCAGCAATTTACACGATTACTTCTATTTCTGACGAAAATTGCGTGTAACATCTTCTTTGCTAAAGTGTTCGTGGCGGCGGTAAAGTGTTTCCACGTGCATACAACCAGTGCTGTTATCATTAATTAACGACCTAAAAAATTGCTGGGCTTATGCACTACTAGGACTGTAGTACTCCATTAAAAGAACTAAGACTTATTTATTTAAACTCGATAGTGAAACAAGTTTTTTCGGCGTTAGCTGTCTAAGCTCACTTTTGACCTAGTTTTTCGACCAATGAAATATTGTAAATTAAACTTATTATGCAGCGGGAAAATCAAATAGATTATTTTGATTGGTTATTAGTGGGTCTCGTTAATGATTACCGTAACGATTTTTATAGTGTGTGTTAGTATTTACATGGCACTTATATGTTCGGGCATTTTCGTTTTTAAAAGCGATAATTGTATTGGAGAAAAAGATATTACGGTATAAATAACCAGTTAAGTCAATTGATGGCTTAAATACGATTTTATATGGAATATTCATGGGTGTCAGGTAAACACTCGAGTACAATACACAGTGTAAAACGACAGAGAAGTGCAGATATTTCTGGTTCTTACTGGTTCCTTTCTCGTTCCTTTGATACTGATTGTTAATTTCAAGTCCAGAAATTCAAAACGCATTGCTGTAGTGGTTAGCACACTCGCCTCTCAAGCGGAGGCCCCGGGTTAAATACTCGCGGGGGACACTTTCTTTTAAAGTTAATTTACGTAAAAGTTGGTAGATTTCGCTCTTGTAAGAAGTTGTTATTATTTTCATTTATTGTATTTTAATAACATTTATTCATCATTAGTGCTAACTCTACAAGAGGTATTTTATTGAAACTGAATGTACAGTTAATGTTAGACATTCTTCTTTAATCGACGTATTATCACCAGACGAAATTTTTGCACGGTCTTTATTTATTTCTTTCTTATATATAAAAATCTTTTCCATCAACGCCGTTTATCTTTTTTTAAAAGATATTTCTTGTTCCTACTTATATTAACCTCAACAGTTCAATGAAAGATCTACGGCTTCAATAATAACTGATCATGCAAGGTTAAAAGCCGGAAGAATATACCTCTTGGTAAAATTCGGCCTACTATACATTGAATAATGAGCATGAATGTCTTTAGTTTGTGAATTGTTTGTATACATGTAATAAATCCATATTTGTGCAGGTATTTTTATATCGTGTTTGTTTTAATTTAAGAGCATTCTCCACTTGTTGTTGCACTTATATCGTTTAAATGATTAACTGTATTACATTGTATCACTTCTATCTAGAAAGTATGGATAAACATGTCCATTTTTACATGTTTATACATTGCAGCAGAGTTCACGTTGCTTTTTTCGGTTAAGTTTAATAAGTTCTGGCCTGTTCCTTTGTAGTCATTTAAACGGACTTGAGTATTCGGTGTCATCCTAGCGTGACGCTACTAATTGCAAGTTTGTTCTCCCAATTTTCGCAATATTGATAAAAATCTGCCGATATACTCCTGGGGTTTGCAATATTAACCAGACAGCACGGACTTAAACTGGAACACAACTGGAACTGAAATGAATTGATCTTCTTATATCGATCCCCTTGCTGAGTCGATATTGTAACAGGTACTGTCAAAGAAAATAATTCACTCGCACATTATTGCCTCGTTGATGGCCCGTTGCTAAGCAACTGCGTCCTGGGATAAACGGTCCACGTGTTATGGGTATTTACCAATGGGTCGATATCGATATTGCTTGGTCCTGAAAACCATTGTGCAATAACAATAATATGAACAGATAGAAAAATATGTTTGAGGAGAGATATATCGAAGTTTGATAGTGTTTTTCAAATCAGACACTGGACTAGTCTAAATAGTGACGTCATCGTCGAAGGAAAGTTCAGCAGAAAATATAAGAAATTCTAATGATGGCAGTGCTAACTTAAAAAAGTATTAAAAGATGTAAATTATGTCATGATTTACAGGTAAGCTGTTATTAATAATAATTATTTTTTAATAATAAGTGTGCAGTTTTTGTTGTGTTTTTTTCATAGTATTTACAGTATTATTTTATTAAAAATAAAACACGTCAGCAAACCTTAACAAAAACACACGTATGCTTTCACCATCATACTTTGAAAATATCAGAAATGGGTTGGTGTTTGTGTTTCATCTTACTAGTTTCCTAAAGTGATTTTCTTATACATGTAATAGCAAAATGAGGATCCCGCCATTTTTATCTACCCGAACATTAAATATGTATTTGTTTTTGTGTTAACAATACAAAACAATACATTTGTTTTGTCTTTATACACTCAACATTTAACATCATAAGTTAAAAAAATTAACACAACACATTTTGCTTTTTTTCTATTCAAACATTAAATATTTATCGTTTTGCGATTAAAGTACAATGCAAAGCAATTTTTCGTCGGTATACTCTCAACATTTAACAGCACAAGCTAAAAAAAGCTTTTGATCGACATAAACTCTAAAATATTTTATATTCGCTACACATTTCCCAACACATTTAACCGTGAAAAGATCATTGAAAATGTTAAGTATTACAGAACAAAACAGAACAGTTCTGTTCTGTTCTGTTTAGAGTTACAGGAAATTTTTAATATATACTTAAGGACAATGAAAACTCACGGTCGGGATAATTGCTTTTTAACAAGGAAAATATATTTATTATAAAGACTTTTTCACAGTTCCATAAAAGCGAATGCATTACGGTCATTCAGATACCAAAATTGTGAAAATTGATTGCATTATAAAAAGTTATTGCGTCATAAAGACAATACCGCAAAAATGAAAAGTAACACTTTTGGCTAATTGTGACAATGAACAACAGGAAACAAATTGAACCAATTCATTGTCACAACTTTTGATTTTTTGGGGTACTGTCTTTATTACGCAGTACCTTTTTTATTATACAATCAATTTTCATAATTTTGGTATCTAAAGGACCGCAATGCATTCGGTTTTTGAAACTATGAAAAAATATTCATAAGAAATATATTTTCCTTGTTAAAATGCAATTATTCCGACCGTGCGTTTTCATTGCCTTTAAGTATATTTTGGTCGTAATAAAAAATCCTCGATCAATCCTAGTTCAACGACATCGGAACGTGCGCCCGCAGAGTACTATGAAGTCTCGGGATATCACAAACATCGGCACGTGCTCCCGCAGAGTACTATGAAGTCTCGGGATATCACAAACATCGGCAAGTGCTCCCGCAGATTACTTCGAACTCTCGGGATATCACAAACATCGGCACGTGCTCCCGCAGAGTACTATGAACTCTCGTGATATCACAAACATCGGCACGTGCTCCCGCAGAGTACTATGAACTCTCGGGATATCACAAACATCGGCACGTGCTCCCGCAGAGTACTATGAACTCTCGGGATATCACAAACCTCGGCACGTGCTCCCGCAGATTACTTTGAACTCTCGGGATATCACAAACATCGGCACGTGCTCCCGCAGAGTACTATGAACTCTCGGGATATCACAAACTTCGGCACGTACTCCCGCAGAGTACTATGAACTCTCGGGATATCACAAACATCGGCACGTGTTCCCGCAGAGTACTACGAACTCTCGGGATATCACAAACCTCGGCATGTGCTCCCGCAGAGTATTATGAACTCACGGGCATGATATCACAAACATCGGCACGTGCTCTCGCAGAGTACTATGAACTCTCGGGATATTACAAACATCGGCACGTGCTCCCGCGGAGTACTATGAACTCTCGGGATACCACAAACATCGGCACGCAGACTTATGTTGAATTGTAACATTAAAGATTGATTTTTATTGACTTAGTTAAGTGCGAAACACGATTATTTATTTACTTCCAATACTATTACACTAAGAAAACACTGAAAAATATATCGAACTTACGACAAAACATAGAAATGCGCACCGGAACATTTCAAAATCAATATTCGCGATCAAATACTATCCTATTTTTTTTAAATAACTCAATTTCAGAGAATGTGCAACGCGTTAGCACAAAAATTATTTTGAAACATCAAAATAACAGACCGGAACAGAAGAAAACAAATATTTATTTATTTCAGACATGTAAAGAAATACATTGTCTTACCAGACTGTATGTTCATATTATTTACAACAACGTCACTAAATTTGTACAAATTATGTTTTTTGTTTTAGTTTCTTGATAATTTTATATTTTAAAACGACATCTTTACCGTAACAAAGGACAATAAAAAATTGAATCACAGAATGTTATAGTGAAGATTTAATAACTGAATAACAGAGCTTCCTTAAGGGCTCACTACACTTCTCCCCTGCACTTTCATCGATAAAAAGAAAATTTTCAAAGTCTCAATCATGGATTTCTCTTTTAGTAGTTAAAAGTTCTTTACAAAGTATATAACATTTTCTTGTCAGTATCATTACACTCACGTAGGAATTTAAAATTATGTTTTGTATCACTTAGTTTTTGTGAATTTATGTAAATAGAATTTTAAGCAATTTTTAGGTCTAGCTTTTTTTGTTTTACTTTCTTTACTTTTCTAATGTACCTTACTATATGCAAAATAAACATACATTAGTAACATTCATTTGTGCAAAGTATCATTGAACGACATTTTACATTTTTGAGATTTTGATAATTTTTCTTTTTAAAACGATAAACGTTCAGTGGAGGAGTGTAGTGGGCCCTTAACTTGTTGTTATTCTTTACATATTATAGCAAATGTTTACATGAAGCTGTATTGTGTCTATATATTCATACCAGGAAACACTTTGAAGAAACTTTGAAGAAACTTTGAAGAAACTTACAGAAACTAGCCACAAAATGTAATTAAAATGTACCTGCTTGCCACAACCAAACCTTTTTGAACTTTGAATACTAACAATTGAATGATTTGAAATGTAAAGGTTAAAAAGACATATAATCAAACGATATGTCTGTGACGTTAATCAAAATTATGAGCAGCAAAATAAAATGCACATTACAAGTCTATTCGTGAACTATACTGAACTAACTTTGGCTTTTATGGCTTATTTCCTGTACCGTGTTTAAACAAGGTAAAGGGTTCCTATAAACAATGAACTTAGCAAATGCATCGATTCAATGAATTTAAAAGTGTACCGATTTGTGATTTCGGTGTAAATAGAAACTGAGAAAAGGCAAATACCTATATATTACATCTCTATATTTATCTATAAAGGTCTTTGGAAAAGGCTACACATTCTGCCGCTTTTTATTATGACTGAATTTGTAAATTCTTTAATGTATTAAGTTTACAAACCGTTTCAACAATTGTACACATATAAATATTGCTTTCCAACAAAATAAATTTATTCATATGTACAATAATAAGGATGAAATAGACTAGGCAAAAGTTATATATCGCGGGGCTTAGGATTTTAAAATAAATAAAATAATCGGACGTCTATGTGCCCAAAACCAAATTAAAGAACTCGGCACTAAGTTACACAGAACTGATAAAAACGAAGACATTGTTGAACGTACATTATTATGGTCTACCTCAAGCCTGTGTTTAACTTTTGCGATATAGGAAAACTGATATTATACACTAAGTTATCTTAATTATAAAGTATTGAATACTAGTTTTGTTGTTATGTATAAAACACTCAGAGATATATACATTTTCAAGATTATTTATTGCTTATTTATTTCCTCGTGTTACCTGCGTGCTTAATTTTTTCTCAAATGTTAAACTTTAACATTTTTGATAAATTTTGTAATTTTGAAAATATTGCTTTTACTTTCTGATTTCATTATTCTATAAAATTTATCAATTGTTGGCTAAAAATTTCTTCATATATATTCGTTTAAAATATTCGAGTAATAGGGGCATATTAACAAAAAGTTGTATTCGTTTTCTATCATCTTATAATTACAGCATTTCCAGATTCTGTTTTCCCTTGTAACACACATGTACACACCCATGTACCGTCCAGTTTCAATATTTAAGATACAACTTTTATTAAACGAACTAAATGCTTAATGATGAAACAATTTTGTGCTATTTTATTGGTTTTCCACTCCGGCGCAAATGACATATTTTATTGACCCTAGACTTCGTTAATCTCCGATAATTTGACGACTGATAAGAAGGGCAGATAATTGACAATACCACATAGTCAACGCCGTACACTCTCCCTTTATGAGATGATCAGCAAAGTGCCATATGAAGACTTGAATTGGGGCTGGGTAAAATTGGTAAAATATTAAGTGCTCTACATTTGGGTTCTCAATTTCAGTGTGATCTTTATGGGAGCTTTCACTGTTACAGTAGTGATCATTCAAGCTACCAATCTACAATTGCTTCTCAAAACAAATTACTGCAGTATCATTATACTTCGCGGGGACGAATTTTCGAGCAAACTCCGTAAAAAAAATTCACGGGGGCATGAATTCGCGCAACTGTATATTCCTATAAAGAAACACAGCGCGAAATACGCGAAAATTAAACCCGCGCGAAATTGGATGATTTGACTGTACACCACTGCCACTAGTTCAATAATTAATAATGCAGTGAATTTATTTATTTTCTATGGATTCTAAATTTCGTGTGCAGGTCGATCCACGTACGTGTAATTTTACCAAAAACTACGGAATTTTCTGCCTCCGAAAATAATGCTTTTACATGTACATTAAGTTGAACACAAATTTTATAGCAGACATAACTGACGAAATTACGGATAATGTTGACAGGGCAATTATAGGACTGTCTTTGCTCGATCTTATAAATAAATGTTGTCAAAATAAGCAATGAAAAGAATTTAACTACTAGCATATTCTGACAAGTAGCACTACTTTTAATGCAAATTAGATGTCGTAAGCGTAACAGGTCTCTACTGACCCAATAATGATCTTACTAGCCAGGAATATCAAAACTGGTGTAAAAGACTACTCCAAGACAAAATCAAAAGAGAACCATAACAAATTATTAAACTATTATTCTATTTTCTTGAATCGATGTCTCTCTTGGTGAGGTATACATGTATAGGTTTGTGAACTTGAATTCGCTTGAAAACAACTTCATGCGCACACCGCTATATCTGAAACTAAACCATGTATCGTCCGGTTGCGAACAGGTTTCGCACACTGCCAAGGGACTGACCAACTTGAGTCGCCCGCTCAGATTTATTTTAAAATTTATTGTATGAACTGCTATATAGAGATGGATCGTGGACTAAACGTGGGTGGCAAACATCGCTTAAGAGATACAAGAAATAGATGTTCATGCAACAACTGCAAATTCTCGTTATTATTATAGTAATACGGTCTAGTTAACTTCATGTCGCATTAATGGGTTTGAACGGTTAAGAATGCACATGGCAATAGATTTGCGCACTCTGCACGTGACCTATAATGATGCGCCATTTGTATTTGTAAATGAAGTGCTAAAATCTGGTACAATTGGATCTGTTGATTTTGACTTGCTAAATGTTTTAGGATGAAAAAAAATATGGAAACTCTCGGACGCCAAAATGAACTTAAAAATAACTTGGTACACATACTTTCATTAATATCTTCATTTTACATACGTTAAGCTAAGTTATAATAATCTAGAAAAATCGCTTGATTTAAAAATCCTTTAAAATTTTATTTACATCTTAACACGAAAATAAGCGACACACACAGCATCAATTTAAATGTCCACGTTAGTAATACATGTATAATAATGGCAACAATATGCGAGGTCTTTTGTCTGACAAATTCATAAAATATGTGAAACTAATACTTAGCAAAAACTTATTATTATTATTATTATTATTATTATTATTATTATTATTATATTTTTGTCAGTATTATATTATTTGGACTTTTAAATTTAAAACTGCGATTACGATTTCATATGCCCTTATTGAATATTATAATAAAACGAATGTATATTGATGAATGTCAGGTAAGACTGAATGATCGAAAAAAAGGCTGCATTGTTTCATAAGTGGAATTTCCGAATGGAATGAGTCCTATCGGAAAATAAGCAACAAATTCCATTGGGAATGATTCCGATCGGAATTAGTGTATATAGAGAAATTCCGATCGGAATATGTTTTGTCGGAATGTTTCCTATCAGAATTTTCCGACAGGACTGATTCCGATCGGAACCGTGAAATTCCGACGGGAAAAACATGATTTCCTATCGGAAGGATTTTCGTTCCGGTCGGAATGGCATGTTTTTTAACTATGTTTTTCGGCAATATTTCTGTTAATTTTCAAAGTTCCACAATGAAAATTTCCAAATTAAGAGTTGAAGTTACAAGCTTTCGAATGATGTGTAATAAAGCTGCCTTGCTTTCAAAATGAAAAAAAAAGTTTTCGGAAAATATAATATTCCGAAAATTCACAGGATCGTGTTTAATGTAAATTTGATTAAATTAGAATATGAAAACTCAAAATTAACATGAGTAATGTAGAAATTAAAGAACAAATTCTATAATCATAAGGATCACTGGTAACATTATGGCCAGCAGACTTACAGCATTATTTTGAATTTGAGCAATTTCAAGAAGCTGGTGTTATTTTTAATAATCAACAAATCAAAGGTAATTTTTATTCTATTACAATTATATTTCCTATTGATTATTTAAACAAATGACAATTGATTAAGTATTCCAGAAATAATATCATGCTGATTAAACCATCTTTAAAGAAATTACATGATCTTCAGCTACATAAGTATAAGTTTAATAACAAATCAGTTTGACTTTCAAACAAAAGGTATTATACTTCTGATTAAAATTATATCTTTTTTAAAAAAGCTATCAAGGATAGTTATACGGTCATCTTCCAAGATGTAAACATGAATTTTTATGTTATCTAAAAAATAATGAAGTAAAGGGGCTGGTGATGTTTTTCCTTTTTGATCTTACTTTACTTCCTAGCGGCGCCATGTTTAAATCCTGGCCAGATCTTTAAAGAGAAAAAAAAATACAGTTTTAAAAGAAATGAAAAATGTTTCTGTATCCCTAAATAATGTTTTTAAGCTTGTACTATAATAGCACAGTATACAACACCATGTTTCTACATAATACATGTACTTTAAATTAAAAAATAATAAATATCTGACGATGATATATCTCAGGATTTATCAGGAATGTGCAAGAATATATCATGGGGGAATATAGTGTGAGGCTCGGGTAATACGAGTAATAACACCCAGAATGGCAATATATCCTCATACCCTGTTGAGAAACTAAATAGCTATATAATAGGTCAGGACACTTTTATTAAACAGAATGGTATTTAAAAATTTGAATAATTAAAATAACTATAAATCAAAATATCAAACTCATTAGAGAATAATAATTATTGAGTTATGTGCATACATTGTTTTTCCCTTTTCTTCAGGAGGGTTAATTAACTCAATTTAAACTTTATTATTGCTTTGGTATTCTGTTACTGTTGCTAGATCTACTGTGCTAGAACAATTTTCTATTTGAGGCATCATAATAAATCAAATGTTTCTTTAAAATGGTTGAATGCATTTCAAGAATTTATTCTGCATTGTATTGTATTGCGGCTTCTACAACTTTTCCTTCAAGACTTTATTCTATTCTGTTGTGTAAATTATTGTAACTGAGTTATGCACTGCTTGAACATGTTAAATAACCTAAAGCTTCTAAGAAGTTCTTTAAATCCAAGATATTTGATAGCAATCTGCAAAAATATGGTGTAACACCCTCTTTGACCCTATGAAATTAGTGCACTAAATGTTGTAAGTGACCTTGTAATTTTTTGTTTCCCTATTAAATAAGATATTTTCTTTTACCATTGGAATGCATGGGTGAATAATGTATTCAGAAACGTTAATTTCATTCTTTAAAAATTTACCAACTATTCATTTAAAACATAACTTTTGTGAAATTATATGCGAAACTATTGTATCTCACTTATTAAAGTATTTTCCTGTAAAATATACAAGTTCTGTCTTCAGTCAGAGCAAAGCTTTTCATATTCTAACTTAATATTGGTAACCAGATATGCACAGTAAACACAAACTTTTAAGTTACAAAGTTTGTACCAGTTACAATAGTTTCGCATAAAGATCAAAACATTTGTGAGAGTTACAATACTTAGCAATTATGAATATATCTTAGCACTTTTTGAACTTTTTGTTCTAATATTTATAGTACATGTAGGTATCCAGGAGAGAGTCTGAATTAACACAAAAAACAATTTTTGACCAAAATGTCACTTACAACAGTTTCGCTTATAAGAGTCGACATGTAGCTATTGGTCTCTTGTATGTTCAAAGGTTATTAATTTTCTCATAGAACTTAGTAAACATATTTAATATCAATTTAGCGCGAATTACACGGTGATACAAGTGAAATGTTTCTGAAGGAAATAAGCGGTTCAAAAGTTTGTTAACAAACCTGAAAATGAAAAAAACTAGTAGCTACTAGTTTTTTGCTGTCGGGCTAGCGCTAATTTCGACCACTGCATGTATGACCTAATTTTGTAAATACATGCTGACTACATAACTACATTCAACATTTAAGGACAGTCGGTAAATAAAATATTTGTAGAGAAAACGTTATGAAACTGGCCGAGCATAGGTAACTTGACTCTACACCATTTCGGATCATTCGGATAACCCAAAATCTTTCAACAGGAATCATCGATCCAGGTGACTTGACAAGGAACAAAATAATATCAGACATTTTAAATAACGATTCTGCACACTAGCTATTATAGTCTGCAATCTATCTTACCACATGAAAGGAATTAAACGCTGTAAAATACTTGACTTCTGCTCTTCTCCGCGCTTTTAAAAACATTGAAGAGTTTTTAAGGGACGTTAATTCAGGTCAAAACGGCCCATGAACGCCTCACAGGTTGACTTCTTCGCTGTACGTCTCTGCTTCAGTAGGGAATTAGATAACTTTGCAGTAACGCATTATGATATCACATATGAGAAGTTAAATAGTGATATCATCGTATAACAAAATTACATCACCAATTCACATTCTAGTATATGATATCATTTAATGTGATGACTTCGTTGTTCGACGCATATGTCCGCAGGAGTTTTAAGTAAAAGACCTGAATACAGTTAATCTTGTATTAGTTAGAAACCTTCAGATAACTTGGTGGCTCGGGAATCATTGAAATCGTATTGGAGGCAGTGCTTGAATCATTTATAACATGTAAATAAATTGTAAATCAACAATTATTCGTCGTAAAGGAGCCAGATTTTTTTGGTACCATAACATAGATCGATAATTACGTGATGTCGAAATCTGACGTCATTATAGATAGAAATATTGAACATTCACTTCGCTGTGGCACCAAAATTAATTACGAAATATTAGTGTGGTATGGCCAACTTAAATTTAAGATCATACTAAACTTGGGTAAATGTCTTAGTAAAACACCATCGCATATCTTTAAAATGATTAAAAAGGCGCCAAGAAAATTTTCTCTCAAGGGAGAGTGGAGCGTGGGGGGGGGACTTTTAGACGGTAGTGACAGCCTACAAAAGGAGGGTCGGGAAGAAGCCGAAAGTATGACGTAACTGTCGCGACAATAAGCCGCGATGCGCTTGACATCAACTGACTCTTGACGGTCAGACAGCTGGTTGGTAAGTTCGACCTTTGCTATGGTTCCACATCGAATATTGACCGAAGATTAAATAGTGCTAAATGTAATTTTTATTTATTGCGAAATTGACAAGTAATACGTTATAACTATCCGTTGAAGATATATCTTAAAATGTAATAAGTAATTCATATTTCAGATTTTAGACAAATTAAACTGGGGGCGTAACAGTAAAAGGTGTCGTCTGTGATTTTTTTTTAGAAATTATAGTTGTTACTATATATGGAGCAGACTCACACTTACATGTATCTCCGTAATTAGCGAGACGGTGATCAATTTCTCGACGGTTTTATAACAACTGCCGAAACAAGGCTACATGGCTCGAAGAATAAAGCCGTTAAAAAATGATCTGCCGATACCCCCGTCATTCTAAGTCCTGTTTGGAAGTGCATGTATACCTCCGTCATTCTAAGTCCGATTTGGAAGTTTATGTTTATCATGTTCTGCAACCGGAAAGAGATGCTTCTGCAACACGCCGTCCCCAAAGCTTCCACGGTTAACACAACGTAAATGATGTGAAGTGCCTCTTTATATTTAATAATCAGCAAATCAGTATTTAAATTTAATATAAAACACCGGCGCGCTGATCGCACGATGTCTAGCACAGTGAGTACAAAAGTATTTGCATCATAAATACATATGCAATAACTTCGCTTTTATGTTATTTCATGAATAATATTTATTAATATATAAAATTATATAATATTTAATGCTAATGCATGTACATATATTTGTAACCAATGATTGTTTTCACAGGTGCGCTCCAGTAGAAGCGAGCGGGGGATTCCCTTTGATGACTTTCTTTTTTTCAAGAGGACCCTGAATTTGAGACCATTTATCGTTTTTTTTCCTGGCACCATTCCAATACTGTGTCGGTGTTTCTTGGCTGCGTAAATAATAATGCTTTAGCTTTTTCTCTGTTTACTGTATAATTTTGAAATAATACCATTAGCCATGTTCAATGAAACTGGTTGGCGTTATTACTATTGTTTACAGTTATGGTTCACATAATATCAGTACTCACCAAATTTGTAGATTAGGACTTTTGAACCAGAGCTGGCTGGTTCGAGTTCCTGAGGTACACGGTTTTGCGGTTATCTGCAGTGTAAATACACGTTAATCACCCAATGTTATTAATCCACTTTCATTAGAAAAGACCGCTCCGTCTGCCAGTGATTGCGATATATTTAACTAAATTTAACAACCTCTTTTATGAAAGTTGCACGGGCAATCATTCTCTTTCCCCCAACTACCTCATGGTTAAGGTCAGAGGACAGTAAATAGAAAAGCCTGTCGCGGATTGGACAATTTTGTCTAGGGACGATTCGGGCTTAATTTATTTTTAAAGATTCATTGGCCAAAACTATAGAGAATAGACATAATGTTTTTGTTTTCAAAAATGTAAAATGACTTTAATTATATACTTAAAAATAAAAATGATTATTTAAAACACTGTTTGAAAGGTGATTTGTGTCACTTTAAATAAGTTGGTACTTTCCTTATTTTGGGTTAGAGATTTGTTTACATTCTGGGGGTGGTTACTTTCGGTTTAAAATGCTGAGATAATGAGTTGGTGAAGGCACCAATTCTTGGTCATTTTTGCGTTTCCCAAGAGTGCCACTATGCAAATCTGGGGTAGTTTTGGAACAAGTCGTGTAAATAAAATCACAGGAGGACCAAATCTTATAATGTAAGTCTATGGGAAACTATTTAGTGGTCTCTGACCTAAATAAAACCGGGATGGGGATACTTTTAATTTTGGTAAGGGATCTGATTTTGTTTTATTTGGAATATCAAACTATAATCTGAAATATATTGCTAACTCAATTTGTTTTAACATTTTATTAAGCATGCTAAGTTTAAGGTAAAACGTTATCAGCACCTTTAAATACTTCATGCATAAAGTTTAAGACATAAAGAAATGTAACTATTGTAAGGTATGTCGCATGTTAGTATTTTCCGATAGTTTAACTTCCCTTTACACGCTGTACTTAACTACTCGGGAAATTAGTCACTTATTCATTTAATGGCCCACTTGATATTAAGGTGATATGTTAATACTATAAAGATTAAGATATATATGAAATTCTACTGAACAAAATATTGGGCTTTCTTAGCATTAGTTGATATAATTGAGTTAAGGGCCTGCCACACTCCTCCCAATTCTATTCATCGATAAAAAGAAAATTATCACAATCTCAATAACGGCAAAATGCTGTTAAATGAAACTTTGCACAAATGTATGTTATTAATGTATCTTTATTTTACAGATGGTAAGACACGTTAGAAAAGTAAAGAAAAATAGCGAGATCTAAAAATTCCCTCAACTTCTATTTACATAAATTCATAAAAATTGAGAACACAAAACATCATTTTAATTGCCCACATGAGTAATACGATACTGACAACAATTTATTGTGTCCTCGTGATTTACAAATGTAAACTTTACGAGATATTTGAAAAAGTGTGTTTGACCTTCAATTTCCTGGTCGCGTAAACGGATGACAATCACTGATTTCTCTTTTAATAGTTGAAAGTTTTTTACAAAGTACACAACATTTTCTTGTCAGTATCATTGCGCTCACGAGGGAATTTAAAATTATGTTCTGCATCGCTTAGTTTTTGTGAATTTATGTAAATAGAATTCAAGGAAGTTTTAGGTCTAGCTTTGTTTCTTTACTTTTCTAACGTGTCTTACTGTATGCAAAATAAAGATACATTAGTAACATTCGTTTGTGCAAAGTTTCATTGAACAGCATTTTGTTATTACTTTGATTTGAGTACTTTTATTTTATCGATGAATACGAGTGAATAGGAGTGTGGCAAGCCCTTAAAGCATTATAGATGTACAAGTTACACAATGCATACAAACATGTGTTCACATTTCGTTGGTTTTAGGCAACAAAAACATCCAATCACGAACTAGTGTTTTTAATCTCAGATATATCGGACCAAATAATTGCAGCAGCCTTCACTTAAAATAGCGTATGTATGAAATGCATGATCTTGTGACTTCAATGTCATGTCATATAAATTGTGTGTTATTATATCTGAATTGATCTATTTCAGTTGTCTAATTTCGGTTTCAATTTTGTCAATATGGTGCAAAGTTTTCATCAAATAACTTAACAAATCATCGTACACTTTATTTTACATCTCGTTCACTTTCTCATTTAAAATTGGAATCGCTCTTGTTTTTGTTCATGTGGATGTAATGAGAATGACTCACTCCGATTAGGAAATGTTTCAAGACATATATCAAAGAGTCATATGAGCATTTACAACAATATCTTGAAGACTTACACTAAGCTTTGCACGGTAACGACTTAATTCGACAATGTCTTCAAAAAATGAAATACATTTAATTTATTGTGCTTTTAACAAATCACCTTAAAATATTTACTGTAATGGAATATTTGCTTTACCGTTTAAATAGTGTATACTCAGCATAAAAGAAACTTTATTGGCATAAGCGTTTGAAAAATCAGAGGTCTCTATAGTGCATGAAGGGGGTTCGTACTATCGCCTTATACCGACGTTCTCAGTGATTATGGCAATATAGATCAGCAACTGTTGCCTAATATTGTTCTTAGGAAGTGCTTTTTACGTCTGAAATAAAACCTGCAGATCAATGAACAATCACAATTAGTGGCGCATATCTGGTGCAAAATAAAAACATAGATATTTGAATGCCGCGCCTGTTGACGTCGGCAGATTGTTCGGCTGCAGTCGTCAAACAGTTGTCGCCTTAATACGTCGATTTGTGCAAACACGACCACCTGCGACAGGAAGAGCAATCTAGCTATGTAAACCGTACCGTATGACGGCAAAAACGACGCACCGTCGTCATGTGTCTGTTCAGACAAAACGCAACCGTTTGCGACAGTAAAGTCGCTCAGGTAGTGCTTACTAAGCTTACACTTTTAATATCATTATACGCCGTCATTGGCACCTTAATGTGCAACGGGCACATTCGAATTGTCATATGAGAATGGATCACGGTTGATTTTAGGGATGTTTTTACCCTTTGTTTCGAAAAGATCCAATATAAATTTTGTAATCATAAAACTGAATCGGCTCATTTTTCTTTTACAATTTTGAAAAAAATGCATTAACCGTAGAGAAAAAAAACAGTTACTCTTTATGTGAGTATAGGGGAGAATACATTATTTGTATTTTTGTCAATTTGGTAACTGTCAAATTGTTAAGTTAATTACCAGTAGACTGATATGATCTAGTGACTAAATGAAGCATGCATATTGGAAAAGTTTATTGTAGGTAGACAAACAAAGAAGTATGTGAACCCTGTTTAAAGTTCAAAGTTTTAGAACAACAGCTGTGAATTATCGTGTGATTTAAACAAATGCTCTGGTTTATCATACTCTTGTATTTCACTCAATGACAAAAGACGATATCAAATTAATATAAAGCTGTAATTTCTAAACGAGTTTTCACAATACATTAAATAGAACGTAGCCCTTTACATTCATTTTCATTTATGAAGTGATTTAACAAAAATATCATTAAATACTGGTTTCAGATTACTGCGTGTTTTGTTCTAAAATCTGTGGGGGACGTTTAATAGTAAATTAAGTTGTTTGACAAATTTAAAAATATTAATGAACATTAACCCCGTGACACCTAAACAATTAAACTGCGCTACCATAAATGCCGCTTTATTGTCGCTTTTAAACAGTAATAGCAAACCCTTGATTTAAATCTGGAAATGTATGTGCATCATAATATGTATAACTCTATAAATGTTTTTATTTTGTCAATAATAGTGGTCACGAGAAATTATAGAAATTTGCGTACAGTAACATTTGACGCCGAGGCAAGTGCAAACTTAGGTAAAGTAAAGTCTAAACCGCTTTGAAATCTTTAAAGTATTCGGGCTTCACATCTTTCTTAAGAAATGCATGAGATTTGGCTACATATGTTCACTTAAATCATAGATAAATGTAACCGTGACTATATTGTTGGCTTTTTTGCGTCTTGTAGAACAGACTTTAAATCGCTTTCTATCGTGCAATTATAAGTTATATGTTTACTGTTTCCCTTTGTTTTGATTATGGTGAATTTTGGAAACAAATTGTGTTGTTGCTTTATAAAATATATTACTGATAATGAATACAAATACGAATACGATTTCCTAATTTCGGGACAAGATGCAACTCAGGATCTCAGCCGATTTCTGGTTTGAGCAATATAGATTTTCACGCGCTAGCCGCTACCCAATTTTGTCGCCCCTTAGAGTCGAATAAATATTTATTTATTTTGTAAGGACACATCCAGGCGCCGATTTGTGGCTGGGCGCAAACAAAGAACGGGGCTGGACCCAGGGTTTTATACATGTTCAGTTTCTATACAAACGTAGATATGTATACACTTATTAGTCTATAATGCTCTTAAGTCATTATTTACAAACATAAACAGTATACATTTTATTCACACTCAAGCTGTACTGTGGATATAACAGTTATCTTTGAAACGTTTATTGTAATGTTGATTTTCATAATTTATTCTGGCTAAACCTTACTCGGAACAGTTTCAGCAAATTTCACAACATGGACTTGGGCACACTTGGCTGCCTGGCTGCCTGGCTGCCTGCCTGGCTGCCTGCCTGTCTGCCTGCCTGCCTGTCTGTCTGTCTGTCTGTCTGTCTGTCTGTCTGTCTGTCTGTCTGTCTGTCCGTCCGTCCGTCCGTCCGTCTGTCTGTCTGTCTACATGAAGCCACAACTGCTGCAGCAACATTTGGTGCAGTCACACAACAGTGTGTGTCTAACTACAATAAGTCAAAATTACGGCGACCTACTCTTTGTGCTGATACTTAACAATGGATGACTGTCTAAGAAAAGCTACAATAACCGCAGCAACTCCTGTAATTCTTGACTGCATTTAGCTGCAGTAAATTCGACTAAATTGTGAGGTAATACATACATGTGTCTGTCTGTCTGTTTGCATGAAACTATAATTATTGTGGCAGCACTTGTTGCCGACATCAAGCATTTTGTGTTGAAACATAACATTGTATGATTATTTGTCTGTCTGCACGAAGCAAAACGCGGGCTAATCACGTTGGTATTTAGCAGATTGGTAACCTTGACATTAATTAGACACATTTGTCAAGAAATGTAAACCCGAAGTGAAAAATAAGTTTATCAATGATACCAACAAAGACTTTAAAGTTCAATATGAGGCATGGTCTAGTTTATAAGTGAGGCGTACGTCAAAACTCGATTCAATCTTCAAATGTACGACTGATGTTTGAGATTTTGATACGTCTTTTTAAAAGAACCTATGTTGCCACGTTTACATACTTACTTCAATAAACATTCATTTTATGTGATTTTATAATGACATAAATGGCTAAAAGTATATCACGTGCATTTGTTCGTTGAATATTAAGCATTAGAATAAGGGTAATCAAACATGCCTTTAAAGAGTCCACGGAGAGTATTCTACGTTAAGTGATATTGTATAGTGACTACTAACTTACAGGGGGTGAAGTCTTCGATTACGAGAAAAAGTCCATAACGTCTTTCTCCAAAAAATAACAAATACTCGATCAAGCACACCCGATTACATGTTACTAGGTGAGCTTGGACGTTATCTTATTTCTATTACTGTTTAGCAAGAAAAAATTGATCTAATTTGTTTTTTTACTATATAATTACATGCTTAACCATACAGCAATCCAATGTAAATGGATCTGTAAAGTAATTTTTAAGTGTTTTGGACTCTGCTGGTAGATCAGAACTATGGCTTAGAAGTACACATACAAATATTAAAACGCGTCTTATCGATCAACACCGTCAAGAGTGGTATTCTAACATGCAGTTATCTATTTATTTACTTATCATACTATTATTGTTTTATTCAAAATATGTTTGTTAACATCTTGATATATATGTTCATTATCTATTTATTTACTTATCATACTATTATTACTTTATTCAAAATATGTTTGTTAACATCTTGATATATATGTTCATTATCTATTTATTTACTTATCATACTATTATTACTTTATTCAAAATATGTTTGTTAACATCTTGATATATATGTTCATTATCTATTTATTTACTTATCATACTATTATTACTTTATTCAAAATATGTTTGTTAACATCTTGATATATATGTTAATTATCTATTTATTTACTTATCATACTATTATTACTTTATTCAAAATATGTTTGTTAACATCTTGATATATATGTTAAATGAACCTATAATCTGCTCTCCACCATATTTCATATTGACTTTTCCCATGTTGCATGTACTACACGTCTGGGAAAATAAAGTTGATGTTCTGTTCTGTTCTGTTCTGTTCTTTACTACAAACCTTATGTCAGAATTATAGAATAAGGCAGCACTTTAAATGTCACAATGATTTCTTTCTGCTATCATGATAAATCATACAAAAAAGTAAATTGAGTTTTTTTAAATCGATTTACTAAACAAATTATATATGATTAACAAATTTTGCAAAACGCAGAGTAATCGTCTTACGAATAAATCAAATTGTACCTTATCAAAGTAATTCACTTTATTTATTTAAATAATTATGTGTGAAAAAACTCAATTACATTAAATATATAAAGGCAGAAATAAACTATCGTAAAAAAATTATATAAAGTTAACTCAAATTCATTCTAAACTGTGTTAGATATATACGATTGAAAAGACCCAATTAAAAACGATTGCTAAACGTTTTTACTTCTTTTTATTAATTTTAATGACAAGTTGCATATCTCCATTAAAATACCGGTTTACGAATATGAATTTAAAAAAAAATGTTATTTCTTTTTTTAAAATTTATATTTTATGTTAATAATCAGTATTTCTCGTGCTTATATTAAAACGGCAACTTATACATACAGCTCACAAACAACGCTACTGTGATACATGTATTAAAATACTGTGTCACTAACCACGACCACATACAAAAAGAATAAAGCTAAGTTTGTTACAGTCGTTTTTACATTATACGAATATTTCGTAAACTACCCTAAGAGGAAAACGTAAATTCTCTATTCTACCCAAGTTTTAAGTTTGAAGAACTATCCCTCGCAGTTGTATTGATTAAAGAGCTGTCCTCTGTCTGGTTTATGAATTATTAAACTATATACCGTATATATTGATTTGTCAAAGTTAAGATTTTCAAACTAAAGCGCCGAGGTTGTGTCTCAACTAACATTTAAATAGGGTTTTCTTTGCAGAACAAAGGCTTGATAACATCTACTGACAATTAAGGTGGTATCATTTGTCACAATATAGATCTACTGTTAAAGTTGGGGGGAGTGTGATTTCCTATTTTCATAAAAGTTCATATTATTTAATAATTAAAATATTCTTATTACTTGAGATATCATTTATAGGGCATATCAATGTTATAGATCAATCAGGAATTATACAAAAATAGAAATATGAACCAATTTCTCTCACTGAGTGTAGCCTTATTGCCGGGAGTCCAAACTTGCAAATTATCCACTATAGTATTAAACTACAGTCACAGGAAGGTTGTCTATATCAAGGTTAACAATGTCTTAGAATTTAGTTCAATAAACTTTACTAGAACAATAGCAAAACATCTTTCTCCCAGAGACTACAAACGGAAAATTTGAAATTCATGTTTGCATTGTTTATAACTATTGTTCTAGTAAAGTTTATTGAATAATTATAATTAATAAGAAGATTTATAATTATTAAATAACATGAAATTTTATGAAAATAGGAAACCACACTCCCCCCAACTTTAACAGTATATTGTGACAAATGATACCACCTTAAACGTTTACCGTGTGAGTGATTGAGAATACAATTTATTTGTTTTACACATTCACAGGGAAAAGAAATGTATACATATTTATCATACTTACGATTTGATTCCTAATGAGATGTCTGTAAATTGGTTTAAAAAATTAGGTGATCGGACGCGATATTATAAATTCTTTCTTTTCAAAAGCACTGTGAATAGCTGGTTTCTATAGCGGCGGTATATAAGTATTCAGAGTTCGTTTAAAAAGTCGGTTAAATAGGTACGATGAATAACGCCAAACTATAGCATGTCATGCCACATTGATTGTTAGTTTGACACAGATATAACGCACAAAGTAAGATAACAACAATAGTAATTAAAAGCAGATCCATTTCACAAATATATCAGCAATGGTATTTGTTATACGTTAAATTCAAAGAATAAAATATCATAAAATATAAAGAGAAATATATCAATGATCTGGGTATTTCTAACATGTTGATGCATTATGAAAGTCAAACGCATCACTTTTATGATCATTTTAAATTTCTCTCCATGCCGATAAACTAACTTAGCAACAACACTATAATTATTTAAATATATATATATATTCAATAAATTTAACAGTAAATAACACATTTATTTAATAAATGATTACATACACGCTTACTAGTATTACATACACTCTTACTAGTATGCCTTTATGTTTAAGTAGGTACATACCATGTATATGCATCACTCTTTATTGAAATGACGTCCTCGTCTGTATTCGTGCTCCATACCCAACCATCCTTTCAGACATCCTCTGTTGCAGGAGAAAGTTCCGTCCAGACCGCCCTCTGAGGAATTCTCTGTTTCAGGATGCAGCTCCCTCCCGTATATTCGTCATGTCCAGGACGGAAGCCCCTTGCGCATCTCCTTAAGATCCACGAGGTATTTCCCTTACCATCTGCTCATGCATTTCCTCTTGTTCCAGAAGGCATTTCTCTTCCGTACCCTTCTCCAAGGCATCTTCTCTCGTTCTAGGAAGAGACATTCTCCAGCAACGCCCGCTTAGGCATATTCCCCTGTTTCCTGTCACCGCACCGTTCCTTCTGGCATCTCTACCTTATTTACTAGGCTACATTTCTTCCACACCCTTCGCTAAGTTCTAGGAAGAACCTTTCTCAATGCACACCATCGTTTGGGATGGTCAAACGTGTTCTGTTTATTGGTTTAAAAAATTTAACTGCGCTCAACCCGGGGCTAGGCGGCGTGGGCAGTAATGTGCATTTCCATTGCACTCCACGAACAGACTCAATCAAACCGAACCTGCAATATTTTCATATTTGTCATGTTCCGTTTTTCATCTATTTCAAGCACTTATGGAATTAACCCTTTACATTTAAAATTCACAGTGGCACTGTTTGTGCAGTGTGGGCGCCGTTCAGAGTTCCCCATTTAGAATTCGCAGTGGCACTGTTTGTGGCCGCTTTTTAAAGTCCCTCATCTCTTGGTGAGCAAATACATATAAAGTCATAGAGATGTGAGCTTTCTTGACTTTCACTTTGATTCGTTGGTAATTACGAGCAATAACTTTTTCTTCAAACCATGATATCTCAACAATGGTGAAAGCCCAATACAAATTTGACCTTTCTTACTACATGTACATTCAGCTATTTTTTACGGTCCTGACTGCTTTTTTCCTATTTTACGAACGGCAACCTTTTGTAGTAGATAAATTAACATAATAATTATATCGAAAGCAATTTTGCAATAGTTGAACCGAGAACTCTTAAAGCAATAAAATTTCAATAATATAAATTCCTTAATATATACATTAATTGTTGGCACATAAATGATAGAACATCGTCAAGATAGACTCGTTTGATACAAAAGAAAAAAAGCATTCAGTGATGGGTTTGTAAGTTGCTTGTAATTCAGATTCGTCAATCCGGCATATATAAAAACTTGAAAACACTTTATATTCTAGTGTTTTTTCGCTCGTTTTCGTAAGTATTGTTGTCGCAACGGTCTCTGGAACAATCTTAATAAAAGTGGAAATCCTATCATGATACATATCGGTTAATAAGATATATTTAACACCGGCAAATCGACCGGTTTACCATACCGGTAAACGTTTTGCACGTTGAAGCATCCGATAAATGATACATTTAATCATTAGTGATCTGATAAGATTCATTTGGTTCTCTAGTGGAGAAAAGCCAGTCCTTCTAATCATCCATGCTTATGTTCATCTGATTTTTAAAAAAACGTACTTTATTTTTCTTTATTAACTTAAAATCAATACTCTGCAATGCTTTAAGTAGAAAAACTCCATTCTTTAAAATGTCAATAAAGGCAATTAAATATACGGTAAATGCGTATCTCTAGGTTTAGAAATCAGATCGGGTTTATTTTTTAAACTATACAAGCAAAATCTGAATGTAAAATTGTAAACCGAGTTTAGTGTTACTCTGTATTTGTTTGGTTGTTGCGACGGTAGCAATTGTTGGAGACAGTTGAAAGGAATGAGATCTCACTATTCTGAATCATCAAAGTTTCTATCAGTTAGTTATGTTTGAATAATTGAAAATTGTGTAAACTATAAATGTCGTTTTCTTTAAGGTCAATACTGAAGAAATAGTTATGCGACATGTTCTATGTACCATAAACTATCGCCTAACTCCGGTGATGCCAGGTAAGCTTTGAAAAGGAGCGATACGTTCAGTAAATTGAAAGCCAGAATTCTTAAAAATTCAGACGTAAACATGTAAACAAAAATGCATACAAATCTACTTTTTAAAATGTTGATCATGTTACTGCAGCAATATAGGATATACGTGATATATGATAAATCCATTTTCTGTATTAGAAAGCTGGGATGTAAGTTGTAGGAACATAACTATCATAAATATTTAATTAGTTATTTTATCAAAATTATGATAACTGATTTTAAAATCATCAACCATTTAATTCTTAATTTAAAATGCAAATCAAGTTAAAGAGATAGCGGTATGTAGA
Source organism: Corbicula japonica (assembly GCA_038501625.1). Taxonomy (NCBI): domain Eukaryota; kingdom Metazoa; phylum Mollusca; class Bivalvia; order Venerida; family Cyrenidae; genus Corbicula; species Corbicula japonica. The sequence goes on along the minus strand of JAZAYU010000119.1, from coordinate 1,266,633 downwards.
GTGTTTATGACGTCGTACTAGACAAATAAAACTTAATCAAAACGTTTGAATTCAACGATTTAAAAAAAAAAAGTATTAACATTTTTCGGGAATATAGAGAACGTTAATCTAAAAGACTTTCAATTAAAAATAAAAAGCAACCAAATCATTCCTGTTCTTAATAAACAAACTCAAGAGCAATATGTTTGTATACTACAACGAAGGAGTGGAAAATATAATCGTTAATTTTGCGGCTGTGAATAATATTCAAGAATTATCAATTTAGCACAGAATAACGGTCGACAATTATCTGCATGGTAAACTTAATGATGATGAAAACGTTATGCTACTAAGTTTAAGCTGTGAAAGCCACGTTGTAAAGTACGTCACATATCTGTTCCAATACTTGATATAGAAATCGAAATTTCGAGGAAACGTTCGCTCTTTTCTAACGACTTTGCTTTGCATAGGTTACAAGATCTTCACAAATATGTACTAAATTTAAAATGTAAGGAACATACATTTTCTTGCTGTTACTTCTAATTTATAAGAAAACTTGAAATATTTGATGACTGGTAATATTCATCAACAATGACAAATATCGGTAAAAGAAACATACACAATAGTACAAAAACACAGTTACTAATGCTACTGATGGAATGCAATATATATTCAAACATATGCTATTAATTTGTTAAATGTATAATATATTTAAGACTCTGCAGTTTAATATGCATTTGGCAAACTTAACTGTTGTTACGTTGTTATGATAAAACTAATTGGGTTGCCCACTATTGGGCATGGAACTGAAATAAAAAAAGAATATATATATCGAATTGTTTTCCGAAAAAGTCACCACTTGTAGTAAGTTGCAACATCACTGTCTATCCTACACATTGACTGGATAAAACAAATACTTATGCAATATGTGTCCAATAGCACAAATCAACAAGTGGATCAAGCCAATCAACTTAACTTCTGGGCACACCTTGAGTGTTTAACATAATCTTATTAAGGTCCAAGGTGGATCAGACGAAGACATGCTAGTCTTGACACAACTGGATATAATAAGGAAATCAATTTAAGCCACACGTTGATTTTCAGTTTTGGATAACAATGATAATCATTGATAATCATTTAAAATTTAAAGCAAACTGGATAAGGGTTAGGGATAACAACACAAACAAAACTAGGAAAATAAATATAACGATAACGTGAGCCTATTTGGTAATTATGCAAACACGGGTATAGAAATTTGACAACAGATGAAACCAGATATGTAGGCTTTAAAGACTGACATGAAGCTAACAGCAATTATCGGCAAAAGGTATTTACTTTATCGGGACATAGTACACGACGTTAGTAAATTTTCAATTTACAAATTCTTCTTAAAACCACATTTAAAACTCACACTTAGCTCCCATGTAGAGGCAGTATAATTTTAAACTCAACGTAGCGCTATTTGTGTAGTGTGGCGGCCGTTAATTTTCTCCCCGTACATATAGTCAGTAAAATAATCCGTTACTGATGTCATGCGATGTTACAGATTATTAGGGCTATCCGATCAACTTTTTGGGAGTTTTCCCGACAAGATCAGTTGGTAGCGTTGTCTACATTGCATGGCTAGGCGCTGTCGACGTGACGGTACGGTACGGGTTCGCTTCCAGGCAGAGGCAATATAATTTGTATATAGAAGTTTTATATTCGGAAAAGTACTACACAGTTCAGCTAGACTTCCTTTGTACTTGCTGATTTAAAGCACCTTTGTCTATAACAAATTGCACGTTTTTACAACTTTACAACAGACAATTTTATTTTGAAAGTATCGATTTAGGTTTGTGTAATGCACACGATATTTTAATAATTGTCGTTGTGGGGTAAACTGGTACAATGTCGTTAAACAAATGAATCACACGGTTAGGGCTATAAACTTTGCAAAAATCACTATTAGACCCCCGAACCAGTTTCTTTGTGTCAATTCTAAGTCTGAACCATAAAACAATGTAGAATGATACTAAATTTCTCGGAGCGGTTATTTATTTATCGTCTAGCAACATAAAAGAGAAATGAACAATTGACAAAAGAAAAAAAGGAAGGTTTTACTAACATAACTTGGTGCCTGTCCGTCGAACAAATCTGAAGATCATTGACACTTAAGTCCATATCAAATGCAGAGAAATGACATGTACTGGTCATTTGTGATCAATTGTGATGCACTAAGAAATTAAACAAAACAACAACTTCTTGTTGCTTGTTTCTTGTTCACATCTATAGTGTCATTCGATGTTATCGACAAGAATAAAGCACGTATATATTTCATGCAAAGTAAATTCAAAACGCAATTAACGTACAAAGCTGCAATCTAATCACGGATACTATCTAATGTATTCATGTTAGCTAGTCCATGTAATATATGGTGAGATTAAAAATACCTATTGGAGACCTTAAATACAGTTCACATAACGTCAATCCTCTTATCCAGTGCTACATGTTGGTTATGCCTTTCAATCTGTAGCTATCTTGACTATGGACAAAGTCAAAATAACATTCGACAAAGTTGAAATAACATCCCGTGGGTTTTCTCAGTATGAATGAAGGGGAATTTAACAGTATTACACGTTAGGTCTGTCAGTGTTAGTGTACCAATATCACTTGTTTTCTTGCACCCAGGTTCATTCCAAATTTATTTGAAAGCTGCTAAACAGTTATTTACTTTTTTATTCATTTCGCCGGAATAGTACCATGCGTTTCTTATTTTCAATAATTCAAGTAAAATTACAACACTATACTCTGATTTTACGCATTGAGCCTTACTTATTTATAGATTTTTGGAATATTCCACAAAATAGGGAAGTTAGATATCCCCATCACAGCTCATATACTAAAAAATTGTACAGACCAGTAACAAAAGGTTTCATGGCCGTGACAGTAACGCTTATGAATTCTGATAATATGTCCTAAGTGTTGTGTGTTCGCATCCCATAAGGTGATTTCATTTTTTCTTATTTAAAATGTCGTTTTTTTCCAATACATTCAAGAAAATGTCATTAAACCGTGCAATTTTTGATTACAAGCTTTCATCAAATGAAATGATGTCGCGATAGACATAGAAGCTTACCCACAGTTTTCGAACGATGTCAATACAGTGTACAAAATGGTTTTGAATTACGTAAATTAAAGAAAGAGAATGTTATGGAGGATATGCTAACTACAATTGTTTTCAGTACGTCAGGATTCACAGGTGTTAGCGCCCCTTTGGTGCAGATGTCTAAGGGGCACGAAAAGCTGCTCTACAAAAATCTATAATAATTGTTAAGAATGAAACGAACATGAACACATTTGAAAGGGTATTTCAGAAAATAAAGATAAAACAACTCAATAAATAATATCATATGAACTAATAAATATTATGAAAAGCAAATGAAAGACAAAAATAAAAATGTTACTGTTACTGGATTCGAACTTGCATTGTTTTGCATCGTAGCCCGAGATCTTCATCCACAGAGTTATTACGTCGTAAATAAATACCTGCTGCTTTGAACAGGCGTTAATGTCATTTAGTTAATCAATTTAACGGTAACTCTGTTAATTGACGCGCTTTACCTATTTACAATTATAACAGTGGACTTGTCCGAAGGTCACAGCTCACGAGTCAAAATCGCCCCCAGCTAGAGACACTTTCATTATAAAGCATGTAGGTGAAAGACGCGTAAATCAATTGTTTATTTCTTACTCGGTGCGTTATTATTTACCTAATTTGCCGATTCATCGTTTTCTTTCATTCAAATCTCTAAGTCAATGAATGGCATTTGGTATTATAATAGTTATTTTCTCGGTGTACACAAAACATCGATGTGCATTATACGTCGACAAGTATCTACCAGTCATTCATACTGAAATATGATATTGCGGGTCAAGATTGCAAATTACGCAGTAAAACATATCATACAACAACAAAAACCAACAATAAAAACATTTTAAATATCTTACATGATATTGTATTAAAATAAGATATAACGACACATTGTCAAGTGATTATCAAACAAATGAAAACCATAGAACCATTTTTTTCTAATGAACAGTTTCTGTTTTTCATATGCTGAGAAAACTATTTTCTATTAGATGCTAAGCATGTCGAAAAAGAACTAACTAATGTAGTTAGCTAAGATAGAAATTGCATACTGGTGTTTTATTTAGCCATGTCGGAAAAAACTAATGAATTTCAATAAGACAATCCTAGATAGGAATTGCATTCAGGTGCTAGGCATGTCGAAACAAATAAAAAGAACTAATCGAGTTCAATAAGACAAGCCAAGTTACATAGAAATTGCATTCGAGTGCTAGGCATGATTAAAAAAAAATGAAATAATGGAGTTTAATAAGGTAAGACAAAATAGAAATTGCATTCGGGCGTTAGGTATGTAATTAAAAATGAAATTATAATGTTGTTCAGAAAGGCATGCTAAGATAGTATTTGGCGATTATTCATTAACTGTTTCGCATCTGCATTTGGATATAAGGCATGCAAACAAAAGTACTTGAGAATCTGCATTTATTCTTTTAGTAATAACTAATATGCACTCGGGCATAAGCCATGCCAAGATAGGAACTTACTAAGTTGAGTATCTGGTAATAGGGTAAACGGATGCTTAATAGAAATTTACGAATCCGATTAAAGCTAATTATGAATTCGAATGCTAGGCATAAGTATTGAAGTTTAACCACAGTTTATGACAACATCTAAATGTGGCAGGTCTCTCTTTCTCTCCCACTAAAATCATGATGTAATTGATTACTTTCAAATGTGACAAACAGATGTTAAAGACATCTAACTGACATAACATCACTACTATAATAATACAAAGCTAGTCTAAATGCGGTATCCTTAGCTCGTTGATTTGCGCACCCGCTATTTTAAGGTTCAGTACTCCTGACAGTCTCAGCAGGTCTACAGTCCTATCGCGTTGATACATTGAAAAACAAAACACGCGTAATTTGAGGGAGAAGTAAAGTTAACGAAACCAACCCTATTAATGTCCTATACGGGAATGCAATCGACTTGGTACGGTTAACTGCACAAACATCATAGTGCGGTAAAAATGTGAATTATGCATATCAGGAATTGCCACATTCAGAAAAAGCAGCCTCTCCACACAGTCAAGAAGAAGAGAGGGAGAGAGCATGGTTAATAAAATGATCAGTTTCAAAAAGGACACCGCATACAATTAACAAACATGAGAACCCGAGGGGTTACCGCCTTGGAACGGTCAGTGTCAATTAAATTGCCAATGGAGGTTTAAATCAGGTTCTAGAGTGCATCAACTTCACACTTGCCCCAACAGGTTCTCATATTACAAAACAAGTACAAGTTGTCTTGGTGAAATAACTCCAACCCACTTATCAGCTCAACAATGCTGCATGCAAAAGCACACTAAGACACAAGAAGCTAATAGAATTGCAAAGCCAAAGGGCGGGTACTCAATGATCTTACCGAGACCAGAGCTCCTGGAGTAAAATCAGCTCGAACACGATGACAGGGATAAAAGAAACAAATCGAGCTTCTAGGTTCTTTTTTTTTAAAGAGCAACCAAAGAGATAAGCATTATGATCAACTGTAAACGTGTTAATCTCCAGGCCTGCAGAGCGCTGGAAAATATCATGCTGGTATTCTTTAAGATACATGCAACTGTCTCAGACCCACTTGATACTCTAGAGGTACGAGTAGATCGTCTTGATAAAGTAAATTGCACACACGCCATTGTGAGTTTATGTACATTTAATGGACTGAATTTCGCTTATGTCCTAAACGGGTATAAGCGACCATGTGTTTTGGTAAACTGCAGGCTCGGCATTGTGATGTTAAACGATTAACCTTTTTGGTTTGTTGTCCCGGTTAGCTCAGTTGCTTGCAGGAATTGCAGGGCTTGGCGCTGTCGTCGTGACGGTGCGGGTTCAAACCTAGAGACACTATCATTTTAAATACATGTCGATTGAACAACCTCTTCGATATCTTACCGAAACCTCCGATATGTTACCAAAACAAACAATTCTCAAAAATCTTTACCTAAACACGAAACTAAAACTAATTGCAAGTACCCGCTATTTGACAGTAAGATTTACAATATAGTATAGCAAATACTTGTCCCAACTTTATCATGTTTTAAACGTGCCATATTTAACAACATTTCAATTTACAAAGGGACGACCTTACCACAAAAAATGTTCTCACTTCTCTTCTACCTTTTGTAAATAACATATAGCTTGAAAAATAATCGTCTCGCGTTCTCCGCTGAATAATGTCTATTCATTTGAAATATTGATCAGTTTTATTGAATTTTAGCTAATAAAGTTATTTGTATGTATGTCGAATAAAATGATCGGTCGCCAAGCTCGCTCTTAAGAGATTTACTATTGTGTTTGATTGGAAGGACGGATCAATGTTTGAACTGTACCGTTACTGTCATGACATACCACTGGTATAGAAAATAGAACTTAATATATCATCAATATTAAAAATCACGTGAACTTGTACATGCTTTTTCTATTTCCTTTAATATGTTTAGACTAATGCATCTTGATTAAGTATGATAGGAGTCGTTCTATATCGTACACTTATTGTACATGTTAATTTATCGCAAACCAATTTTAATGGACAGACGGAAACAAAGATCATTTTAAGCTCTTCGTACTCAGGTGAGCGAAATGGCGAGTATAAATTGTTTTAACGATCTAGTTTATATGTTTCAACGTCAAAAATGAATCTAAGATTTTTACTATATAATGATTAATTCTATAAACAACTAAACGTTCTATGTTTAATAATTTTATTATTGCTTTTAAATTATTTCCCTACATGACTTTGTGATAGTGAACTATTTTTGCCAATATTGTTTTATTAATAATTTGTTGTACATGTGTTTTATCGGTTTGTCACAAAAAAATACAAATAGGTAGCAAAATACATGTTTGGTAGTTTTCCAGTCCAATAAAATAACCGTCGTAAATATTTGCTTCGATACGACATTTATAGAGGGCAGGGCTTCAGTTAAAGCATGCGCAATTTAATATATATCACTGCATAACCGGCGTATATATTTGCTTCGATACGAGAGTACGCAGTCGGAGATTCAGTAAATATTTGCGCATCTTTACATATATATACAAAAAAGTGACATACTATAAGCGTTGTAATCACAATTGTTTGTCTAATTGATTTAAAACTCATACAATAAAGATGATATTAAATTATCAAGATACATGTATAACCCGGGTATAAATAATACAAGAATATACTTTAAATTAGAAAAGCGTTCTACGTATCGAACGACAGTGTTGAACAGGAATTAACATATTCAAGTGCATGCGTTTGGAACCCTAGAAACTTATAACTATGATTGTATAAAGAAAGTGTTTTTCTAAATTGTTTTATTACTTATGTTTGAGTTAAAATAGTTTAATTGCTTATGTGGAATTTCACAATACCGGTACGTATAATTTTACAAGAAACAAATTCAGTTTTGTTTTGTTTTACCCAAAATGACACAATACAACAACTTGTTTACACGTTAGATAAATGGTCCGTTTAAATCAGGTGGTTGAATGTGACCTGGTTCAAATTGGCAATTTACAACGTATTGCCCACACAGTGTTTAAGCACGAAGTATGACCTGTAACATTTTATTTACTGTATATTAGTGTAAGCAATATTTATATATCATGGCTCCCAGGCTGGACAAAAAGAACGTATTGAATATAAAACATCTCTGATTACGGAATACTGTAATGATCAAATTATGTCAGAATATATCTTAAATAATATGTAGCTAATTTGTTTTTAAATAGTTTGTTAAAATTGACAAGTAAAAAACAATGAAATTGTACTATGTAAATATATACAACAAGCCGAATATGTTCCTTGTTCAAAAACTGTTGTCAGAGTTTGTTATTCTTATAAACTCATGCTCTGTTTTACTCTCTACTTTTTGGCTGCGTGGGGCGACTGGTTGGAGAAATTACTGATATGCATATTTCACTTCTTCCATTGCTTTGATTATCATGTTTTTTTGGTTGGTAAATGTTGTTTTCATAACAACAAACTTATAACAATAATTTTAAAAGTAATGCTCGTTTAAAAAATAGCTTGACTTATATTAAGAAAACACATGCAATTTTATAATAGTATTATTTCCTGATAGAATGTCTTTGACTTAATTTATTATGCAGCTAAGTTTGGTTAGATCGACTTTGTTAGTAACATTACTTTCCCTATTGCTATTGCTGTTTGTATGCAGGTAGACATGCCCTAGAAACTGACTTATACTGAGTGCCAATGAAAACGCAACACTTTATTTTTTTTAAATACTTTTGATGTGTGTAAAAATTTAATAAATTGGCAAAGGTAGATGTGTTTTAAAATCAATAAGTAACCAATTGATACACTTATTGTCCATTGAAGTCTTAAACTTCTTCTCCTACAGTAATCCGGTACAAAAGCACGAAAGTTTCGTTTTAGCATGTGGACATGCATGAAGAACCTCAAAACAAGTCCATGTGTTAACCTTTACTCTCGGCTTCTCAAATCCCATCTTTAGTTTTCAACTTTGACTCTAAACAAATGTGAAAATGCTAAAGCTTCCAGACAACGAACGACATGAGGTTTTGGGCATGATCCAAGGAGGTATGTCTCGACGTGAAATCGCTCGTCGAAAGCATTGTTCGCCGTCGACAATTACTCGCTTAGCACAACGACATCTTATTGATTTTAAAACCCATCTACTTTGCGAATTAATTTAACTTTTAGACACTTCAAAATAATTCCCCAAAATAAAGTGTTGCGTTTTCATTGGCACTCAGTATATATATGAATACACGAAGCTTGTACTAATTAATTACATTTAATTACTCATGGTAGAATGTGTACATGTATTTGTGTCCACTATCAGTTTTGTTTTTATTCAGGACATGATTCATGTTTTACTTGAACCGGGTAACACGGTTCATTTGTACCAGTATAGTACTAAAACAGATCTCTGACCTGGTATACACTGACCTCTAAAACTGAAACCGAAAATTATAATAATTAAGATTTATAAAACTCGCTCTTGTTGCGGTGATATAGATGTTTCGATTGCTTTAAAACTACCAAAAATGAAAACAAATGGACAGACATTTGTGGACGGAGTTAAAACTTATTCCATTGTATATTAAATTAATTTAAAAAAACTTTTGTTGACGAATGGACTTTTTTTCTTTCTTCATACTAGTTGGCTGCGTTGGAAGGCTGTGTTTTCGCTTTCTCCTTCTATGCTTGTTTTGTTTAAAATATTATGAGAAATATAATAGTGTACACTCTTTATGTTCTTTATGTCTTCACTTTACCGAAGCAGACTTGAGACTTGAGACACCATGACGATAACATTTCTTATTACTACTACTTTGCGATCAGTTTACTAAATACTACCGATATTAGATATTTTCAACTACTCAAAGAGCGCACTACTAAGGTATTACCAAACTTCACCTCGTTAAATTGTGAATACCAGGACAAAACACGCCTTCATGATGTTTTACCTTATTTCAAACGACAACCCACGAGGTTCAGAAACACACCAGTGTATCTACATGTAGACAACCGAGCAACAGCGAGGTTCAGCCGCAAAGCCGATATGACCAGCTGTATCCATCGAGCATAAGATAAGCTACGACGTTAACCCCGAGGCAAATATAACATGCTGTAATTCGAAAAAGATCAACTGAAGGGTTCAACAGAAAGGGCTGAGCTATCAAGCTGTAAGAAGACGTTTAATAATCCTCGAGGTTCTTCCTCAGACCCTTATCGTAAGCATTGTCAAGTGTCAATATCGTTTGTCGTCAGGTAAAAAGAGTTCAACTTGTTTCGGAAACATAATATGCTTCATGGCGCATTTATTGAATCGAAGTTTGAATGTGCAAGTATCAAGTTACAACTATAACGATTTTATACTGGCTTTGAATGAACGATTTAATCATAAGAGGTCTTTTTTTTTAAATTCAATTCAGTAACATTATTTGAATAAACTCTAATATCGCTTGAACAGTGGAAATAATTTAAATTCGAATTGTTTTTGTTGCATATATGTGTTCAATATGATACACAACTTCAGTAAAAGTTCATTGTTAACAAGAAATTCTTTATTTTAGGACTGATGAGCAGCAACAACATTAAGCAATTGTTGATGTCAGGCGTGTACAGTGCATAGAGACATTCGTAACATGGAAAATATACGCGCAATAATGCAAATGGAACATAGGATATCCAAACGTTTTCATCTATTTCTTATAACAAATGATTAAGCATTACATGAGATCATCATTTGGAGATGAACGTTGGTTACGTTACACGTGTTTTAAGTGCAAAAGTCTCAATTGAAAAGAAAACAACATTAAATAACTAATTTAGCTATGGCAGGCCTGGCTCCCACTTTGACAAATAAAGAATTTAAGAATTGGGTGAAGGGAGCGTTGGCTCTTCTCTTTACCAAGAATGGTCTGACAGATTTTGTCAGTGCGGTGGTTGTTCGGCATCACCAGCGTCTGCTGCAGCTTGTACCGGCGGCAAATATGCTAAACACGTGCAATTGTACGATCAATAGCTTACCACAGTGTACAAGAAGTAGGATTCATGGTCATATAGTTCCTGGTCCCAGACAGTTGTGTCCTCGTGGCGTTTGCAATATTCTCATGGACGGTATATGCCAAGATCACAGATTTAGAGGACCGTCGTGGAAAAATACAGACCCTCAGAAATGGTGTCCCGACGCATTTGCGGTAGTAAAATGTTTTTTCCCTCCGGACGGATATTCTCACAAAACATCGCTCATAGAGACAGACTTCAACGGGATTGTGTCCGTGATCATCAATAACTTGTCCTTTTCAACACAAATACAAGACAACTTGGCAACGGAACCTAACGTCTGCACAAAGGTAGAAAGATAGAAACTAGTATTATAATATTTCAAATTAACTTTAGGTAAATGCTTTCGTATTTTCAACAAATGTGTCGAAAACAAATAAAATTAAATAAAACACATGAACATAAAGAATAGTTGACGGCTGGAAACTGAAACATGTTACACAGTGACAACAACAACATATAACGACTTTGTTAAGATCATGAACACTAGGAACAACTCATATTGAACCCGCTATAAACACTGAAAATCATGTAAAGATGATAAGTTAACACACATTTAGAATGTTTTTCTTGGAAGTATTAAAGTGTGTCAGATTTACTAGCATGTGCCTAAAAATTAAAGTAAGAAACGAGCATTAGTCACAATATACGGATAATGCTGTATATAACTGATATATCATATTGAATAACATGAAAAGGTTTTGCGGCTTAGAATATTTAATACAGTTATATATGTTATAGGCCCGAGAGGTAGGTCGTGAAATTCGACACACAGCGGATCACTTGCTGTCTGACAGTGACCTCAGAGACTATATTGATTATCTCATCAACCTTCTATGTGACCCTGCCTGCTTACTGAACGATCCTTCTGCGCAAGATGCTGTCAGAAAACTTAAATTGGTATGTTTTTATTCTGCTAACATTCAGACAATGTTCGGCATGTTTACATCTAGACATTTCTTATTTCAGCTGTTTTATTTGGATCTTTGTTTGTGGAAAGTTAAAATTAATGTAATATTTAAAATGCTAATACTGTAATACAACAACCATTTAAAATTGATAACATTGTAATTATTTGCTGGCCTATGTTTCTGATTCATTTAATGTCTAAAGTTAAAATAAACGCGTGCACGTCAAAGCCATCATTCTTCTTTCTTTCAGTTAAAGGCGAACGATCTTACCATAACTGAGAAGGATATAACAGAGGCACTCAAGGAGAACATCAAAGATACCTTTAGCGAGGAGCACAGAGATCTCCTGCAGAAAATCAATGATCATTACTCTAAACTACAGACGGATTCTGTCGCCGAGATTGACAAGATGGTAGCTGTCAGGAAAACGGAACTGGAGGAGCTCGCGAACAAACTCACGGAGGATATCACCAGGCATGCAGAACTAAAGAAGCAAGAAATAGAGGAATGTGACGAAATGAAGGAAAAGAGGGAATTTGAGGAGAAACTCAAAGGTTTTTAAAATTTGAAATTTCTGTCATATTAAACTAAAGAAGTGACTAGAATAAGGTGGTTGCTGGATATTTAATAACAATAATGATTTTTAAGTATGTGCATATATGAGACTCGAGTTATTATTGAAACTGAACATGATAAGAACTTACAATAGTATTTTAATATTAAATCTACCCATGCAGGGGATCGAACCCACACCCTTAATGTCACATATATGTGTTTAAGGGATTGCCACACTCCTCCCAACTTTGGTCGTCAATAAAAAGAAAAATATCAAAATCTCAATAACGACAAAATGCCGTTAAATGAAACTTTTCACAAATGTATGTAATTAATGTATCTTTATTTTGCAGATGGTAAGACACGTTAAAAGAGTAAAGACAAATAGCGAGACCTAAAAATTCCCTAAACTTCTATTTACATAAATTCACAAAAACTGAACAACACAAAACATCATTTTAAAAACCCACATTAGTAAAATGATATTGACAACACTTTGTTGTGTCCTAGTGACTTACATATGTAAACTTTACGAGATAGTAATATAAGTGTGTTTGACCTTCAAGTTTCTGGTCGCTTCCTGGTCGCGTAAACGGATGACAATTACTGATTTCTTTTTTTTTTCGGGCCTCTTACGGGTAACCCCATTTATTTAATATTACACAAATAATAATATAAAATCATTGATAATATCAAATAACATTCATAGCAATAAATATCAGTTCAAATTCGGGTTCAAATTCAATTCAATTTAGTTCAGTTAATTTATTCAATTCTATCGGTTCGATCCGATTCGTTCCAACCAGATTCATTCATTCATTCATTCATTCATTCATTCATTCATTCATTCATTCATTCATTCATTCATTCATTCACGCGTTCGTTCATTCATTCAGTCAATAATTTTCATTTTTTTGGAAACGATATGGATCATATATTATTAACAAATACTCAGTGAAGCATTCGACCTTACACGAAACGAAATGGTAAGAACGAAGCAGTGAGAATTTGTGTAGCAAAATTGCTAGCATTGCTTATGTCAATGTTAACTTATATGCCTTCTTTGATGCATTGGAATATTTCATTAGATTGTTCCCCGTGACGCTTGTGCGAAAAAATATTTTTAAGATCCGCTTTAAAGAAAAACACGAAAGACTGTATTTGCAAAGGACGGATTGAGAATTTCACATCATTTCTATATTTCCATATGTACCATTTGGTTTCAAATATAAGTGTATTTAGGGTAACTTGTTCGGATTGTATCCAAGCGCTATGTTTTGTGCAGAAAATGTTACGGATGAGAGTCCTATGGCACGAAATGCCCTGTTAATAATACGATAAGATTCTTTCCAGAAGGGTTTTACTTTTTCACAGTCACAGAATAAATGAATTAGTTTTTCGCGATGTGTTTTGCATAAAGTACAAAGGCCGTTCGACAGGCCCATTAAATTTAACCTATGTTCAGTAAAAATCGCGTTGTGAAGAAATTTCCATTGAATTTTTTTTGCCTTTATGGAAGCATATGAATCTGAACAATTTGTCCAGATATGCTGCCAGTTAAAGTTTGGGTCGAGGTTGAGACGTTCCTCCCACCTTCTCTCTGTATGTAATTTAGATTGATTATTTAAGCAATACAACTGTGTTATTATCAATTTTGACCGCAGTTTGTTGTATTTTATAAATTCTCCTTTAACATCTAAAAGTTTTAAGAATGATGTTGACATTGTAGATCGTTCGTCGACAGACATGTTGGTTGCTAAAATATCAGTGTAGGTTTTTGGAATACTAGATCGTAAAATTCCCCATTCATGAACCCAATTTTGTTGCAAATTTATTTGTAATTTATTTAATAGCTGGATATCACTTATGAAAGTATTTGTTTCCCTGTCCCATGTATCACCATGTAACGTAGTGGTTAATTCTTACAAAGGTCTTAGGGTGTAATAAGACGAACACTTGGTCACGTTCCAAAATTACTTTATATGTAGATCAGCTTTTAACAGTTTATCTATAACTTCTTAGACATAAACAGTTCTTTCTCATAAGTATAAATATTCCTAGTAAATTTCTAAGTGTCATAAATTTAGCAATTAGCCACACCTAACATACCCTCCTCCTAAAAGGCATTATGAGGCCCATTCCGGCCATACGGCCGTTCTCTCTTTTCCTATCAGAACAATATCTCTGGCTTTTATGTAATACACTAGCTTGTTCGTGCAGATTGATTACTGTTTCGAGATGACAATTTGACATAAAGAATATATAAAACTAGTGTAACAGTTATATAACGTCTTGCTTAAACATAACAAGACCGAGTCGAATGTAATTAATACATACAGATGAAGACATGAAATGACCTGTGGCTAAAATATTTTGACCGAGATGGTAATTAGTAAACAAACTATTTGATGTTATCTAGAAAAGGATATTAGTAACTAAACAAGGCCCGAAATATATTTTAAAATATAAATGTTTAACACCTAATATGTTGGTAAATTATTAGCATAATTTCCTTATTACATTACAAATCCCTTCCTTTCTTTACAAAAACCAAAAAAAAAAAGATATAGAGTTGTATTAGATAACAGATTACAGCCAGCAGTATCAGTGTTTGAATAAGAATTCACCAGTCAGAGAAAAAAAAAAAACTCAGTTCGGAAATAAAGTATGTGATATTAAATCACATTTTGTGTTGTTTTGTTTTAGACCGAAATAATATATTTCAATGTAATATTAATTTTCGTTACGATAGAAATACTACTGCCTGCAAGAAGCATTCACATATATATTATATAATATAAATTGTGTGCGTGTACAGGAAACCCTTATTTTTAATACTAGTACATATGTATGCCTTAAGTAATGTTCGGTTTCAAAGACATACAAGAATAAGAACATTTTCATAAAAGTTAAAACACGGAAAGTCACTAATATCACGGTTGAATATAAAAAATCACATTTTTCATATAGTCACAACACTTTTACAAACATTTGTACTGCATGTTGATTTCTTTTCCGTGATCTCATCAGTGCGTCATTTGGGTTTCCTTTTCTTGCATGAGTAACATTCAATAAACACATTTCTGTAAATAGAAAGAAAATGTAGAGCATCTGAATATAAAAAAAGTATTGTTATCATACATTTACAATTCAGCAAATCTGTAATTGAAGTTGAACATAATGTTAGGAAAAAAATCATTTTTTCCGATTTCCTTCATGTTTTTCTGAAAGCAAACTGATTTGAGTCGTTAGCATGTTCAAAACATTGTTAATGTCTGCATAATTAATCATAGAAACATTCTGTGTGTTTAAAAGATGAAAATACTCAATGCATTTGACTTATGGAGTTTGCCTTTAAAAGTAATTGTTAGTTGTTCGAGCATTCTGTGCACAATTTAAACAATAATAAACGGTGTTGAAATCATAATTACTACGTATGATAGTATTAATAATTATGGAACGATACGAATTACGATAGTACGGCTTCCTTATCGCCCTGCATGCCAAGTTCATCTCAGGATTCTTTCGCACAATCGTTTCGTCATGCCCATCATAGGAAACGTCACAGAATCGAAGTCGTTGCTCATTCCATCAGCGTCTCACCAAGGACAGGTCGTCAATCCTTCCTTGAGTGAAAACATTTCGTCGTTGTTTGTTCGTTGTGAACAGTTGTAAGGATGAATTTCTGGTCACTTGTACTGTTACACTTCTTGAGATATTGGCGAATAACCTCAAGATAATGTCAGTTGGAAATATCCACACTATAAAAAAAATGCAAATCCGATCTTGTAAATATTATATGAAATGTCCAATATATGTTAATTGTCCAGAAGGTAATTCCATTCTCTGCTTAACCCACCGGGTAGAAGATCGACTCGTTCTCTGACGCATACCGCCGGGAGTGCTATATGACTAAGCCGTAACACCATGCTCTGTGGTTTGTTCCTAGCCAATTAAACCCGCTTCCGCAAAATGACACATTTCACTGGCATTACTAACCCCATTTAATAAATACCCATTAAATCATCATAATAAATGTTATGTTCTTATAAACATCTGTCTAATGATCTTGTGCCGTAAAAAGAAAATATGTAATCACTTAGCTATTAATGCTTAATGAAAACAAAAATCTTAGAAAAAGCCAAAACCATACACTCATTGTACATGAAATTAAAAAAAATCATTTTAAAAGAAAGAGTACATACTTATATTGACAAGCATACTTCATCAGACATACTGCTCAGACAGAAAAAAATACCTTAAATGACACGTGCGTATGGACGCACACCTATAAGAAACAACATCGATTTATCGCATTTCAATAACATTTTTTCAAAATATGTGCATTCAAGCTCACAACGATTTAAATCAATGACTGTGACATACAATCGCGAAACGTGCTGAGACCGCACAACCTTATTACAAGTCACGTGACAATTATTCTCAAAAATTGTCGACATCGTTAGCGCACTCGCATCCTATGCTTAAAGTAACGTACACATTAATGTTTGTAAGTCCGAAATGTAGGAAAGGACACCCGTACATTTTTAAACAAAAGGCTTACCGCTGATCGATTCAGCAACAAAGCTGCATACGTTAACTTAAGTCAATTAATGCTATCGCGCAATTTCACGGTTTACATCAGTATAATACATGACTGAAACGCGAACATAAACATAGACATAGCCAAGGCATGATCATAGCCATTGACATAAACATAAACATCGACTTCCGGTACTCTCGGAATCAACTAAAATTCATCGCGTCATAATCGCGGATAACAACAGCGTTTTACTGTTTTCTTCTCAAATATATACATATATACATATCCGATACGCTCGGAATAAAACTTATAACAAAGATTGAACGGTCTCGACGCTTGCAACGCGACAGTTACATCACATAATCTAGTAATAATACCTTGTACCAGAGAAAAAACCTATCATTCATGTACAACACTCATGCCAAAATATGTTAAATACTTTTCTTTTTTTAAGCTGATAATTAAAAACAAAAATAGTCTTCTTTAATTTATTTTTTCTAGTACATTTTTCTATTTTTTTCAAATTATTTTTGTGCATTTTTCTATTTTTTTTAAGCTGGTAGTTAAACTATACAACCAGTTGTTTTTTTTTAAATATTTATATTACTTAATGACATCAAAAAGTTGTCCTATTATCTCCATTAAAAAACAACTAAGCAGTTAATGCCAAAATTATACCTACAACCGTTGCTGTTAGAAAAATATTTTCCTAAAATTTTTGAGAAAGGGATTTGTAATGTAATAAGGAAATTATGCTAATAATTTACCAACATATTAGGTGTTAAACATTTATATTTTAAAATATATTTCGGGCCTTGTTTAGTTACTAATATCCTTTTCTAGATAACATCAAATAGTTTGTTTACTAATTACCATCTCGGTCAAAATATTTTAGCCACAGGTCATTTCATGTCTTCATCTGTATGTATTAATTACATTCGACTCGGTCTTGTTATGTTTAAGCAAGACGTTATAACCAAGTTGTTTGATGTCACTTTTTATAAACGATTTGAATAAGATCGGCTTGTTCCTATAATTATTTTGTGATTCCCGAAAAGCGACACATTTAGTATATCTGCTTTACGCAATGGATTAAACGATTTAAGAAATGTACTCCAATTGCTTAATGCGTATTTATAGTACTCGGGCATGGGTTGTCTGAAAGTTATTCTTTCCAAGCAAGGCAAAGTGCATACAAAGAAATTTTGATTAAACAGCGAATCGGCAGTTTTAAAATAATGTTTACCAATGATATTCCAATTTTGTACCTCTGAATGTATGAGTTTGTACACCATTTTGATCACATTTGCTGATACTATATCCGAGACTGAGAAAAGGTTTAAACCTCCTGAGTATTTTGGTCGTTTTAAGTTAACTGCCGATATTAATGCATGTTTTCCTTCCCATATAAAATGTGATATTATTTTGTCAATTTCTTTGCAATATTTATCGGGAATGCCGCGCGTTTCTATTTCAAAGTTGATTACTGAATGCACGAACGTTTTAATTATTAACACTTTACCATTTATTGATAGATTTCTAGATTTCCAGACTTGAAGACAAGACTTAATTTTAATTATTTTATCGCACCAAAGAGTGTCATCCTCTATGTTATATCCGTGACATATACCTAGGGTCTTCACATAATTTTTTGTCCAGCTAATATCCTTAAATTTCGGGTTTACATTTTTTAGAGATTTAATGAATAGGCCTTTTGTTTTCTCTTTGTTCATTTTGGCACCTGATGATATTTTCATAAATAGATAAATCGTCAAAAATATATGGCAGAGATAACTCGTTTTTAGCGAAGAGTTGCGTATCGTCAACGTATTGATTAATTTTTGCTTGTGCCGATCTACCATCGATTATTGGTAATTGAATGCCTACTATATTTTGATTACTTCTTATCTTGCAGGCCATTGGCTCAGCTTGAATGATGTAAAGGAGAGGAGCAATAGGACATCCTTGTTTTATTGAACGCGAAGTTGAGAAAAAATCTGAGATATAGCCATTAGTAGTGATAGCTGTTTTAGAAAACTTAAGAAGCATATTCACCCATGAACAAAATTTACCCCCAAAACCAAAATGTTTAAGACAGAGATCAATCCACTGCCATTCGCAGCGGTCAAAGGCTTTCGTTTGATCGAGAAATATAATGATACCTTCATGTTGTTCTATATCACTGTAACTGATAACGTCTTGAATAAAACGATTAGCTTCATTTATATTTTGACCGTCGACATAACCTTTTTGGTCGTTCAATATTATTTTAGGTAAAATTGGTTTCAGGCGATTGGCCAAACATTTAGCAATTTTTTTGTAGTCAACATTTAACAATGTAATGGGCCTCCATTTTTTTAGGCATTCTCGTTCGCCATTTTTATATATTAAGGAGAGGACTCCTTTGTATTGTGAGTCAGTTAAGGAGCCTACTAATACAATTTCTTCTACCACTTCCAGAAAATCAAACTTGAGGAGATACCAAAAATATTGATACAATTCTGCAGGAATGCCGTCAAAACCCGGTGATTTATGTTTCTTAAAATCAAAAACAGAATTACCTAACTCTTCCATTGAAATAGAAGATTCCAGTTTTCTTGCAAATTCTTCGTTAAGTTTTGCGTCGGTACAGGCCAGAAGTTTGTTTGCACTCTCTACGTCAATACCCTCTGACTTAAATAAGTTTTTATAGAATTTACCTCTGGATTTTTCTACATTGAAAAAATAAGCCGTTGGTTTTTCGTTTTCTTCAATATCTTTTGCTTTAGATCTGATTTTCGCCGCGTTTGCTTGTTTCCCGTAGTAATTACTGATTGTTAAAAAAGTTATTTCTTCGGATGTTTCTTTATCTTCATTTGACTGTTTCAGAGAGTTTAATCTGTCTTCTAATTTAATAATCTGGGATTTTTTCCGGTTAAAGTTCTGGCAGAAATCAATCGAAAGCATCTTTATTACATGTTTTGACATATCCCACCATTCTCGCTTGGATGCAAATTCACACTTTCTTAATCTCCATGATCTCCAAACATTTTCTATTATTTCTATATAAGATGTTTCCTGTAAAATACTGATGTTTAATTTCCATAGCCCGCGACCCCTTTCTACGTCAGAGATGCTCACTTTAATAGATATCAAATTGTGATCCGAAAATACAAAATTTGCAATACTTGCATTGCATATTTCATTATTAATTTCTTTTGAAGTAAGAAAAAAATCGATTCTTGATTTAGATTCATTTCGAGTGAAGGTGTATTCTTTTTTGTTTTGATTGCGTCTCCGCCAGATATCTTCTGTTTCGAGCGCAGAAATTAAGTCATGTAAGTCACGTGACGTATCGTCTGCACGATAAACTTGAGAGCAAGATTACTGATTTCTCTTTTAGTAGTTGAAATTTATTTACAAAGTACACAACATTTTCTTGTCAGTATCATTGCGCTCACGTGAGAATATAAAATAATGTTTTGTATCGCTTAGTTTTTGTGAATTTATGTAAATAGAATTTTAAGAAATTTTAAGGTCTAGCTTTTTTTCCTTACTTTTCTAACGTGTCTTACTGTATGCAAAATAAAGATTAATTAGTAACATTCATTTGTGCAAAGTTTCATTTAACGACATTTTGCCATTATCGAGATTTTGATAATTTTCTTTTTATCGATGAACAAAGTTGGGAGGAGTGTGGCAATCCCGATGGTTAACTGTTTTGCGGGAACGAGGCTCTGCCGAGTTCCAGCCAAAACAGTTCACCCGAAGTGACAGATTTTTTTATCTTTACCGAATGTCTCATGCAAGATACTTGTTCTTGCATACCTTTTATTATGTATAACATTTCTTTGTAAGGATACAAACTAACTTATTTTCCTTATGCTGAAATATTGACGTTAACGCAAAACTTTTTTATATATGACGTCGCTAACTCGAATATATTACGTCAGATACTTGAAGACGTGACGTCACTCACGTGACTCATTCTACATGGGGGTGTAGGATCGAAATTTCCTACACGGGTGAAAACACCGGATGACCTGATCTGGTATGCAAGAAACGTTGCTCACCCAGTTTTTGACGTCAAAAATTAAATTGTGTCCAAATCTTATAAAATTTGGCCAGAATAATGTGTGAGGATCGCTTTATTGAAATATGCAAAATATTTTCACTTGCCGACGACGGATATTGTAAAACAGCGCCATCTATGAAGGCACCCTAATTTCCTCCGTTTTTCATTAAACGTTGAGATTGAACAATAAAGATTATGCCCAAATGATACGAAATTTGCCTTGAACATGCACCAGTACATGCATAATATGAATTGGGTAAAATCTTTGAATTGAGACAATCTATGCACATAATATATCATAATAATCTACGTAACGCGAGCTTTTTTACGCCGTTTTTTTTGCGTACCCCTACTGTCTTTAATGTTATATAAGTGCAAAAGCAGACGGTGAACTTTCGTTATTGTTTAATATGTTATTGCCAGATGATTAAATTATTATTATTTTTAATCTATTGAAGTTTTTTACAGCCCTATTTCAATAATCGACGGCTGAACAGTGGCTGGATAGAGAAGCATATTTAGAGAAATAAAAACAAGTTTAATGAATATTTTGTAAAACATGGTTTAAACCTTAAATTAATAAATGCTAAATCAGTTCGGCTATGGTAATTTCGTAAGTCACCAAAAATACTTTCAATTAACCGAACCAACAAATGCGCGTATAAGCAAATCATACTTTTCTAAATAAAAACCAGTAAAACTACATGACATAACGATTTGTGTTTATTTATTATAAAATCACTAGTAGACAACGTAATAATCCAGAAAGGCGAAATTTTGAACAGGTCGCAAAATATAAATACCTCCAAAACTTTTACTGTCATCAGTGCGACCAGGTGTGATTCCGGGTATGTAGTTTTTATTGGTAGTCACCAAGCCGGCACTCTCGCGCAACATCATGCAAATGATAGTTACTAAGCATAGACAAGTGAAATTTCTTGTATATAAATAATGTTTGAAATTTATATTTTACTGCATTTATTTGAATTGAAACATATTAGTTGATTTCATTACTTTTATTGATTAAAATACGCGGTACATATAGATCTACTTCACACGTAAGATTCATCACTTCTGCTTTGAAACTGTATATGGGTAGCATGTGGAAAACGTGCACGTGTTTTCCAAAACCTGAATTGAAGTCATTTAACATTTGAAAGCGGGGCCCAAGATCATAAAACTAAGATTTGAGACTGGTTTCAAATATCAATTTTATATTCTTCAGCACCATCCTGTAACTTACTACAATATCATGTCTACTTATCATGTATATTAAGTGGTGTTGACAATCGATTGGAAATTTTCATGTTTGTAGCAGAAATATTGATCAAAGTGACAATAACGCTTTTCTGCGATTCTCCGTCCGTCCGTCTGTTATAGAAATATAGCATTTGAAAGTAGGCCCAAGATAATAAAAATAAGATTTGAGATCAGTCTCAAATCTCAAGGATCTGATTACAAGTCGCCATTTCAGCCAATCAGATGCTTGAGATTTAAGACTGATCTCCAGATTTAGTTTTATAATCTTGGGCACTGGAGTCTGTTAACGAATAGCAGCCGATAAACATGATGACTCGTGCGGCCGATAAAAAACAAGGACAATTCACAGAAAAATTGAAACAGAAAATTTTTTAAAACCTTTTGAATTCAAACATAAATGAATATGATTTGCTGGAAGACAGGCGGTGGTCGAATTTCAGAAGCTGATTGAAGGATTGAAAAATTTTCACAAGTGCGAACATGAGTTGTCATTAACAAACATAAAATAAGAAACACAATACGGACTTTGAAGCCTTCTTCACTTAGAGTGTGCATGGTGCTCGGCTGACAACGCGGTTCCAGCCGGTAAATGTCATAAAACCAGCAACTATCAAACCGGAACTCGCTGCTTTGATATTAATACAAAGTTAGCCGCAGGTAAATTAGTTTTTATAATTCCGTTATATTGCAGATTGGAAATGTATTTTTTGTCGTTTATTTTCGATTTCAATTCAATAAAGAAATATGGTTAGGCTAAAAAATTACACTTCTGTTCCGGTTGCCCGACCAGTTGTAAACCTGTCCCTATTTCCGTTTTAAGCATGTCGCTTTTTCCGTCCTCTAGCTTGAACTATTGTTTTTCTCAAAGTAGTATTTAGGTTTTTGCCATATTGCTCTGTAATTGAAAATTATACAACGACGGCATTGTTTTATCGTTCGTTTAGCCATAATAAACGCTGGTATAGGGAAACAACAAATGAAAAACATATTGGCGTTCATGAACCTTGCCATGGTGAATAAAGGCACTCTTTAAACCAAGGAAAGAGAAATTGGCCAGAGTATTTAAGACAGTTGCCGTGCAGTCATGTTCACGTGCAGTGAAAGGAGAAAGTCTGTCTTCCGATTATGTGTCTTAGGATATCTCGCGTTAAATTTTGTTAAGAACTGGCGTAACATAAAATAGGAGAATACTATGTCAATAATAACATTACAAAAAGATTACAAAACAATTCGTTATCATTTTTACATTAATTTTTACAGTATGTTATTGCACGGTATATCGGAAGATTTTCTTTTCTTCAATCATCTTAAAAGTTATAATAACGACGTGCTCTACCAGCGTTACTGAGTTTTTTCTTAAGGTCATTTGGAATTTCTTCTTTTGTTTTAAAGCTGGAAAAAATTAATAATCCGGTTTTGGTGGCACAAAATGCCCTGTTTGACAGCAAAGACGGTTTCTAACTTCATCACATACTTCGCTGAAACATATACTTAATTGCAGCTGAAAAATCTAGTGATCATACATTCAATATGTACTAAAAAGAACGCGGAAATGTAGGCCTACACGATCCTATGATAACAAACTTGATAAGTTTAAATTTATGCAAAAACAATAAATGAAGTGCATGTTTATTGAGCGATTTTGTTTTAAATATGAGTAAACGCGTACAAAGAAATACGATAATTTAAATGTTATTTCAACTACGCCGTCTTGTATAATTAACGTGTGTGACGTCGGCGTTTGTGCGTACGCAAAACTATTACCTGGATTTACGTTCTCTTTATTTTAACGCAACAAGTAACCCGAAGACACCCATTTTTTGTTCACATTTCGAAATTTTAAACATCTGGTAATAACATATTAAAAATAACGAAAGTTCACCGTCTGCTTTTTGCACTTATATTTCGTTAAAGACAGTAGGGGTACGCAAAAAAAAAAACGGTGCAAAAAATTTCGCTTTACGTAGATTATTATGATATTAGAAGTAAACAGAATGTCTCAAATCAAAAATTTTACAAATTCTTATAATACTTGTACCGGTGCTTGTTCAGTTCAAATTTCGTATCATTTCAGCGTTAACTTCATAGTTAAATCTCTATGTTTAATGAAAACCGGAGGAAATCAGGGTGCCTTTATAGATGGCGCTGTTTTTCAATATCCGTCGTCGGCAAGTAAAAATATTTTGCATATTTCAATAAAGCGATCCTCACACATTATTCTGACCAAATTTCATAAGATTTGGACAAAATTTAATTTTTGACGTCGAAAACTGGGTGAGCAACGTGTCCATCCACCTTAAGGGATTGCCACACTCCTCCCAATCCTATTCATCGATAAAATAAAAATCATCAAATCAAAGTAATGGCAAAATGCCGTTCAATGAAACTTTGCACAAATGAATTTTACTAATGTATCTTTATTTTGCATACAGTAAGACACGTTAGAAAAGTAAAGAAACAAAGCTAGACCTAAAAATTCCTTGAATTCTATTTACATTGTACGTAAATTCACAAAAACTAAGCGATGCAGAACATAATTTTAAATTCCCTCGTGAGCGCAATGATACTGACAAGAAAATGTTGTGTACTTTGTAAGAAACTTTAAACTATTAAAAGAGAAATCAGTGATTGTCATCCGTTTACGCGACCAGAAAATTGAAGGTCAAACACACTTTTACTAATATCTCGTAAAGTTTACATTTGTAAATCACGAGGACACAACAATTTTTTGTCAGTATCATATTACTCATGTAGGCATTTAAAATGATGTTTTGTGTTATTTAGTTTTTGTGAATTTATGTAAATAGAAGTTGACGTAATTTTTAGATCTTGCTATTTTTCTTTACTTTTCTAACGTGTCTTACCATCTGTAGAATAAAGATACATTAATAGCATACATTTGTGCAAAGTTTCATTTAACAGCATTTTGCCGTTATTGAGATTTTGATAATTTTCTTTTTATCGATGAATAGAATTGGGAGGATTGTGGCAGGCCCTTAAATACAATATCGAGTGATTGAAATGTGCGCCGCGGCTTATTCAATTGTCACAATTTTCTTATGAAGTTAATTTAACTAATACGCATGAAACGAGCGGTACTCATAAAAATGATGCAACCTTTATGAAACGTTGAAGATTTATGTCAGAATGATCAACCTTTCAGGCAACGTTAACTTTTAGCGACTTAAGGTGGTATCATTTGTCAAAATATACTTTTTATGTTGGGGGGAGTGTGGTTTCCCATGTTCATAAAATTTCATGTATTATTCTTATTACTTCTGATATCATTTATAGGGCATATAAATGTTACAGGTCAATCAGGAATTATAAAAAAAAGAAATATGAAACAATTTCTCTCACTGAGTGTAGCCTTATTGCCGGGAGTCCAAACTTCTAAATTATCCACTATAGTATTAAACTACAGTCACAGGAAGGTTGTCTACATCAAGGTTTACAATGTCTTAGAATTTAGTTCAATAAACTTTACTAGAACAATAGCAAAACATGTTTCTCCCAGTGACTACAAAAGGAAAATTTGACATTCGTGTTTGCATTGTTTATAACTATTGTTCTAGTAAAGTTTATTATTGAACTAAATTCTAAGACATTGAAATTGGGGATTAACTTTTAAATTACTGATCTCTGACCGATTCGGCCAAATTTAAACGCGGTATCTCATATTCGATGCTACAAATATAAATAAGGTATAAGTCCGCCTCTATCAAACAAGATATATGTATGGAAATGCCGGTTTTCGTTTTCTTTCCTTACGTGTTTCATCCTGCAAACAAGCCACAAACAGGTCGATTTCTAAGATTTAAATAACCGCCAGTTGAAGAGAAAATATGGTTTAAATATCGTATAATAACAGTGACTCGTTTCGATGGACCACGAAGTTGCGCCGACACTGTGTAATTTACGAAATAAATGTTACTGATGTTAAATGTACAATGCCCAGTGAACAGTGTTGTTCTAACATTAAATTCAAACTTGGGCACAGAATTCAAACATTTAACAAACGGCACACTCCGTATTAAACTTCATACATGTATAACTAAGATAATAAGATCTTAAGCATATTTAAAAAAAATCCCGTCCTTTAAAAACAATTACGAATAGATGAGTGTGAAATTGAGAGAAACTTACTTTAAGAGATGAAGATTGTTATTGTTTTGACATATTCTTACAAATATACAATCCTTTGCCTAGCGCTTTAAACTCGAAAAATCGGAAACTATTATTTCAGTCGATACTAACATGAACTTTAAAAACAACCACAACGACTTCATCTAAAGTCTTTCACTTAGGTCACACATTTAGCGTACTCAAAGAAACGTCCGTCATACTTTTTTCCTTGCCTAAAAGTTCACTGTTGTCGTTGTTGTTCTGCAAGGAAATACTATAATTTCCACATATGTTATATATTTGTATACGTACCTATTTTTCTTAATATCATAGTAATACATGAATTAGAGCAGTAACGATGTGAATTCTATTTACTTTTACTATCATTTTTTCTTAAAGTTATCTATCTGTTTAGAAATTCGTGGATGCCTATTTATGATTCTACTTTCGGTTAAAATGTCAAAATATTGTGTTTTGCATTTTTATGAACAAACTACGTATTGTTATGTAAAGTGTTAATCATTACTGTTTTGAGAGAACTAAATCGATGTTCAGTACTAAATATAATTATTCACCTTCAAATCGGGGACAAGGTACGCCGTAGTAAGACGGTTAAAATATAGTTTTGGTGAATCAGGTTTAAGATCTACACACGATTTGGATCTTTTAATTTGAGAAGAACATGCGGCAATTGAAGTTAGGAAATTTCGTTGACCTCGCTGAATAGCTTTCATGTAATATTTCATCCGTCCGTGCCTTACTAATTGCTATCCTTTAAATATGTACGGTAAATTTTCTGTGCAATATTAGAACTGTAATATTTCCGCAAAACATCGACTTATACCGTCACAATCACTGGCGCTTGACCAGCCGCCCCACCCCCAGCCAACTCTTACTAAAACGCACTTTTTTTAAATAATGGTGTCAAGTCGCTAATATTATTCCATTCTATTAAAGTATACGAAAATACACCGCCAAAATCGAATTCTATTTTTTAGCTCACCTGAGCACGAAGTGCTCATGGTGAGCTTTTGTGATCGCCTGATGTCCGTCGTTCGTCGTCCGTGCGTCGTCAACTTTTTCTTCAAACGACTTCTTCTCCTGAACTCCTGGGCCAATCTTGCTGAAACTTGGCAGGAATGTTACTTGCGTGAAGCTTTACCAAAATTGTTCAAATGGTTCCGGTCCATTGCCTATCTAGGTCACAGAGGTTAACAATAGATTTTGAACATGAAATTTTTAAAAATCTTCTTCTCTGAAACCGTAAGGCCTAGAACTTTGATATTTGCTGTGTAGCATCACCTACCTCTCTACCAAGATTGTTCAAATTATAGCCCTGGGGTCAAAATTGGCCCCGCCCCAGGGGTCACTTCATTTTACATAGACTTGTATAGAAACCACAAGGCCTAGAGATTAGATATTTGGCATTTAGCACCCTCTAGTGGAACTCTACAAAGATTCTTCAAATTATTTCCCTTGGGTCAAAATTGGCCCCACCCCAGGGGTCACTTCATTTGACATAGACTTATATAGGAAAAACTTTAAAAATCTTCTTGTCTGAAACCCCAAGGCCTAGAGCTTAGATATTTGGCATTTAGCATCCTTTAGTAGAACTCTACAAAATTTGTTCAAATTATTTCCCTGGGGTCAAAATTGGCCCCGCCCCAGGGGTCACTTCATTTTGCGTAGACTTATATAGGAAAAAATTAAAAAATCTTCTTGTCTGAAACCACAAGGCCTAGAGCTTAGATATTTGGCATTTAGCACCCTCTAGTGGAACTCTACAAAGATTCTTCAAATTATTTCCTGGGGTCAAAATTGGCCCCACCCCAGGGGTCACTTCATTTGACATAGACTTATATAGGAAAAACTTTAAAAATCTTCTTGTCTGAAACCACAAGGCCTAGAGCTTAGATATTTGGCATATAGCATCCTCTAGTGGAACTCTACAAAGTTTGTTCAAATTATTTCCCTGGGGTCAAAATTGGCCCCGCCCCAGGGGTCACTTCGTTTTGCAAAGACTTATATAGGAAAAACTGTAAAAATGTTCTTGTCTGAAACCACAAGGCCTAGAGCTTAGATATTTGGCATTTAGCACCCTCTAGTGGAACTCTAAAAAGATTTTTCAAATTATTTCCTGGGGTCAAAATTGGCCCCACTCCAGGGGTCACTTCATTTTACATAGACTTATATTAGAAAAACTTTAAAAATCCTCTTGTCTGAAACCACAAGGCCTAGAGCTTAGATATTTGGCATTTAGCATCCTCTAGTAGAACTCTACAAAGATTGTTCAAATTATTTCCCAGGGGTCAAAATTGGCGCTGCCCCAGGGGTCACTTCATTTTATATAGACTTGTATAGGAAAAACTTCAAAAATCTTCTTGTCTTAAACTACAAGCTGAGAGTACTTTTGTACTCAGGTGAGCGATATAGGGCCATCATGGCCCTCTTGTTTTATATTTCTGTGTATATAATTGAATAATGGTCAGGAACGACTCCAGACCCTAGCCGCGTTCGAGAGGCTGTTTGTCCTACAATACTGTGAGTTCCAGCCTGACAGCTGTTTGGTTCAACGCAAGAGGGTATGATATAACAGTAAATGTCAAAAAGTTTTACCAAAAGCTCGAAATACGCGTACTATTAACAAAAAAACGGCCTCCGAAATGCAGGTTATTTTTTCATATATTCTTTACCCCCGTGCGACTTCCGGAAATCCCCGACGTTTTTGGTCGGAGCGTTCTGATTGGTAGAACTATTGACGTAGTCCGGGAAATACTTTGCACACAAATTGTTCGACCAATCCGAACGCTCCTAACAAAAGCGTCTGGGATTTCCGGAAGTCGCATGGTGGTGAAGAATCTATGAAAAAATAACCTGCATTTCGGAGGCTGTTTTTGGTTGAATAATGCGCGTATTTCGAGCCTTTGGTGAGACTTTTTGACATTTACTGTTAGATCTGTCCCTGTTGCGTTGAACCAAACAGCTGTCAGGCTGGAACCCACAGTATTGTATAAGAAACAGCCTCTTAAACGGGGCTAGGGTCTGGTGCCGTTCCTGACCATTATTCAATTATATACGATACATAGAAATTGTATTTTTTCTTAGAAAACGATTTTGACGGTGTATTTTCGCATATTGTAATAGAATGGAATAATATAAGTGACACCCGTTTTACGAAAAGGGCGTATTAGTAAGGGTTGGCAGGGGGTGGGGCGGCTGGTCAAGCGCCAGTGGTCACAAATCGTGTTTTCCGAACGCCGATTCGTACGTTTCCGGTAGATACTAATTTTCGTAAACGGAGTCTACTCTTTATGTGTTTCCCGCAATTAGATGGACTAAATAACTAAATCAAATAATAAAAAATGCAGAAATAAAATTGGAGTAATGTATTTAAATATTTTCATAAAAAATAATCAAAATAAGACTGTAGACGAACAACTCTCGGCAATAAATACATGTTACATAAAATTGTCGTGCTATTGATCAATCCTCTGTGGCGCAATGGTAACGCACAGGGTTCGTCGTTTTGGCGGACCCGGTTCAATCCTGTTTCTTCCTTTTTTTAAATTAATAATTATTATAAGGTAATTTTTTGAAAAAAGGTATAATCAATAGTTTTAAATTCGGAAATAAATGTTAATATTCTTCATCCTCATTTAGTTGCCATGAAAACTGAAATATTGTAATGATATTATTACAAAATACTGACTATTTTATTATACAGCGACAGAATCACGATGTGAAACTAAAATGATTGTGGAATCTGTATTTTCATTTTGGAAAATGTTGCTATTTTATTGTGTCTATATTTAAACAGTATTTTTGTGATAGTTTACTTATAAAAGTACTTTTATGTGTTTGCACGATGATTTTTCCCTATAAAAGAATGCTTTGGTTGCTATGGTTACGACTGCTAAAATTAAATTGTAACAATTAGCCTTTATATCACAAACTTTTATATTTCTTTAAAAGAAATAGAGATGATCTTAGCTTCCAGTGCATTTCCGAAGCTTGGGAGCACTTTAAAAAACTTAATTTAAATAAATTTCAAACAAAATGTTTTTGTGTCCTGTTCAGGTATGTGTCCTTGTAACAATTAGCCTTTATATCACAAACTTTTATATTTCTTAAAAAGAAATGGAGATGATCTTAGCTTCCAGTGCATTTCCGAAGCTTGGGAGCATTTTAAAAACTAAATTTAAATAAATTTCAAACAAAATGTTTTTGTGTCCTGTTCACGTATGTGTCCTTGTAACAATTAGCCTTTATATCACAAATTTTTATATTTCTTTAAAAGAAATGGAGATGATCTTAGCTTCCAGTATGTTTAATTTTACAGACCATTTTCAAAACAGAGGGGCCCCTTCTAAAATACTCAATTTCTTGAGTTACACGCGGTAAATGTTTAAAAAAAAACTCTTGTTAGATGTCTAAATGGGTGTACTTGGAAATGAAAACAGCAGAATCCCATTCAGCAAAAGTGAATATTACAGTTCTAAAACCTTAAATGAATATACATTGTTATCAATGCTTTATTAAAAACCCACTTAAGACTTTGCAATACTAAGCACCATCTTTTATATTTTTGTAGTATAAATGGATCGTCTAAATCACATTGTAAGCTAATGAATGTCGGTATTGAATTTAAGCATAAACGTTTTGGGATTTTAAAACGGTCTCGATACTCCTTGCTTATGATTTATTTTGTTGTTAAAAGCTTGTGATTGGTTACGGTTGTTTCAAATCGGAGACCAATCTCAAACCTCCAGCTTGTGATTGTGATTGGATGGTTGCTTTGAATTGGATTAGTTAGTTGATTTGGATCGGGTACCAGTCTCGAAACTGCAGCTTGTGATTGGTTTGTTGATTTGGATCGGGTACCCGTCTCGAAACTACAGCTTGTGATTGGTTATTTGATTTTGATCGGGTACCAGTCTCGAAACTGCTGCTTGTGATTGGTTAGTTGATTTTGATCGGGTACCAGTTTCGAAACTGCAGATTGTGATTGGTAAGTTGCTTTAAATTGAATACCAGTCTCGCAAATACAGCTTCTGATTGGTTAGTTGATTTGGATGGGAGAACAGTCGTCTCGAAACTCCAGCTTGAGATTATTTGCTTGAGATTGGCGACCAAATTCAAAATTCAAGCTTGTGCTTGATTAGTTGCTTTAGATCGGAGACCAGTCTCGAAACACCAGCTTGCGATTGGTTAGTTGGTTTAGATCGGAGACCAGTCTCAAGACTTCATCTTGTGATAAGTCAGAGTCCGTTATCGAAAAGCAAGTATGAAGCGTAAAGAAGTGTTTATAATTATTATCTAGTTTGGTACAGGAGGTATTTGATACACATACTATTAATGCTTGTGTTAACTGAAAATGTGAAAGTGTGTATACTTCTTGAAAAGTAGTAATGTATTATTTGCTTAAGTAAAGAATCGATAATCTATAGGCATGCACATTCAAATATGTTTTTATTCTATTATTTATTCAAATGATTTTGAACAACATTAAAGGATGCAAATCAATTCTTTTTTACCAGCCCTTCTCCACCTCTCACCATTGCGTTCTGTATAACGAATAGGACGTTTACTTAAAACACAAAGGGTAATTGCATAAGTAAGGAAAAAGCATTTGAACATGTTGTAAAGAGATTCCAGTGACTGTCTTCAATTGTTGAGAAAACTAGTGTTGCAGTCTGGGAGAGATCGGCTGGCGGAATGCCAGACAACTAAGATTGAAGACCAGTTTTAAAACATAAAACTTTTGATTGGTTCATTTCGTCACCGTAATTCCAGAGTGTCGTAAGTCATATTTGAAAATTTTGAGTGATTGGTACCGTTGTGTTCATCTTTTTTGAAGATCTACACGACTTTAAGACACGACTGTTAGAGTTATATCTGTGTGGAACTTTTCTGTAGAAACAAAAATTCAATTCCACGAAGACGTAAGTCATGCTTAATTATTGGTGTCTTAATCTTCAACTGTTTTTCTCTCGAAACTATGAAAATGCTTCATACGTCGGTTTGGAGCCTATCTTAATTTCAATCAATTTACATTCTGAGATTTAATAGCGGTCTTTCCATTCAGATTTTCAGGATCTTTGCCCAGAATTTAGTGGCAAATGATTGTACAATAATTACTGTTTTCATTGAAACTTTGTACTTTTATTAATTATATTAGATACGAATACCTGTTCAAAGTTCCGACATGCTACAAAAAACAAAAGGCTTATACGCTATCCCCGTTTTATTTTAGCGTGCTAGCACCCGTTATGCAAATTATGAAATTGTGTAGGCTGGTGCGCATCTTTCCATAGTAAAAGCAAATAAATCGGTTTACCACCCATGTTAGGAAACATTGTAGTATATTCCATATTTTTAGTATGTTCTAAATACAGGTTAAGGTGGTATCATTTGTCGTAATATACTGTTAAAGTTGGGGGGAGTGTGGTTTCATATTTTCATTAAATTTCATGTTATTTAAAAATTAAAAGTATTCTTATTGCTTTGGGAGTCCAAACTTCCAACTTATCCAATATAGTATTAAACTACTGTCGTAGGAAGGTTGTCGATATTAAGGTTAACAGTGTCTTAGAATTTAGTTCAATAAACTTTACTAGAACAATAGAAAAACATGTTTCTCCCAGTGACTACAAAAGAAAAATTTGACATTCATGTTTTCGTTGTTTATAACTATTGTTCTAGTAAAGATTATTGAACTAAATTCTAAGACATTGTTAACCTTGACATAGACAACCTTCCTCTTCCTGTGACTGTAGTTTAATACTATGGTGGATAATTTGGATGTTTGGACTCCCGGCAATAAGGCTACACTCAGTGAGAGAAATTGTTTCATATTTCAAATTTTGTATAATTCCAGATTGACCTGTAACATTTATATGCCCTATAATTGATATCTGAAGTAATAAGAAGATTTATAATTATTAAATAACATGAAATTTTATGAAAATAGGACATCACATTTCCCCCAACGTTAACAGTACATTGTGACAAATGATATCACCTTAAGCAATAATAATGATAATCGCGAACAGAGAAAAGCTTGATCGAAATTTATGGATTTAAAACGTGATCTAGGTCTACATGTATGTGGCAAAAGTACTGAACTATCATTTAATTTCGCGTTGTCAAATTTTCGCGCAGATTTCGCGAGTTAAATTTTCGCGCAGATGCCGCGAGTAACATTTTCACGCGAGCATATATTTGCGCACCTGTATTACAAAGTTAACACAAATGCGAAATACAATAACACCACAGTAATAACAGCTGTAACACATATGTGTAGTTGTGTACGTTAACTGCATTTGACGAGCATAATGTACAATAAACCAACGAACTTCTTTCGAACGCATTTTGTGTAAAAACAAAAACAACAAAAACAAGTAGTATAATTTGTTGTCGTTTGAGTTAAGGGCTTACCACACTCCTCCCAATCACGTTTATCGATAAAAAATTTATCAAAACGCCGTTCAATGAAACTTTGCACAAATGAATGCTGCCAATGTATCTTTATTAAATTGCATACAGAAAGACATGTTAAAAAAGTAAAGAAAAACGCTAGACCTAAAATTTCCTTAAAATTCTATTTACATAAATTCACAAAAACTAAGCGATACACAACATAATTTTAAATTCCCACGTGAGTGCAATGATACTGACAAGAAAATGTTTTTTTACTTTGTAAAAAACTTTCAACTACTAATTAAAAGGAAAATATAGTAATTGTCATCCGTTTACGCGACCAGGAAATTGGAGGTCAAACACACGTTTGCTAATACCTCGTAAAGTTTCCATATGTAATTAACGAAGACACAGAAAATTGTTGTCAGTGTCGTATTACTAATGTGGCCATTTAAAATGATGCTTTGTGTTGTTTAGTTTTTGTGAATATATGTAAACAGAAGTTGAGGGAATTTTTAGGTCTCGCTATTTATCTTTACTTTTTTTACGTATCTTACCATCTGCAAAATAAAAATACAGTAATATTATACTCGTATATTTGTGCAAAGTTCCATTTAAGGTAAGACCTGTGTAATGAATACCTATATCCAGAAGAGTATCCAAGGG
Organism: Corbicula japonica; assembly: GCA_038501625.1. Taxonomy (NCBI): domain Eukaryota; kingdom Metazoa; phylum Mollusca; class Bivalvia; order Venerida; family Cyrenidae; genus Corbicula; species Corbicula japonica. The sequence continues at coordinate 1,232,449 of JAZAYU010000119.1, read as the reverse complement.
AGGTAACTATAGTAGTAAATTAGAATAGATTTCTCTCATGCAAGAGGACCAGAGTTCAAATCCCACTGGAAGCTAATTTTTTTTTGTAAGCCTAGAGCTTAAATAATTGGCATATTTCTTTTTTTTCCTGTGTAATTCTGTCATTGAATATAAAATTTTCATGATTTAAACTAAAATAAGCAAAATAATCAAGATTAAAGGGGTTTTCGCTATCAGAATAGTGTTTATTCAAGTCATCAATTTGAAAATTTCTAAAACTGGACGGTAAACTTCTCTGAAATTTTGTTTAAATTTTGTTTAAGGTATATAGTTAAAAAATGGTAAAGTTTGATATATTGCACCAATCAGGATTTTGCACAATTTTCATTAATTTAGTCTCGTGAAATATAAAAAATGCATTTTTTAAATTTATTTGGTCAAAAAATGTCATTTTAAGACAAATTCTGTATTTATATATTATATCTTAAATTGGTTTAGTAAAATATAACATATTTTGGATAAACTGTAAAAAAATTAGGGTTGAATTTATCAATAACAAAAAATTTTGTCACCGATTAAAGAAATTGGATACTTTCATGTTTTTTCTCACTTTTTTTAAATAAAAAAAGCTAAAAATCTCAAAAACTACACGGTGAAAATCATTAAAATTTTGCATACAAGTCAGTGGTATGAAGCAGTTGATGAAAATATAATCAGATGTTGCATTCTTAATAGTGCCTATTACACAGGTCTTACCTTAACGGCATTTTGCCGTTATTGAGATTTTGATAATTTTCTTTTTATCGATTAACGTGATTGGGAGGAGTGTGGGGAGCCCTTAACCCTTTGCATACACGGGTTTTATCTTGTGTCCGACTATTGTAGATTCAGATCAGCCGCCACAGCCGTGCCATCTGATCTGGATCTACACTGGTCGCCTCCTGGTCAAAAACAACACAGTAATATTAAACGTAAGCGAACACGGCAGAGATGGGCCGGCTGATATAGATCTAAACTGTTCGCCCGGAAAAACAGCCATCCCAGGGGCGTTCTAAATAATGATTAAATAACATTATTAATATTTATACTTACAGAATATAAAATGGAACTCGTACGTCTCTACAATGAGAAAGAGTCCGTGATTCCGGCCTCACCTCTGGTAGAAGACCATGCTGTTCCTTTAATGAAACTGTACGTACAGCCCCCGATGTCGGCGTTTAACAAACCGAATGCCGTTGGACATGAAAAGAAATCTCCCGAAAAGACGTCAGTCTCTTCGTACAGGAAGTTATTTCTCAATGACGACAATGTTCCATATAAAAATATATACGTGGAGGCAAATGCTGGCTACGGGAAGACGTCCTTTACCCAGAAAGTTGCAATAACGTGGTGTCTTGCCCAAAATCCCTCCAACTCAACTATCAGCAAAGATCAACAGGAGGACGTCGATACACTAAAACGCTTCGACTTACTGTTCCTGTTACACTTACGAGATTTCCACGGTGACGACACCTGCCTTCTTGATGACCTCATACACAAGTTTGTGACGAAGACTTTGCCAAGCAAAGAAAGATTTTCAAAAGAGTTTATAGGAAAAATGCTACAGAATAAAACTTGTCTAGCCATCTTGGACGGGCTAGACGAGTGGGTGCATCCCGAGACGTGTGGGCTAACACCCGGAATACCACACAACAACTATCGTGAACGCTGTACACAATTAACAACTACGCGACCGTGGAAGCTGAGTACGATAGGGCTGACATCAAACCTTATTGACAGACATATAGAGATATCCACGCTCGATGACAACACTTCTCAGTTACTGAAATTAAATGCCATTAAACTCCTGAGCGAAAACAGTGGCGAAAGGGAGCCTGATCTGTACGACTTTGACAGAAAAGTGTCTTCGGTAAAACTCGGAGATATCCGTTTAATCCCGTACATCTTACTACAGCTTATTTGTATCTGGTTTGATGGTCTTAGCATCGGCAAGTCGAAATGTGAAACGTACAGTAACACTATTGAATTAACACTTCAGCGGGGTTTGAACAAGAAAAATGCACCAACCCTTCCAGTGGCTGTTTCAGGAGGCTATGTTTTCTGGGTGTGGCAATTCCTGATACGCACATTTCACTATTTGTTTCCTACTAGAAACGCGGAACGTAATGTAACTGTCCCAGAATGTATGAGACATAACGCGTTGTGTAATCAGTATATGAACTTACTTTTAAAGCTCGGGAAGTTAGCGTTCTATGCATTATTTCAGAAGACAAAAGAATCCAGTCTGGTAATTGAAAGCACAACTGTGTTGAAATTTCTAACAGAGCAGGAACTCGAGTTTTGTCTGAAAATCGGACTGTTGAGTCAAAGCAAGGACAGAAGTAAAGTCTCAGTAAAGCGCTATCAAGTTTTCTTTCAACATAAATCCGTACAAGAATTTATGGCTGCCTTGTACATAACGTCTGAATGGAACAACGGAACTATAAAATTAACTATTCTTGAAGTTTGTTCATCGCTTTCAAGCATATTAGAAATGGAAAATCTGTTAATTTTCGTCTGCGGTATGAATCCGGAAGTTTATACATGCATTTCCGGTGAGTTGCAGACGATCGTTGACCTTGACAGTTCTGTATGTCAATTTAGGACAGACATGTATATTGATATGTATGGTGACGCTTGGAAATCAATGACATCTTACCAGTCAATGCAGTTAGAGTGTCTACAAGAAAGTTTGAGAAATGGAAATGACAGCTGTCCCATCCCTCTTTATTTCGTGCTTGATAAACACAGCCTAACATATGATGTAAAAGCTTTGAAATCAATAATGCAAGTTAATGAAAGTATCGGGAAATCACCACAAGTATCATTAAACGAGAAGATAGTAGCCTCCATGCTGTCCGATGATCCTCCCTTTGTGTTCATGCAGTCGCTGGATCCTGGTGTGTTCACCACCCTGGAGACATTGACAGTAGAAGACCGTCGCAAGGAACCAGTATGGCTGGCTGACATCCTCACTGAATCAGCCCGTACATTGAAATGTCTGACACTATCAGCAGGATATGATGATATCTCTCTGTCCGATATCAGTATAACGGCGCTCACAGGACTGACATGCTTACAATCATTGTATCTTCGTTTCGCTCACATGACTCACAGTAACCTTAAATGTCTCTATGCTTATATCAGCCAGACCACAACACTGACACAGCTCAAGCTGGTGGGGATAGACTGCTCGGACCACGAGGGTCAGTACCATGATTGTGACGTCACCTTGGACCTACATCGTCACAACGAGCTGAAGATGCTGGATCTTCCCTACGTACCATGTAGAGAGCTACACGTGAATCCAGCATGCCTGGAGGAGCTCGAGTTCTATCCATGGAAGAAGATGACAGCCAGAGCCAGCGCCTGTTTGTGGCAAGATCTACGTGCAGCACCGGTCCTATCATTATTAACGTTACGGGACATAACATCCTGCCAGGAGATGATACAAACCATTCCTACATTAACTCAGCTACAGCATCTCAAGCTTGCGAAGATCGATATGGGTGACGTCATACCGCTCTCACCTGCCATGACTCATCTAGAACGTGTGGAGCTATATGAAGTAAAAATGTCGTCTGCTGCGTGGCAGCAACTGTTGATCAGTGTCGGCCAGCTGCAACATCCGGTCACGGTGAAGTTATCCGAGTGTTATGGACCATCCGAGGAGGTCTGGAGGACGATTGTGAACGTGATCAAGACAACGCCGACATTATCACTATTACAAGATCCGAGTTTCCGGAGGGACATATTTGGTGTTGATCGTGCATCACTGACTCTGAAAAATCAATAATGTAATGAAATATCAAAGCAAACTAGATTTACATTCAACCGTGAACTTTATGCGAAATATAAAATAATACATGTACACAAAAAGACAAAGAACTTTTGATTTTTTTAATCTAATTTTATTGAAACAAAGTTGGTGATATTTCGAATGATTTACAAGTATTAATATGACTATACGCGTACATGTACATGTATATACAAACGGATCTTTGAACATAGTTAAATTAACTACAAATAGTTCCAAAATTTCAAGTAATTATTTAATTACATACATGTACACTTGTATAATTATTTATTGAATAATAACAGAGTAACAATTTAAAAATCTATCTTTCTAAGGATGTTTCATTTATATATTGAATGTACATGTATATAGTAAAAGTGCAAGGGTATTATATTGATTTCAATGTACATACTGAAATGATTTTACAAGTGTATGTGATGAGTATACATGTAAATATACTCGAGTACAAAAGAAACGTCTCATTTAAGAATAAATAGAAATCATACCTATAAGAAAGTAGCGAATTTATAAATATATTTATAAACCAGAGCACAAACATTTTATGGTATAATGCTCAAATAATAAATTGTTATTATAATGTGTTCATATAGGGAATGGGTGTCCTTAACACAGTGAGTATCCAGTCATGCTAAACAATTTAGAAAAAAAAGCTAAAATAATATACAGGAAGTGTTTATTTGTGCTGAAGTATATATTAACAGTACAATTTAAATGTACTTTTATATATTGTTTGAACTTATTGAAGTATATGTAATAAGTTTATTATATTGCGTTAACATATATACATACATTGATATTAAAATACCTTGATTTATATTAATGCTTTATATTAATGATTTATATTAACCTATAGGGAAAATATATAAATAAATGGCATAAAACTTTTTTGGATTTTTTATCAATTTCTTTAAGATTAAACAAACTATACAGCAGATATGTGATATCCCTGTGCCAGAAGTAGGATTCTAATATAAAGCTGGAACCATTGCGGTCTGAAGACATTAACTGGTCATTAAAATTAAGTTACAGTTAGTATTTATTAAGTGAAGATTTAACAAATAAGAAACCATAAGATAATGGAGCCTAGCTAAGTGACTGGTTTTCTTAATTGTTAAAACATGACTTACTAAACACTAACATACTTAGTGTCAGCTGGCACATCAGTCACGTCTGATATGGATCTACAGTTTTGCTTCTTGGTCAGAAAAACAAACTTAATGAATCAAATGTGAACAGTATAGATCCTGATCAGACTGAATGGATGTGCAGACTGATCTGGATCTATACTAGTCGCCCATGGGATAAAAGCCATATTCAGTGAAGTCAAGGGACAACAAACAATAAAGTAATTACACTTTACTTGATAAAAGCCATATTCAGTGAAGTCAAGGTACAACACACAATAAAGTAATAACACTTTACTTGATAAAAGCCATATTCAGTGAAGTCAAGGGACAACACACAATAAAGTAATAACACTTTACTTGATAAAAGCCATATTCAGTGAAGTCAAGGGACAACACACAATAAAGTAATAACACTTTACTTGATAAAAGCCATATTCAGTGAAGTCAAGGGACAACAGACAATAAAGTTATAACACTTTACTTGATAAAAGCCATATTCAGTGAAGTCAAGGGACAACAGACAATAAAGTTATAACACTTTACTTGATAAAAGCCATATTCAGTGAAGTCAAGGGACAACAGACAATAACGTAATAACACTTTACTTGATAAAAGCCATATTCAGTGAAGTCAAGGGACAACAGACAATAAAGTTATAACACTGTACTTGATAAAAGCCATATTCAGTGAAGTCAAGGGACAACAGACAATAAAGTAATAACACTTTACTTGATATATATCGGCTGTATTGTTTTGTGACCAGTGTAGATCTAGATCAGCTGGCACATCCATGCCGTGTGATCTGGATCAACACTGGTTGCTTCTTGGTTACAAATAACCTAATCTTAGAAATTAATCAAAGAAAAGTTTGGTTAATGTGTCTGCAGTCTGATGAATTTTTAAAACAGTTTGTCTATCGTCTTGATCTTGAATCAAAGAAGAAGGTCAGAAGAATTGACAATTAAAAGTTCCCAGGCTCTCCAGGTCGTCCAAATATAGAAGTGTAGACCGACGTGACACTTGTAATCCTGTGCCTTGTAGCAGAATGTTGTCCGGGTGACTGAAATACAAAGTGTAGACTAGTATGTGAGAAAACGTAACACATGTCATCTTATTTCACTAGTTCTCAATGATACAAGTGTAGATCAAATATGTGACATGTTAGATCCAGATAGTAGAATGAGATGGTAAGACACCATTCAGTACTCTTAAGTCAACTAAAAGAAGACATAAAAAGACATATAAAAATCTAGACTTGGTAATCAGTCACCGATACTACACAATATCAGCAATACTTATCCGTCCGTTACTGGTGATCAAGTTTGCTCAGAGTTATGTGGCTAGGCACCGTGGCCGTGCTGGTTCGATCCCTGGTCTAAGCTTGTTTCATTTAATGATAAGTTATGACTTTTTTATTAAATTGAATATACAAATAGATAAAAAGGGAACTTTGAAAGCCACTTAATACAACAAATATGAAAATATTGCAGGCTCTGTTTGATTTAGCCTGTGGAAATTCATATTACTGTCCACACCGCATAGTCCCGGGTTGATCGCAACTCAATATTTACACCAATAAACAGTACAATTTTAGTTAGTTGATCCATCCCACGTTTTGGTGGTTGTTTAGGAATGGTCTGACTTAGTACAGCTTAGCAAACATTGAGAAATTATATTTAACATGTCTCAGTGGGACAGCAAGTTCAGTTGGCCAGGTTTACAGTTATGGTCCAAATATTTACAGTATTGGTCGGAAATGAAGATACAGTAAAACCTCTGATAAAGACCGCACTTAAGTTAAGATCACCTGGATAACAAGACCTCTATATCAATGTTCCTATGATTTTTTTCCACAAATTAAACTTTATGAGATTGTCTAGAAAATTTAATAAACAAATCTGACAAAATGAGCATAGAAACATTTAAGATTAACTGGTAGTATTCAAATCTGGGAATTATGATCAAACAGTGCATAGGTCAGGCAATTCATAAGAATCACCACAGACATTTAAAACAGTGCAATAGTCATTGTATTAAAGTAGTTGAAAAAGTAACTTTGAAAACCATCAAACACAACAATTATGCAGGTTCGGTTTGATTGAGCCTGTTCATAGGCAGTAATGAAAATGCATATTACTGCCCACACCGCCTACACCCTGGTTGAGCACAACTCAATAATTACAGTAAACAGTAACAACATAAACTCTGTAGTAATGAAAATGCATATTACTGCCAACACCGCCTACACCCTGGTTGAGCACAACTCAATAATTACAGTAAACAGTAACAACATAAACTCTGTAGTAATGAAAATGCATATTACTGCCCACACCCCCTACACCCTGGTTGAGCACAACTCAATAATTACAGTAAACAGTAACAACATAAACTCTGTAGTAATGAAAATGCACATTACTGCCCACACCGCCTACACCCTGGTTGAGCGTAACTCAATAATTACAAAAGTAAACAGTTCCAACAGATATTCTACAAGAGGGCCATGATGGCCCTTTATCGCTCACCTGAGTATAACAAAGTTGTGTTGTATGTGACCCAACGTCTGGATATGGTGAACATTTACACCAAGTTATTTTAAAATCCAATAAGAAACAACAAATTTACAGATTGGAAAAGAAAATGCTATTTTAAGTTACAGTGACCTTGACCTTGGACCTACCGGCATAGGTATTGTACGCAACACACCCACTTGTCATGGTGAACATTTATGTAAAGTTATTTTGAAATCACTCCATTCATTAGGAAGTTACAGCCCAGAAAAGAAAATTTTATTTTTAGTAACAGTGACCTTGACCTTGGACATGGGTATTGTAAGCAAAACAACACTTTGTCATGGTAAACATTTGAGCAAAATTATTTTAAAATCCAATGAGAAATAACAAATTTACAGTCTGGACAAGATTTTTCTATTTTTAGTAACAGTGACCTAGTTTTTGACCCCAGATGACCCATATTCAAATTCTTCCAATTAACATATGTCCTGACCATGTTTCGTGACAATTGGAGCAAAAATGTGACCACTAGAGTGTTAACAAGAAAATTATATTTTTAGTAACAGTGACCTTGACCTTGGACCAACCGGCATGGGTATTGTACTCGACACACCGCCTTGTCATGTTGAACATTTGTGCCAAGTTATTTTGGACCCATATTCGAACTCGTCCGAGAAATTACTGGGACAGACATCCTGACCAAGTTTCATCACAATCAGAGCAAAAATGTGACCGTTAGAATGTTAACAAGAAAATTCTATATTTGGTAACAGTGACCTTGACCATTGACCAACCGACATGGGTATTGTACTAGACACACCGCCTTGTCATGGTGAACATTTGTGCCAAGTTATTTTGAAGTCCAATGAGAAATAACAAATTTACAGCCAGGACAAGATAATTATATTTTTAGTAATAGTGACCTAGTTTTCGGACCCAGGTGACCCATATTAGAACTCATCCGAAAAAACATTGGGACAAACATCCTGACCAAGTTTCATGACAATCGGAGCAAAAATGTGACCGCTAGAGTGTTCACAAGAAAATTCTATTTTTAGTAACAGTGACCTAGTTTTTGGACCCAGATGACCCATATTCGAATTCATTTGAGAAATGATTAAAACAAACATCCTGACCAAGATTCATTACAATCCAAGCAAAAATGTGACAGCTAGAGTGTTCACAAGAAAACTCTATTTTTAGTAACAGTGACCTAGTTTTTGGACCCAGATGACCCATATTCAAACTCATCCAAGAAATCATTGCGACAAATATCCTGACCAAGTTTCATGACAATCGGAGAAAAATGTGACCGCTAGAGTGTTCACAATAAAATTATATTTTTAGTAACAGTGACCTAGTTTTAGGACCCAGATGACACGTATTCAAACTCGTCCCAGAAATCATTGGGACAAACATCCTGACCAAGTTTCATGACAATCGGAGCGAAAATGTGACTAGAGTGTTCAATAGAAAATTATATTTTTAGTAACAGTGACCTAGTTTTTGGACCCAGATGACCCATATTTGAACTTGTCCAAGAAATCATTGGGACAAACATCCTGACCAAGTTTCATGACAATCGGATTAAAAATGTGACTGCTAGAGTGTTCACAAGAAAATTCTATTTTAAGTAACAGTGGCCTAGTTTTTGGACCCAGATGACCCATTTTCCAACTGATCCGAGAAATCATTGGGACAAACATCCTGACCAAGTTTCATGACAATCAGAGCAAAAATGTGACCGCTAGTGTGTTCACAAGAAAATTCTATTTTTAGTAACAGTGACCTAGTTTTTGGACCCATATCACGCATATTCAAACTTGTCTAAGAAATCATTGCGACAAATATCCTGACCAAGTTTCATGACAATCGGAGCAAAAATGTGACTGCTAGAGTGTTCACAAGAAAATTCTATTTTTAGTAACAGTGACCTAGTTTTTGGACCCAGATGACCCATGTTCGAACTTGTCCAAGAAATCATTGGGACAAACATCCTGACCAAGTTTCATGACAATCGGAGCAAAAATGTGACCGCTAGAGTGTTCACAAGAAAATTCTATTTTTAGTAATATTGACCTAGTTTTTGGACCCAGATGACCCATATTTGAACTCCTCCAAGAAATCATTGGGACAAACATCCTGACCAAGTTTCATGACAATCAGAGCAAAAATTTGACCGCTAGAGTGTTCACAAGAAAATTCTATTTTTAGTAACAGTGACCTAGTTGTTCGACCCAGATGACCCATATTCAAACTCGTCCGAGAAATCATTAGGACAAACATCCTGACCAAGTCTCATGACAATCGGAGCAAAAATGTGACTGCTAGAGTGTTCACAAGCTAAGTGTGGACGGACGGACGACGGACAACAGACATTGAGCGATCCTAATAACTCACTCTAAAAATGCAAAGAAGAGACACTTTGCACAGATACCTCTGATATTTTATCTCGGGTCATTCACATCTATAACTGCTTTCTCCTTTACATCACCCCTGGTGGTAGACTTCACTTTTAAACACATTTCTAACATTGTAGTGAATCAACGGTCTGAAATTCTGACCTCACACACCTGAAAAAGAAAAAGCTATTTTCTAACATTCGAAGTATTTACCGGTAGTACTAATAGTTAAAAGTCCAGACCAGATTGCGCAAAATTTCAAAATAAGGATTTGTTAGCCACATTATCAAGACATTTGAGCCGGAGTTTACAGACTTCTTTGCTACCAGAATTTTAATGGCCGACTGTCAAACCTTAATGAATTACCAAATATGGTCTTGCTAAGGAAATACGCTGGTCACTTTTAGATTTATTAAGTTATTTCTGACCAGGATGCAAACATTGTCAATTCAGTTATGCAGGCTGATCTGGATCAACACCAGTTGATATTATTAACTATTTACTCCATTATATATATATGCCTTTATGGCAAGGGCAAGCAGTGTAGATCCAGATCAGCCAGTGAAGCCTTTATGGCATGGGCAAGCAGTGTAGATCCAGATCAGCCAGTGAAGACTTTATGGCGTGGGCAAGCAGTGTAGATCCAGATCTGCCAGTAAAGCCTTTATGGCAAGGGCAAGCAGTGTAGATCCAGATCAGCCAGCAAATCCTTGTTTTCTGTTTAGGATCTAAACTGTTCCCTTTTAGACTCATTAGGTTATTTCTGACAAAGATGCGACTAGTGTAGATCCAGATCAGCTAGCAAAGCCTTGTTGTCTGTTTAGGATCTAAACTGTTCCCTTTTAGACTAATTATGTTATTTCTGACAAAGATGTGACAGTGTAGATCCAGATCAGCCAGCAAAGCCTTGTTGTCTGTTTAGGATCTAAACTGTTCCCTTTTAGACTCATTATGTTATTTCTGACAAAGATGTGACCAGTGTAGATCCAGATCAGCCAGCAAAGCCTTGTTGTCTGTTTAGGATCTAAACTGTTCCCTTTTAGACTCATTATGTTATTTCTGACAAAGATGGGACCAGTGTAGATCCAGATCAGCCAGCAAAGCCTTGTTGTCTGTTTAGGATCTAAACTGTTCCCTTTTAGACTCATTATGTTATTTCTGACAAAGATGGGACCAGTGTAGATCCAGATCAGCCAGCAAAGCCTTGTTGTCTGTTAAGGATCTAAACTGTTCCCTTTTAGACTCATTATGTTATTTCTGACAAAGATGTGACCAGTGTAGATCCAGATCAGCCAGCAAAGCCTTGTTGTCTGTTTAGGATCTAAACTGTTCCCTTTTAGACTCATAATGTTATTTCTGACAAAGATGTGACTAGTGTAGATCCAGATCAGCCAGCAAAGCCTTGTTGTCTGTTTAGGATCTTAACTGTTCCCTTTTAGACGCATTATGTTATTTCTGACAAAGATGCGACTAGTGTAGATCCAGATCAGCCAGCAAAGCCTTGTTGTGTGATCAGGATCTTAACTGTTCCCTTTTAGACTCATTATGTTATTTCTGACAAAGATGCGACTAGTGTAGATCCAGATCAGCCAGCAAAGCCTTGTTGTCTGTTCAGGATCTAAACTGTTCCCTTTTAGACTCATTATGTTATTTCTGACAAAGATGTGACCAGTGTAGATCCAGATCAGCAAGCAAAGCCTTGTTGTCAGATCAGGATCTAAACTGTTCCCTTTTAGACTCATTATGTTATTTCTGACAAAGATGCGACCAGTGTAGATCCAGATCAGCCAGCAAAGCCTTGTTGTCTGTTTAGGATCTAAACTGTTCCCTTTTAGACGCATTATGTTATTTCTGACAAAGATGTGACTAGTGTAGATCCAGATCAGCCAGCAAAGCCTTGTTGTCTGTTTAGGATCTAAACTGTTCCCTTTTAGACTCATTATGTTATTTCTGACAAAGATGCGACCAGTGTAGATCCAGATCAGCCAGCAAAGCCTTGTTGTCTGTTTAGGATCTAAACTGTTCCCTTTTAGACTCATTATGTTATTTCTGACAAAGATGTGACTAGTGTAGATCCAGATCAGCCAGCAAAGCCTTGTTGTCTGTTTAGGATCTAAACTGTTCCCTTTTAGACTCATTATGTTATTTCTGACAAAGATGCGACTAGTGTAGATCCAGATCAGCCAGCAAAGCCTTGTTGTCTGATCAGGATCTAAACTGTTCTCTTTTAGACTCATTATGTTATTTCTGACAAAGATGTGACTAGTGTAGATCCAGATCAGATGGCGCAAACGTCAATTCATCAGATTTCTCTTACTTAATCACAACAATGTTCTGTCTTATGCTATGCATTTAAAACATAAAATGAAAAGAAAATATATTTTTAATCAGTGTAATATATTTAATTTGTAGACTACAAAAATAATGTATTTGTTCATTATACCACCGCTTGTTAACATGCTAATTCCGGAGCTCTTTAATGACACATAGTTTTATCTTATTACCGTAAACAAAATTTATGTCCTTTATTTTTTTGGCTTTACCTCTGTACATTGGTCTCTACAATGTTGCAAGCTGGTCTCAATGCACGACAAGACATTTTTCAACTTTCATAACGATGGAGTTACATGTGCTTAGTTAATGTCTATTATTTTCAAATTCTTGCAGTGTAATGTTGATCTAGGGTTATAGAATTCAGAATGAAATCCAGATCTCAAGTTTCCCATTGGTCGGTTGTGAGACTGTTCTCAATTTCAACCAATCAGATTTCTGACTTCTAAGAATAGTCTTCATTCTCAGTGTTATAACCTCGGAAGCCAATCTGGCTGTTTAACAAACTTGAACTCGACATTGTGCACATTTTCACAAGTTTCATCAAGACTGAATAATGCCTCACTATTCCATTTACTCTTCACAGCGTTTGAATTGCCATTCACCAGAGTGAATGCCTGCTGTGACCTACCTAACTGTGAGTCAATACCTGCATGTAACTTTGCTGTGAGCTACCTAACTGTGAGTCATTACCTGCATGTACCATTGCTGTGAGCTACCTAACTGTGAGTCATTACCTGCATGTGCCTTTGCTGTGAGCTCCATAACTGTGACAAGAAATCCAAGCAACTGTGCCAGGCAAACTTTCTTAAAGGCCGTTCTGCACTATGAACAAATATGGCTTGTGTGCTTTGCCTTCATTCATGTCCTACAAATCAAAGTGAAAGACACTGTTACCATTTCTAGGAAACAAGATGACTTAAATCATAAACATTAATGCTAGCAAGGAGAATATGGAAACTGGAGAACCATTACATCATCACAACTGACTCTGATCTCAGGCATAGGTTAACAAGAGAATACATTAATGCTAGCAAGGAGAATATGGAAAATGGAGAACCATTACATCATCACAACTGACTCTGATCTTAGGCATAGGTTAACAAGAGAATACATCAATGCTAGCAAGGAGAATATGGAAACTGGAGAACAATTACATCAATCACAACTGACTCTGATCTTAGGCATAGGTTAACAAGAGAATACATCAATGCTAGCAGGGAGAATATGGAAACTGGAGAACCATTACATCATCACAACTGACTCTGATCTTAGGCATAGGGAAACAAGAGAATACACCAATGCTAGCAAGGCGAATATGGAAACTGGAGAACCATTACATCAATCACAACTGACTCTGATCTTAGGCATAGGTTAACAAGAGAATACATCAATGCTAGCAGGGAGAATATGGAAACTGGAGAACAATTACATCAATCACAACTGACTCTGATCTTAGGCATAGGTTAACAAGAGAATACACCCATGCCAGCAAGGAGAATATGGAAACTGGAGAACAATTACATCATCACAACTGACTCTGATCTTAGGCTTAGGTTAACAAGAAAATACACCAAATATTATACCGTGTTAGAGGCCCTGACAATGTGATAGTGATTCAAGCAGTTTCAGATACAGAAACATGTTATTTGACCTAATAACGAAGTGATTCAAAATACAGAAGACAATAAAAGGGAGACAACTGCAATAAAAAAGGCAAAGTTTAAAGTGATATAAGTCTGTATGTTATTTTAGTAGACCTAACAATGATGGGAAAAACTTGCAGGTTGGTGCAACCTAGAACCTGGTTTTAGACTCCAGTATTGCTTTGCTTCTAACTGTTTCAAGATGACAAATCTTGGAATATTCTTTGCAGTTGCAAGTTTCTGTTGACTGTTTTACATCTGGCCTTATTTACAGTGTTTAGTACCTTCAGGATCTTGTAATTCTAGCCAACATCTGTTCACAGCTGGTCATCTCAGATTGTGTTGTCTGGTCAACACTGTAATTACTGAAATTTATAATTAAGGATTGAATCGATATTCGATGATCTCCATTTGGGTATGGAAAACAGTTGGGTTGTTTAAAGTGTGTGAAGCCCGAAGGCGACGTCACACGTAAAAACATTGTGCAACGTCCAATAAATTGTGAACGGTTCTACTATAGCCACGCCTTTAAAATTATTACGTCACACTGTTTACCATTGGAAATTATGATTCCATAAATGAATAAGACTTCATCGTAGAGGACAAAGTTGAAGTGTAAATATTTCAATGTGAACAGTTGCATTTAGACTGATAAATTTGTATGAAACAGTAACGTCTACCTCATGTTCAATGGTACCTGGTGTTTTTGGAATAAGTGAACTCTGTAACCGACTGTTGTTTGCAAACTCATTTATGCTTCGTGTACAGTTACATGTAAGCACTGGTATTTGCTACTTTCAGAAAAGTGTTTCTGTATTTAACAACCATTTAGCTATGTCTTAAACTTTAATTTTAGGGCTAGTGAAAAACTCAAAACACTTCAAAAGCAGATGACCAGTTTCTGTGCTTTATAATGAATTTATATGAACGTGTTATAAACTGACAGCCTGTATATTTGGTCAAGCTTCGTGATTTTGTCTAAGTGAAATCTGTTTTCAACTGACTGAAATTTCACGTTTTCATCATATTTAAGGTGAGCAATTTTCCTACCAGTTAAAACTCCAGGAATGTTGGTGTGAGTTTTCACAACTGACTATTTCTACAATTTTGCCATACCTTCGTATTGTCAGAGATTCTAGCCACCATCTGTTGAATATGTTATGTAAAATTCTAGATTCATCTTGTCTGCTTAAAGATCTAAAAATGATAAAAGTTTAAGTTTTGAATGTTAACATACAAGTTTTTTAACTGTCATAAATGCAATTTGAAAAGAACATTTTCTGGACTTCAAGAATTTACTTTGTAGTTCTTTGTACTAACATATCTATGAAAGCTTAATTTCATCAAGACATCATTTTTAATGTAAATCAGTAGCACAACAAGGTTCAGTTGGCAAGGAGCACAGTTATCTGCCAAAATCGATTGATTTAATTTTGAAACATTGTGTGGCTATTATCTGAAAACAGCTGAGCACTAACTATCTTACCTTCAACAAGTCAGTTTGAAGCTGTGATTAACAAACAGGTCTGTAACTGGTGCTCTCTTCCACCATGGTATTGTACAAGATTGCCAAAACTGCAACAAAATACACTCATCAGGGAGTGGACAGAGACAATTTGGTTAGGTTTAGACAATTAAAGGGCCATAACTCCAGAATGATGTGGGGATGGGGTTGAAGATTGGAGAGGAGTGGTGCAATCTAGCTGGTTTCCAAATAAAGTCAATATCTAATGTCAATAAATGATATTGTCCCTAGTGAGAATTGAACCCGTACCTTATGCTGACAGCACCTACAAATGTAACTCTGTGCACACTACCGACTAAGCTAGCTCGGACAACTCCCAAAAAGGTTGCATGGTTAACTCTGATAAACGTGGTCATCATAACATGACATTGGTAACCGATTACTTACTGGTAACAGTACTGACTACATGTAAGCAATCCAATTAAGATTTAGTAATAGTAGATAATGGTTTTCCATAATACAGGTAGATGTGAACTATTTGCGGTTATTTTCATAACTCAAGAGCCACATGAGCAATCTAGCTAAGCTGGTTATTAAATTTAACACAATAAATTAAGCACTCTGACCAAGTTTAGTTTAGATTGGTTATAAAGGTTTTTAAAGAGAGTGAAGTGGTAATTTGTTTAATTATATGCCAAAAAAGACCGTAACTCTTCTACAAGGAGCAATTTGGCTAATAATCAAACTCAAGCAGGATACATTTATTACATGACCACTATCATGATGACCTTGTTTGGTGAAGATTGGATTATTTACTCAAGGCAGAAAGCAGAAAACTTGTATGAACATGCCCGTCGCAGGATTTCACATCCGGTTTCAAATGGGATATATTATATAAACAACATGTGAGCATTGAGCACTTCTGATAAAATATCTAACAGTATGAAGGTCAACCAACCTGGATAAGAGAAATTGTGTATCTTTAGAATAAAGAGGGGTCAGTTTTACAAACTTTTCTAATTATCCGGAATAAGATTTTAAACAATCTTGTAACTTTTTCTTTTTTGATTTCTTGTCAGCAGCATCGACCATTGCACTAATGATTAAAACCTCTTACCAGTTCAGCCTTTTTTCTGTATTTCATATCATCAGCATAACCAGTGCGACATTCTGTCATTCTTCAAAAACACCCACCTTCGTACCATAGTCCATTCATTCGAGCCTGAAATGTTAAAGAAATCTATTGAGTCTCTTGTTAAAGCATACAGTAAACAGATTATACCGCTTAAAAAATTGCTATTGTCAGCTTACAATAAATACAGCTATCATGTGTCTTGAACATGTCCTTCTCGCATTTTTAACTAGCCCGAAGAAGATAATGCCTGGTGTGTTATACTGATGCTAGATTTCTTCTTTATAGTATCTCTGCTGGTATACAAAACTTCCCTTATGGTAAAATTAACAACATCTTCATCCTTTACTACACATTTTATCACATGGGCAATTAGTGTAGATCCAGATCAGCGGTCACATCTGTGGATCTACACTGTTCACTCATTGGTCAGAAATAACCTAATACATTTAAAACCAAACAGTGTAGATCCAGATCAGTAGGCATTGGGAGCACGCTGTTCTGGATCTACACTGATCATTCATGGGATCGGATAAAAGCCATATACCATGAAGTAAAGGGTTAATTTACTAACAGTAATAAATCTACTAAGTGCTTTCCTTTCATGCAATAAATTAAACATCTAATTTATTTAAACATTTCCCCATAGAATCACCTTTATTGTGTGGGCGACCAGTGTAGATCCAGATCAGCTGGCACATCTGTGCCTTCTTATCAGGGTCTAAACTGTTTTGTTTTATTTGTTAACATGTTCTGACCATAATGCGACCAGTGCCTGTTCTGATCAGACGGCACAAATGTGCCAGCTAGCCTGATCTGGATCTACACAAGTCTCACATGCGTAAAATGTGAATATATGGAGTAAAGGGTTAACTACATACTGAATAATACAGTTTCCATCATGTCCATAATCCTTCTGTACAGAACATACACCTGGTGGCTCAAATCTGGTCAACAACCATAGAACTGATGCTGCAACATTCAAACACACCTGAAAAATACAAATAAAATTATAATTCACTAAAATTAATTAGAAAGTATACGCTGTCAATCACATGGGAAACAAGTGTATTTTGTACAGTCTGATCTGGATCTACACCGTTTGCATGTCACAGAACATCATATATATGGAATGCTAAAACACATTCAAAGAAAGATATCTCCAAAATGTTTCAGCTTTGAGTTAAAACCCTTATCGCACAACTGTACATGCCGATAAACATTCCTGTAAGTTTTCATGACTTTTTCTATAATACATTTGGAGATTGTGTGACACAAATTTCAAACAGACAGATGGACAGAATAATAGATGGAAATCTGCTAAATATCAAATTATATTTGCCTAAATGTAAATCACATTTTCCTTCAGATAAACAGACACAATCTGCTAAATATCAAATTATATTTGCCTAAATCATATTCTCCTTCAGATAATTGCTTTATTGTCCCAAATACCAAACAAAGCAACATTTGTCCGCTTCTTTTCCGACACAGACATGTTCAATGGGAATCACTGTGAGTAGTTTTCCAATAAAATGCCATTGAACTACATCACAGTTCACATAAAACTTATAGCTGAAAGTAGGCCAATTAAAACCCAATTATGAAATGTAAACTGGGAGCAGTTTGACAATGGGTCCACTTGGTTTTCTGTACTAAAATCCGGGTGGTAGGTTGACACACTATATTCCTGTGCCTTAGTGTAAATTTTAAATGATCCAAGATGACAGTTTAGTTTAGAGATATATTATATAGGTTCTATTACGAAACGTTTTGCGAAATGTCACCTGTTATTATTTTCTCGCCGACCATTGCTTTTCTCACCTACGTAATAAATAACCCAATCATCCTCAATCAACTGACATAGTTACCAATTAAACCTTTGACCTATCCTAAATTAGGCCATCCTTAAAAAATTGTTTGTTTGTGGTTGCGCGACCGACCCAGTGAAATAACCCCCGACCCAAAAAAATGTTTGACCATCTTGAGAAAAATTTTTTTTGGTCTATCTTTCCGTTAAAAAATAGGCATTTTACTGAACACTAACCAACGCAAACATATTCCATATTTTACAATTACATCCCAATTTTATCTCGAGTATCATAGTTCAGAATTATTGCATCATCAACCATATTCACCCAGCTAAAAATGTTAAATGTCACGTACACACTTTCTACTAGATCAATCAATTTCATATCAAAGCCGATTAAACAACACAGTCTGGTTATGAGCCGACAATTTCTCTGAAGTTCAGTTTGACTGACAGAAAGTATCGATGTTTACCCTCATACTGCTTGTCAATCAACAGGAAGCAAAATGAACTAAGGCGGAGTTTAAAACAAGTTTGTGAAATTACTTTTGATTGTTTTTGATTATGTGATATTCAAAGAGAATAGAATTTAAATGTGGACTATTTTAAGTACAAACATTGCCGTTTCGATACAGGATACGACGCCGGGTAATTTGTAACAGATTTTTTAATGCCTGATCGAATAAGCTAATTAAAAGTGTTGACAAGTTACAGTTTGTACCGAGGCTTGTTCATCGCTTTTGAGTACAGAACAAAACATTTTTCACTCGGGTACATAAGATACAACATGGGTGTTAAATGAATTGAAATATCTGCAAATGCCCATTTGTAAGACGAAACACAGATTTTTGACTACCTTTTTTGGTGTCTAGGTTGATTGCGTAAAATGCAAATTTGTAAATGCAAGGCAGTTAGGAATTCTGAACTCCTAAAAATTTATTAAAGGGAAAATAAAGAAAATCAACAATTTGTAGACACACAAAAACCTGAATTTCAGACATATGTACAAATGTACTGAATTCTGCAAATATTCCGTCACCAAAAAGTCATAAATCAACTGTAAAAGGTCCGCTTTTTAACGCTGTTCTCCAATTATATATGGTATTCATTTCCAGTAATATAAACACGTGGGTTATTATTATTATTATTATTATTATTATTATTATTAAAAATGAACATATCCGTTTGAAACTTGCATCCTTAAAATACTTCTTAACCACAATGCTGTCGAACAGCTACAAATGTCTGGAATAGTTCGTCCATCTGCTGTGTTGTAGGCTTAAAAATACGGTGACAAAATGGTTTCCGCTTCTGTTAAAGTTTCCGTGGCTCTTAACTTTGAATAATCCTGCCAGTTACACTTGATAGAGTAGGCAGTATCCAGACATAGATAATTAGGATTGTTTAAGTTTCACACTCATAATGTGGGCATGGCCGTAACGTGGCTTTTAATACGATTTCCCGTTTCGCTGAATCATTGAATTCAAAATGGCACAACCATGTTAGATCTTTTCTCAGTGACTTTAAATGTGATAAAGGACATTACATCAACAACACTTATAAAAAATGCCAAATTACTTAATTAAATACATTTCAGTCATGGTTTGATGTGTTCTAAGGCTTTGATCTGGGTATAAAAATAATATAAAAAAAAAAAATTCCGACCTACCGACCCATGTCCAAAAAGTTGGGTCGCGCCACTGCAAACAAACAATTTTTTAAGGATGGCCTTAGGTAGCCGAAACTGTGAAAGTTGCAATCAACAGGCTGTTTAATTGACAGAGTGATGATCTAATCAAAACACATTAAAGTACCGCATAATCTCGACGTATCCTCGCGCTCGGTTAAATACATAGATAGCATACAACAGAGCATGTGAGACTGACAGTGAGAGGTCAAAGGTGACGAAATCGATAATTACCGCGTTGTTTAACTGTGGAGTGTCATAACATTTCCTGTTAATTGGAATTTTCGAAACAGTTGATTTGCCGGGCAACCAGTGTTTTTTTTCACTTTTGGGGGAAGGGGTCGCAGCCCTTTGGAGGGGGAAAATTGCGACGCGAATTACGGAAAGGGGGAATATTTGAAAGATGCTTGCAGCCTGTCCAACACAACAAATCAAAGTATTCACTGATCTTTTGCTTTGCTAACACTGTAACAACCAAGTAAATCTAGCCGCACACTTCCCAGAGTTGAATTTTCTTGCATCAGAAAAAAATTAAGATTTATCATCTTGAATCTTCACTATCACACTATTACACAGCGGACTAAATCATACGGTCCGTAACAGACTCCGGCAAAGGGGGAATTTTTATTGGACGTGGGGGAAAAATATATACCGTAATCACCCTAAGTATTGGGACACCCTAAATATTGGGACACCCTTATTTTTCACAAAAATAATTATTTTTTTCGTCCCTAAATTTTGGGACACTTTTAGGATTAGTATTTTTCGGTGTCCCTAAGTTTTGGGACACTTTCAGAAACGGTATTTTGTTCCTACATTTTTGGACATTAGATCAGTGTCGGTAATTATTTAAGTTGGGATGTGTTTTTCTTCAATATTTACTATGCTTTGCGTAGTTTACCTTAGTATGACGTGTATTTGCGACAAAACTTCTTTAAACGTTGATTGAGATATCGAACAAGAATAAGAAAAAATTAGGTTATATAAAGTACCGATGAACCTTCCTTTTTATTAAATTACGCTCCTCTGTATTAATAACGGCTATCGTTTTCATTTTAATTAATTATATACCTGTATTCAAAGTATTTTACTCTTGTTTTACTATCTGTTTATTGTCAATAAGACGCTAAATTGTTTATGAAGGTACAGATAATTGCCTGAGGCAAGTGTCAGTCCTAAGTATTGAAGTAAATTCTTATCTAAACAGTCTTTCCTATGACCGACAAAGGTGTGAAAACGTCCCGATTAAGCCACCTGTTTAGAGTTGGAATGTGTAAGTCATCAAAGAAAAATGCTTTCTTAATTTCAATTACCACACAATTGAATAATGTTCGAAAAGTTTTGGCAAGAAAATAAATCATTTTATTCTCCAAACTGTAGACACACACTAAATACAAAATCAAATCGTTTGATTTCGTATTATCATATTATAACAGGCGCGTAGGAGCGATTTCAACATTGGGGCCGCGGAAGAGATGATTTTGGCTGCATAATATTATCATTGATATGTTGATATAAACAGTTTCTTATTTTTTTAAGCAATTATATGTTGTCATTGGTGTATATGAAAGGTCTAAATCATCATATTCCAGTACTGAAATACTGCAATCAACAATAACATTACGGTTCGTAAACTCGACGTCTATTCTTTCAATAATACATATATCTTAATATGCAAATGTAATAATTGTACACAGATCAGATAACAAATGATGCATGTACTTATTTCGATACATTTAACTGGGATTAGCTCCTTACACAACCGTTGATTTAACACCCTTAGACTATCCGCGCGACACATCACGGTTTCCTTGAAGTTGACACTTATCCGAGTATTAGCTAATCCGGTAAAAACGACGATCTTTAGGCATGATTCAACTGTTTACGGCATTGCATAAGCGCCAAAGAATTTTTTTTTGAAGTCAATATATATATTGAAGTCTTGACCGCCGAGGCCGAGACTTGCTGGAATATTGGAGCCGCGATCGCGGCTCCTGCGGTCCCTGCTCCTACGCGCCTGTATAACGGTCGATCCGTATACGTTCCCTGATGTCTTGAGATATTGCCGGTGCAAGCATACATACCAACCCAAAATATTGGGACACTTTTCGAACAAATATTTTTTTGTGACCCAAAATATTGGGACAAGAAAAAAATTAATTATTTTTAACTGTCCCAATACTTAGGGTGATTACGGTACTATTTAAAGGGGGGAATGGGGCCCAATTTCTCCAAATATTTGGCATAAAAAAAACACTGGCAACCGATATGGGAATATCAAGGTGGCCCGGCGGACACTCGCTGGAATTTTTTGGTAGTCTGCAGGGGCGAATGCGGTAGCACACGGGAAACTGGCAATGTATTTGTAATGCCCTGAATGGTGGACCACTTCACTACCATTAAAACCAATTAATTCGCGCAAAAAGTTGATTATTTTTAACTACATACTACTAACGAATAACAATCTTCGATTTCTAAAATGAACTGTAGTGCATGTTTTAACCTACTGTTAGTGTTGGCGGCATCCAATAAAAAAACCCAAATCAATGAGAAAGACCTCGACATACGACAATCAGCATGGTTGACTAATTCAGGTGCAATTTTCTGCAAGCACTTTTTCAAAAATTTTGTTTGTTTGCATGGTATTATAGTTAAATGGTTCGTTTAAACGAATATTTAAATAATGTATTTTTTTTTATCTGTTTGATAAATTCTATTATATATCTATACGTTATTAGCGCCCTGAACCGACGAGAACACAGCATAAATCAAGGGAATCAGGTGAACAGGGTCGGATGCCGTATTTACAGAAAGCAGGTTTGTTTAGGGCAGTCTTAGGGTAGTTACAAAAAAATGTACATGATAATTTTAAACTTTCTCACCTAAAATAATAAATCAATGTGAAAATAAAATATTGCTACCCAAACTGGGGGTTTGAGCAACCCCACTGAACCCCTTCTGGATCATCATCATCATCTTCAGTGATTGCCTCACTCCGTAGGGAGTATACTCGCAATTGGGATACGCCCTATTGTTGTGCCCAGTTGACTGTCATCCAGTGGAATTATGGTAAGAGTTATTTTATGATGGCAGCTATCTTCAACCAGTTTACGATGCTGTCCGGTCTTCTTGCGCACCTAAGCATTATCGGCTGTATTTTTACCGATCAATAATGGACAAATGATTCATTACTGTTTGTCTGTTTTCAAAAACCTTTCATGCATGTAATGACAAAAAATGTTTTGGTCATGACTCCTTAACTATTGGGAATTTATTAATGTTTACCCTTACCACCATGTTTTACCCAAGCATTTAAATGTCCGGTCATCTTGCGCACCTGAGAGAAATGACGTCACAGCAGTGAAATATTTTAAAAGATTAAGTGTCTCTGACGAACCATAAAATTTCTTGTTGTTTTATATTAAGTTTTCTATTTATTTGACATGAGAAAAAAAAGGCACTTTACGCTTCTGCAGGAAAAAATCATGCGCGGATTATGCCCTTGAACTTTGTTGACAGAATGGCGGGAACTGACGGAAATGTGGTCTGAATTCACTAACGGTTGCGAACAAAATGGAATTGTACGTTTAAAATGGTATAAATTGTTTTCAAAATGTGTTTTATTGTTTATATCTATCACAGGACACACATTTCTGGACGAGATAATGGAATAAGAATTAGATCTATTTGCTTAAAATATCGGAAAATAGGTCAGTGGGCGTGGTCATGAATAATTTATTACGATGATGTAAATATCTTGGACAGGTATTAATTATCAACATGTTTACCTTTTAGATGTTCTAATTTAGGTAAAAAAATGGTCGTTTGTTGAGATATTTTCACAACGTGACCGTTAAACACTTTCGGGGATGTCAGTAGACCACTGCGCAAGATGACCGGACGCGCAAGATTACCGGACACGATGGTAATAAAATACAGCATGCAGAAATTCTCCCCTCATTTGTTAGAGACGTCTTAGTCATACTGGTGCATACAATAATGTCAACAAATAATGGACTACACCATTTCGGATAGTTCGGATAAATAAAAAACTCCTTCAACAAGAATCATCAATCCAGGTGACTTGACCGGGAACAAAATAATATCAGACATTTCATATAACAATTCTACACACTATCTATGCGAGTCTGCAATCTATCTTACCACATTTAAGGTATAAAAAGCCGTAAAATGTTTTACTTCTGCTCTTTCTTCGCGCTGTTAAAAAACATTGAAGAGCTTTTAAGGGGACGTTAATTCAGGTCAAAACGGCCCATGGACACGTGTAGACTTCTTTGCTGTACATGTCCCTACTTCAGTGCATATCATTATATATAATATCATGTCAATTGTAAGCTGAGATGACACTGCATTCATTTCTCTTATAAACAGATAGAAAAAGATAAGAAGAAGAATCTATTTGCAAAACTTATAATATCGGATGTCTTTTGTCCTGCTGCAGTGATTCAGACGAGGTCTTATTTGGGACCTATACTCTGTGTCTGTATTATAACAGATTTTCATCCTGAAAAAAGCTGATCACACTTACGTAGTAAGGATAAAACGATCTTTGATCAAAATATAAGAATATTATAGGTAATTATTAATTTATTATTATTAATTAATTAACAATCGTTTTCTATCATAAACGTCTTAGTAAGTTTATTTTTATGATATGGCATAAATGGAAAGGAAATTGAAAATAAAGGTAATACAGTGTCTACAGTCACGGATCAGCGTAAGCTATGAACTGTATACATGTATATAATATGTACGTCTTTGGCTTAATTCCTGAATTGTTAGAATTGATATCAGTTAATTGTTATATTTGAATAGTTCATTACTTTTCTTGAGGGAAATAATATGCACAAACACGATTTATTTTGATGTTATATTTATTCCGTCGTTTCGATTCAAAAAATCTTCATTTGGGAATAATAACAACACTTTTCTTTGCAAAACATACACACTTTTATAAGCATGAAATGCGAAATGTATGATTAAAATAGATGATCGATAAATCATGATTAGTAGCTTAATTGACCTAAATAAGCACAAGAAGAACGTGCTAACCTGCTAAACGTGACCGGCCATTTTAGACCCAGATCATCATGTGCACCAAATTGTCTGATCAGGATCCATTGCATAACGTTTGCAATAGCAGGTAAAGACATAAGTTCGAAGAACAGAACAAAACATTATGGATAATATTCTGATAGTTCGGACTGCAAAGAGAATGTATCGTTTTACCACACCGCAATTTATACTTAAAATAAAATAAACAAAACACATTCATGGACGGGGTAAATTTGGAGAACGGGTCAAAAACTAACAAAAAGCAATATAATCACATGAGCGTTTCCGTTGCATTAAAATAAACATAGAAAATAAGTCAGAACATGGACTAGATCCCAGACTTGCGTAATGCATATTAGATCATTGGTATGTTGTATCAAAGGAATGTACTCCTATTTTAACTTCATGAGCTAACGACGGAATATCCGAAAAATCTCTGCATATGTAAGACATTCAAATATTTAACCCATTACACCACATACATGGGTTTTGTAGTGCGTGCGAACAGTGTAGATCCAGCGCATCCTTGCCATTTTTACGGAATATGCGTTATTCGCTTTTTGATTCATTGGATTATTTCTGACAAAGTAGCGAACAGTGTAGATCTTGATTAGACGGAAAGGATGTGCTGGTTGATCTAGATCTACACTATCCGCACAATGATTCCACAGTTTGCATTTGTTCCACCAGACTTTTGCCATGTTCCCTGTCTCCATTAGACAATAAAAGGAAAACATAACAAATTACCCGCTATACGGTATGTTAGTAAGCCTTTCATACATTCAAGTATAATATGATACCGATAACAAGACAGTCACGTGACAGACAATAACATTTAAACATGGTTTAGCAGAAAACATTTTACAGTTTTGATATTGCCATGTTTTCTTGATGTGTATAGATTTCTGTGAAAAGTATTTTATTCTGCTGTAAGATCATTGTGTGTTATATAAACCAAAGACCTATATAATAAATGTGTAATATATAGGTCTTACTACAAATATATATACTGTATATACATAGTATCATGTGACTGTCTACATATCCGTTATCAGTTATAAACATCCATACTCACCGTTATTTGTTCAATATACTGTATATTCCACGTGTGCAAAGTTCGGGTGGGAAAATCCGGCCCCAGAGAAGAGTTGTTGTCATAACTCGGCACAGATCATGCAGTTACCGCATCAGAACAACTGCCGAGGGACGTATTTCTCCATTCAAACCGAGCATACGTGACGGACATTTTCTTTTACATCGTATATTTATTATATTTTGTCTACGAATAAGTAAGCAATTATGGCATTATGGTCATGCTACGGACAGGTCTGTATTAGGAATTGATGAATTCAGCCTCTTCTAACAACGAACACCAGCAAAATTAGCAGACTGTCATAAGACATGTTAACATGAGGATTCGATTTGAGGATATTTTACAAACATGAAGCCTGACCAAAATATTTCCCCATAAATAATAACTTATTAACCCTTTACTCCATGGGATATGGCTGTTATACCACGGGCAAATAGTGTAGATCCAGATCAGCCGGCACATCCCTGCCGTCCGATCAGGATCTACGCTGTTCGCTTTAGATTCATTAGGTTATTTCTAAGACGCGTCCAGTATAGATCTAGATCAGATGGCACGAATGTGCCAGCTTATCTGGATCGACATGTACACTGTTGGCAAATGCGATTGTTTTGGGGTCAATGTTTTAATATATTGAAAAAAGAAACTTTTATAAATTAACAATTTTAATGTGTCCCTAAATATTTGAAACAGCTTTTTTATATGTCAGCATATCTAAACAAAATCCTAAAATGTATACCAAAGCAAAGGAGCTTGATTTTTTAAAATTTATTTATTGTATTTGTGTCTGCATTCATTTTCACCATTAGGCCAAATGCAAATCAGAGAAATGTCTCGGATTTTACGGTTAAATTTAACACGGAGCAACCAATATCGGGCAGGTGACCGATATGCGTTATAAACAGTTATCACCCTTCCTCAGAAATGTACGAGTTTTAGCATTAGACTTTATAAAACTTATTATGTAAATACAGTCAACCCTGTCTTCATATCCACACAGGGTAAACCCCAAAACTGGTCTTTTAACACAGGTGGATTCTGTTCACAGGTTAAGAAATTGTTCTTTAAATCAGCCAGTTGTACAAATAAGATTTGGTTTTAATCCACAGGTGGTTATTGTTTAAAGGTAGTCTTTAACAAAGGCTGGACTGTAAATGGAAAAACGAGGAAATGCGTACTTACGTATTATATTCCATTTATATGCAATACATGTGTTATTTTCCCCCGCCGCATAGCGGTAGTTGGATATAAGAGTGGTCATCGTGCGTCCGTCCGTCCTTGCATCTGTGTGTGTGCGTCCGGATTTGTGTCCACTCCCTTGGAAGTAATTTCAAGAAACGTGAGGAAATGTTCACCCCATAAACACGATATGAAGAACGTATGTTCAAACAATCTACTTAACTTTCATGATTACTGTAGTCTCTGTGATGATTCACTGCTGTTGTCATCATTTTCACTTTTTATCTCACATCTTATCTCCTTTAATTTGAACATCTATGATTGATATGATCACCAGTATCAGGATGCTTTTGAAACGGGGGATTATTACACCTCGTTTCTAAATGCATTCCCATAGAGCAACACGTTATCAAAATCAGTTTGCCCAATTACTTTTATTTCCTCAAATATCTTTGTAATATTACCATGCTATCATTCGTATGAACAAGATTGTTTTTCCAATCTGCGCTTCATTTGCTTAAGTGCACCCATAAGATGATACAGAAAGATGAACACTATGTTTTCAGATGAAGAACCCCTGCGGAATATTCCAGACGAAACATCCGCTGTTGCCTTTAAGCAGGAATTTCACGGGATCTGATACTGCATGTTTTGGTGTGACAACGGTAAAAAATACATATTGACGTTCACAAAAACGCTTCCTGACTATTCTGCGTTGTTCTTTTTTAATGTTTGTTTTAAACAAAGAATGTTGAATGAAATTAAAATAACAGGTGACAGATGTTAAAGTACTACACTGGTTTTTCTTAGTCAAAATAACATGCATTAGATATTACATTCATGAAATATGGCGGCTTAAAATGCAGGTGAGGCGTTTTCATAGACGTTAGTATATGACAGTAAAACCCCGCTGTTACGACCAGCATTAGGCTGGGCACAAGTGGTTTTCATAGTGGGGCGGTCTTTATTTCACGGTAAAATATAGAGTACCATTCTGAAACATGAGACAGTGGAATGCTGGTCTTACAGGGTGATGTTTATTTCAGGGTGAAATATAGAGTACAATTCTGTAACATGAGACAGTGGAAGGCTGGTCTTACAGGGTGAAGTTAATTTCAGGGTGAAATATAGAGTACAATTCTGAAACATGAGACAGTGGAATGCTGGTCTTACAGGGTGAAGTTAATTTCAGGGTGAAATATAGAGTACCATTCTGTAACATGAGACAGTGGAATGCTGGTCTTACAGGGTGAAGTTAATTTCAGGGTGAAATATAGAGTACTATTATGTAACATGACACAGTGTAATGCTGGTCTTACAGAGTGATATTTATTTCAGGGTGAAATATAGAGTACAATTCTGTACCATGAGACAGTGGAATGCTGGTCTTACAGGGTGATGTTTATTTCAGGGTGAAATATAGAGTACAATTCTGTTACATGAGACAGTGGAATGCTGGTCTTACAGGGTGATGATTATTTCAGGGTGAAATATAGAGTACCATTCTGTAACATGAGACAGTGGAATGCTCGTCTTACAGGGTGAAGTTAATTTCAGGGTGAAATATAGAGCACCATTCTGTAACATGAGACAGTGGAATGCTGGTCTTACAGGGTGAAGTTAATTTCAGGGTGAAATATAGAGTACAATTCTGTAACATGAGACAGTGGAATGCTGTTCTTACAGGGTGAAGTTAATTTCAGGGTGAAATATAGAGTACCATTCTGTAACATGAGACAGTGGAATGCTGGTCTTACAGAGTGAAGTTAATTTCAGGGTGAAATATAGAGTACTATTATGTGACATGTTACAGTGTAATGCTGGTCTTACAGAGTGATATTTATTTCAGGGTGAAATATAGAGTACAATTCTGTAACATGAGACAGTGGAATGCTGGTCTTACAGGGTGGTCTTTATTTCAAAATGAAATATAGAGTACAATTCTGTAACATGAGACAGTGGAATGCTGGTCTTACAGGGTGATGATTATTTCAGGGTGAAATATAGAGTACAACTCTGTAACATGAGACAGGACAGTGGAATGCTGGTCTTTCAGGATGGTATTTATTTCAGGGTGAAATATAGAGTACAATTCTGTAACATGAGACAGTGGAATGCTGGTCTTACAGAGTGATATTTATTTCAGGGTGAAATATAGAGTATAATTCTGTAACATGAGACAGGACAGTGGAATGCTGGTCTTACAGGATGGTATTTATTTCAGGGTGAAATATAGAGTACAATTCTGTAACATGAGACAGTGGAATGCTGGTCTTAAAGGGTGATGATTATTTCAGGGTGAAATATAGAGTACAATTCTGTAACATGAGACAGTGGAATGCTGGTCTTACAAGGAGGTCTTAATTTCCGGATGTCCTTTATAAGACTAATTCTGTAATTAAATGCAATTGATTTGCACAGAACTTAATTATATTCTATTATAAAAGTTTCTTAATTTTTCTAAAACATGAACATGTGTTTTCAAACTCGTTGATTTAAGTGCCGAGGTAGAGAATAGCATTTTTAAGCCTGGTTCACACTTTTCCGGTAAACAGCCCCGGTGCGTCCCGATTTTGGCACCTGAGCCAACCGAGACACAACCGTAGCGACGCCGGGAAGAACCGCATTGAATCGTGAGAAACCGTGTTGAACCGGCGATCACCGGGAAGTGGCCCTGGTGGTATTTAACACTTTAATAGAACCGGGACACACCGGGAGTGAAACCAATGCCGGCTTATTCCGGGACATCACTGTAGAACTTTCGGAATGATCCGTCTCTCAACCATAATACCACCGGGTTAAACCGTAGCAAACCGGCATGAGCTGTGTCCAAGGTGGAGATACGGTGACTTTCCTTTTTTCCACGGTGTGTCAAGGAGGAGAGCCGACGTAGCCCCGACTCGTTCCGGACGAACTACGGTTCGGCACTGTAGCAGCCATTATGTGCCGGTAAAGTAATAACGGTGGAGCCACGATATGGCTATGGTGCAAGCCGGTGGACGCCGAATAAACTTCGAAAGCCATATTAAAACCATGATTTTTTATTTGCGTCCAAACCGGGATCCACCGTGGCTGTATACCGGGGCAGTGTAAACTATGCTTCACAAATCTTCCCGGTTCAACCTGGTTCATCCCGGTCCACTGGCTACAAATTTCCGGGACGCACCGGGGCATACACAGGGGCAGTGTGAAGCGGGATTTACTTCATGTGCACGCCTTTAATGACATGTGCGGCCAGTGTCGATACAGATCAGCCTGTAAATTCGTGCATTCCGATCTGGATCTACATGTACACTTGTCATTTCTTAGTCAGAAATAATCAAATAATTCTAAATGTGAACAGTGTAGATCCTGATCTGACTGTAGGGTAGCCGATCTGGATCTACGCAGTTCGCAACTGAGATACAAACCATATCACATGCAGTAAAAAATTGTTAACAGGCAGTAAGTCCGTATTTGAAGAACTTGTATCGATATCAATGTAAAATATGTGCATATTTCAGTTGATTTCGTTTTGTAAATACATTATACTAATTTAAATTGAATTCGGTTTTATTTACTCTATTTCCCTCACTAACAGTTGATGAGGATCTCATCAGATTCACGTAAAAGTACAGCGAGTGAGAGCCTACAAAATTCCACACCACTTTCGTGTTTGGACGCCATTTTCGTATGACGTCACAATGTCATAAAACAGCTACGGCGGGTAATTTACAATTAATAAGTGTATTAAATCCAAGTTTAAAAATGAATTTAATTGCTTAAATATTCGTGCTGTTTAATAAATTAAAAGGCCATTTTGACACATAAATACAATCAAATAAAGTGTCAATACTGATTCCAGAGCTGTACGGACTATTTTGATTTTTTTTTTATTCGTAAAAATGCAAAATTGAATTAGTTTACCAAATTATGAAGAACATTTCGTTGGAGAGGGGGGGGGGGGGGGGGGTGGGGGGGGGGGCGAGTGGTACACACTGATTTTTCATTTCCTTAAACCTATTTTTAACTGAACAATCACAAGGGTTTTCTCACCGTGTCAAAACATTACGTTAAAGACACGGTAATTCCGTTGAAATGCTTGTGTTAAATACGTTAATTTATATCCGGTACATGTTAGGCAAATGGTTCTGATATCTACCATGTTTTGACAGTTCTACGGAAAAAAACACTAAAAACCTAGCCGGTATGAACGATAAAACATTGGTCTGGCATACACATACTTTGGTTAGACTCAGTTTTTCAACATTCGGGAAGAACATAGTGAGCCTGAGTTCACATCCTATCATCATGGCAGCATAAATCAATTATCATTTGTTATGGGTATTAGAATAGAATGTCTTGAAATTATGATTATCGAGATAAAACTTATACTTTTCTGGCGACTAAAAGAACGCTTCCATTTTTTTTTAAATCCCGTTTAATGATATTGTTTTAATAAATGACCTCAAATGATATTATTTTCATGAAATATACAAATTCGGCAATAGAAAAAAATATTTTAGATTCTCATCCCCGCCCGCCCCTGTCCAAAACCACCCGCCCCCCAAAAAATTATTGGTAAAAAAATCGGTTCCGGACAGAACGGGTTTTAGATTATCCCGGATATGGAAAAAACATGGCCGACAGTAATAAAATAAAATGTTCATCATTTCAAAGCTTACCGAAGGTGATAGTGTCACTATTAAAGACTGGAATGGCTTTTCAATCAAGAATAGGCACCAACATGCTACTTTTGTTAGTTTTTATCATGATATTTTGGAAGAAATTGAAAAGATGGACGAATACTCTACACCAAAGGTTCTAGTAACTATAAATGCCATTTTCTCAAAATATTTAATTAGTTTTTTTCTGTTCTCAGGTATTTCGTAAATAAAGAATAAAAATTAAAACGTGTCCAGCCGCCACTTTTCTTCCCAAAATCAGGATGAGAATCTAATAATTTATTTTCTCTGGCCTTAAATCAATTGTATAGAGATTACTCTTTTTTTTCAAAATTTAAGTTTTGTGGTTATTTTCAGAAAATTTTAAAAGCATTAAATATATATAAAATCATCGTTTTTAATGATATGTCAGTTTAAAGATCACGTTCTTACATCATATCCATCGAGCCTTTAACTTCACGCTGCCAGACTGTTAGGCTGCTAACTTAACGTTGTCATGTTGACAGGCTGCTAACTTCACGCTGACAGGCTGTTATGCTGCTAACTTCACATACATTGTCAGGTTGACGGGCTGCTAACTTCGCGCTGCCAGGCTGCCAACATCACGCTGCCAGGCTGCCAACTTCACGTACATCCGTCCATCGATGTCCGCGACCATGAATTAATAAAAAAGATGGTAAGAAAAGATTGGCTTACATAGATCTTTTGAAATAGAACGGAAGTTAAAATATACATAAACTGTTACAGCAGATCCTCTGAACGAGTTATTTACTATGATGGTGATAAGTTCACAAGTTGCGTTTGTTACTGAGCTGTTTATTTGGAAGCCATATTTATCTGAACCTTGAATAAAATAAAATAACAATATCTAATATTGGTCAAGCTTGAATTGAATACTCTATTTATAACTTGATTAGATGGCGATCAGCATGTGGAATCCGGCCTGTGTCAACGATTGGAGACCAGTCTACAAACTCTACTTTCTGATTTGTCAGTTGTTGATCCTGGATCAGTTTCAACCAATCAGCTGATTGGGATTGGAGACTGGTTTCCAGTTACCCGTGATCTTTTCGGCGTATTAAAGATTGCAGGACTATGTTAACGTTACGAGAGTAGCGAATGGTGCTGTATCTTAATATTGAATATAAAGCAATAATTTTATTTTCAAACTAGAATGTATTTACGAAATATTGGTGTCGTATGACTGACTTGAAATTCAGACCATACTAAACGTGTGTAAATATCTTAGTAAAATACCAACGCATTTCTTTAAGATGACTACACAGGCACCAAGAAACTATTCTGTCAGGGGTGGGGATGGAGTGGAGCTGGAGGGGGCTCGTCTTGAAGAGGCTTAAGCGATTTTCAGACGGTTGAGCCTACAATAAGAGTGTCCGAGAGAAACCAATAGTATAGCGTAACGGTCGTGACGTCAAGGGCATGACGTCAACTGAGGCTTAACGGTCAGACAGCTGGTTGATATGGGTCCACATACCGAATATTGACCGAACATTTAAACAAGCTTGATTTATGTATTGCAATATTGACAAGTAGTACTGTATAACTTTTCGTTATAGATATTTCTGTTTTGTTAATGATGCAAATCATATTTCAGATTTAAGATTAATTAATGGGGGCAAGTCCGGTAAAATATGTTGTCTGTGATATGTTTTGAAATTTTAGTTGTTACTATATTTGGAAAGAGCTTACAATTACTTATTCCTCGGGTCCGAAATAACAAAGTTCGACTGATCTGATCTGTTATTTTCTGATAACTACGCGTATGAGATTTTATTACACATGCTGATTATATAATGCTATATTTACTGCATAATGCCTAATCTGCAATGTCGTCTGCTCAACTTAATGACGTAATTTCTAGGATTGACGTCAGCTATCCAAAAACAACTTTTCACGTGACGCACCCCATACATGTATAAAGCAATGTTACCATGTTTAAATTACAATTGAATTATATTAGCGGGGTTTATGTTTATAATTTGTCGAATTCAGTGCTGTGTGCTCTTTAACTTTTGTTGTTTTCTTAAGAAAGTATGCATTTGTAATCTGAATTCACCCATTAGTAAACTAGACACAAGTAAATGAATCAAACAATTCATAAAACATACGAGTTGAATAATATGTAGGCGTTATAGTCTGAAATCCTTTAATATGAATATATAATCACTAATCCGGCTTCAAAAATCTCATTCATTTTAAGGGCTGCGGACAGCGACGTCATTAAGCGACATACCAGCATGTATTTGAACCATCAATATTCATAAAACGTCCTGAAGACTAACATTATTTCTATTCTATGGTATGAATTGCTGTATTATGTATCATTTAATGCCTATGGGTTCCATGTACGTAACCAATGACTGATTTTAATGGATTTACGACGTGCGTTCCAGGGATTCCCCTTGAGAAATTTATCCTCCACTGGTATAACGCTTCACTCTACACGGCAGAAGTGACAAAATCTTGATATAAGGACCATAAGCTATCCTCCGTACTCTCTTTTTTTGGCACCATTCCGGAACGATGTCTACTTGTGGCTTAAAAATAACCCTTAATATTTGTCTATTTTTATGGTATTTTGAAATAAGTTTAATCATTTTCAATCAAACCAGTGTTATAACTATTATTGTTTCCTTACAAGAGAAAGGTGCGGCCAACATATTTGCGGGATCGAACAATCCAAAGACATCTAACAGCCATCAACGGTGTCAAATATTTTAATATGAAATGAAAACAATTCTCTGACTGACGCATGACGGCCAGACAGCTGCTGAGACATTCAGACAACGACGATATATGCATCCGGGACATGTGCGTCAGGTAGCCAAAAGTGTTTCGGCTGTGTGAGTGTACTTTTTAGCTTCTTTCATTTTTCACCGAAAACTTGTAACGTCACTACAATTATGTATGCACATGCCGGATATAGGACGGTTTATTTTTATGTAAGTTTTTCTATAACATCAACTATAACCAAACTCAACCTTATTTAGATCATTTTTCGTAAAGTATTTCTTTTATGTTAACAATCAGAGAAAACAAACAAGATAATAAAAAAGAACAAGAATGGCAACTTGCCACTGACTTGCTCGTTGTATGACTAATTGATAGACTTTGTACTATATCACAATGCTGTGACAGGGAACCAGTCACCAATCTCAAGAAGCTGATTGGTTTAAACTGGGATCAGTTTCCAAACTGACCAATCATAAGCTAGAGTATCAAGACTGGTCCCCAATCTAATTGTTTATTTATCTCATTGCCCGTTTGACATCAGATATAAGGAACGGTAAGGTATAGTGCAGAAAGTTCACATCATAAATTAATCAGTCGATTTTGTTTCCTTCATTTCAGTGATTTAATTGACCAAGGCAACATTTATTGTGGAATACTACAAGTTATGCCCAGGCTATCGTTCGGATCTCGGACGAAGGGTCAGTTGATAGAAAAACCGCAGCCTGGAGTCCAGGAGAAGAAGTATGATGTTTTCATTAATTTTCCAACTAAATATATTGAGCCAGCTAAATCTGAAAATTCAGACATCTCTCTCAATGCAGTATGATAGAAAAGAGACTGACTACAATAAAAATTTGTTATGATTAAAAAGTATACATAAAAAGACAAAAAATTAATTTTCAGACTAGTGGCTAGTCTAGATAAGCGAGAGCATTATCTCTGGTCATGCATCCATATATCATCTAAGAAAAGAATCTAGAATATAAAAAAAGTCAACATGATACTACTCGTATATAATAGGTTCTTTATCATGCACGGCAAAAGTACAACGTTATTTTCCTTTTTTCCTTTATCTTAATGCACTTTGTTTGGAAATCTTCCAACTAAATTAATCCCTTATATGTAACACTCACGGATCTTAAAAGTGCATTTGACATCGTTTGGCGTAATGGGTTATGGTCAAAACTTGTTTTACAAAATGTCAACGGTAACTTTTTACAATGTATATAAAAACCACTTTATTTGTGTGTTCAATGGTGCTAGCCATAACAGTGCTATGGCCAGCTCTTCCCGCATTTGTTGAATGTTGTAACAGAGCCCCGTTCATGTGTCTGTATTATTGTTTTTTTATCATCATGTGTACATTGTAAAATGTATTGAGTGTACGAATAAACTTGAGTGTTAAAAAAACAACTTGAGAATAAACCACACTTCTTGTACGAGGTTATATATTGAACATGTTAACATGCAAGAGTAATATTTCACTGAATACATTGAAAATATATAGAACAGATGAATATTGTGCAAGTCGTGTTGTTACGTTTTTGTTATTAGGTATTTACATATAATTTCCTATTTTAAATTTATAACTCCTGCTAGACACCGTAATGTATTTCTTTAAATAGCGGAAATAATATTATAACACATGCAGAATTCCAATATGGTAATATATATACCAAATGATCGGTTTACGCATATATCCTTATTTATAAAAAAGACGACTCGATCGTTGCTCACATGTACGACTTATCGTACTTTTTGCAGACATACTTTGCATGTATGGTATATTTTCTCCTATCTGAATTATTGAAGGTACATGTATGTAGTATAATAATGTTATTTTGACGACAAAAACGACAACTATTTGATTGTACAGAGGAACATTTTAATGATAAAATAAGGGGGTAAAATACTTCGATCTAGCGATACTTTAACACGAGAATATTTATAATATGTTAAAGATAGATGTGGAACACAACTTAACGTACAATAATATGAATTGGGCATCTCAAATTAAGCACATTCTCAGTCAAATAGGTTTAGGTTAGATATGGATAAATCAAGACGATCATGGCATTAATTTCAAACAAAACAAACCAAATAATAAAAGACATATATTATCAAACATTAAGTTGGTATGCGAACATAAACTTAGTAATTCCAGAAGACTAGCGTCCTACAGCTTTTTTTAAACCTGATTTTAAATTATCACGACGATATAACATGTTATAACATGGCCTCTTGAAAATAAGTTTTGTAGAATTGTTAAATAACTATGTATAAAACTTAAGAGTTGACCATCTGAAAAAAAGAGTTTATTATTATTATTATTATTATTATTATTATTATTATTATTACTACTACTACTACTACTACTGTATAACAATCGGTTGAAGGTTGAACTGACACGAAAGTGTCGACACTGCAACATCACTAAAGATGAATACCATTTCCATTAGTTTGCCCAAAGTTTATATATTTAAGACAACAATTGTCAAACCATACTTCTGTCACTGGCAAAATATACAAAAATTCAAGTCGCATATGTCTTATGTCGTAGTCAAATGTAGAGATTTTGTTTGCTGAATATTGTCTAGAAATTAAATACAACAGATCTACAAATTGAATGTATTTACGAAGTGATAACACGTTCAAATTGAACGGAGTCCCGCCAAATATAGAACAGTAACCTTTATGTTAATTCGTATCGCAAACAGTACAAGTATGTGTTAAAGGAATACTATCAGCAATTTAAACTTAATCACCATCTTCTATCTATCCTAGTAAGTACAAGTACCATTGAGTACGTAATAAATTTTGTATCGTGTTAGATGTTAACCCTTAGATATAGATTTGTTCAATATTTTGATAAAGAAAATAGAACACCATACAATGGCATCCGATTTGTGTTTGATATAAATATACATTGCATTATCTAGTATTTCAATTTTGGTATGTCAAGTCTATCGTTTCCGTAAGTTAATGGCCCTCACTTATTCACAGCTACTACCGTTCAGTGTTCATTTGTCTGTTTGATAACTAGTTCCGTATTGGCAAGTGTTCTTTAAGAGATAAGCTTCACCCATGCTTTTCTTTCTGATATGTGCGGCTCGAGATCTCTAAGCTGTGGGTCTCATTGTTTCCCTTCATTTGTTTTCGAAAATACCTGCTTGTCGTAATCCTGGCCCCTTGATAATAAAACTTGAATTAAGCTCTACTCAATTCTGTGCTCAAACTTAAAATGCCTACCGTGAACAATCTTCATTAAATAAGGAATAACTCTCGGTTCAACAGCTGATATTAAGAGCAATTATATCTTATATTCAGTTTAAAATGTTTTATTTTATAAAATGAAAAAAGAAACAAAGCCATTAAATGTCATTGCTCAAATTTAGTTTGTGGGTTGTGGTCTGTGGGTTATTCCTTTTATTTCTGAATATAATGCATTGTATCAACCTGTCCTTGTTTCGTTTGTTTATGCTAGATTATGTAATCTAGTAAACGATGTAAGTTAGGCGTATACTCGCTTTATGTTAACAAAAAACATCTGAAAAAGTTACAAAACAAATAAAGCAAAGACGCCAAACGAAAACAATTGACAGCAATGACAAAATAACAACGTTCTTAGTTTTGTCGCTGTACAAGTTGTTGTTAAGACTCGTTATGTCGCGTCTTTGTATCGACCATTGTCGAGTTGAAACAACATTGCTTAATCTTCGTCCTTTTGTGTAAGATGGGAATAACTGACAAAAACAAAAAAAGACAGATAGACTTCTAAATAACTTATTAACTTATAAGCATTATATAGTGGTTCAATTATTAACCACATCTGAGACGTTGAAGTGTTCCAACCTGAACGGTGAATAGGCATCTTTAAGACATCAAGTTTTTCCGTTCATAAAAGCCCCCGTTTTTCGGCGTTAGCTGTCTAAGCTCACTTTTGACCTAGTTTTTCGACCAATGAAATATTGTAAATAAAACTTATTATGCAGCGGGAAAATCAAATAGATTATTTTGATTGGTTATTAGTGGGTCTCGTAAATGATTACCGTAACGTTTTTTATATTGTGTGTTAGTATTTACATGGCACTTATATGTCCGGGCATTTTCGTTTTTAAAAGCGATAATTGTATTGGAGAAAAATATATTTACGGTATAAATAACCATTGTTTAGTCAATTGATGGCTTAAATACGATTTTATTTGGAATATTAATGGGTGTCAGGTAAACACTCGAGTACAATACACAGTGTAAAACGACAGAGAAGTGCAGATATTTCTGGTTCTTACTGGTTCCTTTCTAGTTCCTTTCATACTGATTGTTAATATCTAGTCCAAAAATTCAAATCGCATTGGTGTAGTGGTTATCACACTCGCCTCTCAAGCGGAGGCTCCGGGTTCAATACTCGGGAGGGACACTTTTTTTAAAGTTAATTTACGTAAAAGTTGGTAGATTTGGCTGTTGTAACAAGTTGTTATTATTTTCATTTATTGTATTTTAATAACATTTATTCGTCATTAGTACTAACTCCACAAGAGGTATTTTTATTGAAACTGAATAAATGTACAGTTAATGTTAGACATTCTTCTTTAATCGACGTGTTATCACCAGACGAAATTTTTGCACGCTCTTTATTTCTTTCTTTCTTATATATAAAAATATTTTCCATCAACGCCGTTTATCTTTTATTTAAAGATATTTCTTGTTTATAATTCACGACAAAAAGAAAGGTAATAATTGTACGTAAAACTCAATGTGTTCTATAGATAACTTCCCATTATACGTTGCACTCACACATGTTCAGCTTATCTTAATTTAGCCATTATACCAAATGTAATGTCTTTACTTGTGATGAAAATATTTAGCTTACAAAACATAGTATATGTTTAAATGATTTACATGATAGTCTGCGGCAGTAAAACAGATACATTTTGCTATCAAAACTTTCTGTAAATGTCATATTTCTTTAAAATTATCTATACTTAATATCAGTTTCTTTTTAATTGGCGGAAGGTCGCAACACTGCCTGAAACAAAGACCTGTACATGTTTAGACAATAGCTTGGTCTTGTACTGCACGATACCGATGAGGTCGCTATTTACGGTTAAGAAATCATTTGCCGATTACATGACTGTATACAAGTACCAAATCACAAGTGGAATTGAATCTTTCACTATGCCGCGTATATCGGAAGCACAACAACACAGACCAATTGATATGCTGCAGGCAGGTCTGTCCGTTGAAGGAAGGGTCGGGTGCAGTCGTCAGTGATAGGATTTTGTGCAACCAGGCGTAGTTTACGATCGTCCTTGGTTAGTTAGAGATGCTCGTTCTATCTTAATGCACTTATGTTAGCGTTTTTTAATATGCTGCATGCCAAAAAGTTTAAGTTTGCGGTTGATTATGTTATTTATGCATGTTAAAAATAATTTGTAAACTGGACTTGCTGAAGACATTTTTGTAATCTCGAAATTGTATTGTATTTAATGAACATCCTCGGGTTTTATGTCAGTGCATGTTTTGTTTGTACAAAAATAAATAGATGGTCACACAGTTTACTTTTAGAGTTAGGTGATTCATGATTCATAGTTAGATTAGTGAAAGCACCAAAGGCATGTTACATGTAATACTTGGGCCTAATAAATTTTTCCAAAATAAATATTTATAAAATTATAGGCACTAGTACTTCCACAACTACACGACTACTTTGTCGGTGGTTTATGAAACTGGCATTGACTTGTTTGACATTCTCTGTGGAAAATGTGTCTTCTTTACAATTCCAAACCTCTTTAAAGAATAACAGCAAATTATTTTACAAAATAAGGTTATCTGACATGAATTTATAAGACTTTAGTGCGTCCTTGTTTCGTTGTGAAATTTAATCGGCTGTTGAGTTCAAGTTATTCGGCAGTCAGATAACCTTTAAATCAAATAACTTCAAGAAGAAAACAGACCAGCACATGTCTTAACACATTAAGTGCTAGATAAAAAGAGAAACAAGACAATAGTAGAGATAAGCTGTGACCTATCCTGTGTACCTGTTGTAGGACTCAGCTAATATTACAGTAAAACTTCCCAATAAATACCACACTGAAATATAGACCACACCAGTGTATTAACTTAAAGACCACAATTCTCATTTATTTTACAAATGTGTTCTATATTCCATCGCAAATTATAGACTACCTCACTATAATTAAGACCAAATTTGCCAAGTCCAAAATAGTGGTCGTTATAACGGAGTTTCACTCGTCTGTATTTTCAAACTCAAACATAATTGTTTGTAACGATTTTCAAAGGATAATTCTTATTGTAAGATGCATACAGACTGACTGCCAAACAGGTCAAACCTCTTCTCAATAACATGCACAAATCACAAGTCTACATTGTATAGCACACACTGGGGAATTGATAAGCATGTCATTACTGTAAAACTCTTATAAATGGTAGTCGCTTAAGTTAACGGATTGTTTAATTTACATGTTATCGACTAGCCTATGTCAAATGTACTGAGGTTTTGAGTACGGCCTACAATCTGTATACTCTGTATAATTTAATTTTAATTTTTTTTTTTGATCGAATTGATAGGCAAATACGAAAGAGTTTGTTCACAAGGGAATCTCAAACAGCCACAAGCATTAGCTTGCGCGGAGATGAATTTAATCATTGATTACAAATTTGTAGTCGAGTGATTGTACTCAAGAATAAGACAAAATAAGAATTACACAGAACTATTATATAATAATATACAATTAATATATAAACTAGCATTTGTTGTATAACAGCACTCAAAAACCTGGTTTAAATCCGCGGTGAGAACATGTTTTGCCAATGACCAATCAAGGGCGATAGCCACTTAGGTTCTCAGTTTTCATTTAATGTAATTTAATTGTTTGTTATGTATTTTTATTTTTTCATTTTAATTGATCATTTAGTAAACAAGTGCTCTTTTTACATTTCTGCTGTCTAGCATTGTGGATTAGGCGTGTTTTCAGAATGTGGCTATTCTTGATATACTTTTTACATTCTTTTTTTTTCAATTACATAATTGTCTCTCGAATATATGAATATAACACATTATTTAATATTTATCTACATCATCAAAATATCAAGCACATTCATAAGAGCGGATTTTGCATTTTATATCCGCAATAATAGAAAAAATATTGTCAACAGCATCACAAGATATTGTACATGACAAAATTCCCAATAACATAATAACATAATAATATATTTCAAACAATATCGCTTGGCGTTATGTGCATGTAAAATCCCCGGCTATGTAAATACATGTATATGTCAATCAATAAAAGTATGCACACAGTACTTGTTCAATCCCCATCAACACAAGTCTTGTTAAACACAATCACAGAGCATCATGGGCACGTCCATTATTATATGTCGAATAAATCGTTATGAGTTAATGCCATCAAGTACTTATTCATTTCTTCTGACGGTGACATCAGCCATTCGTGTTATTTTGTGTGTTTTGTGCGTTTGAGCAGAGCATTTCAGAGCAGAAGGTAGGCTGGAGTTAATTCACTACGGCAACTTGACATGTTCTTATTGTTTATTTCAGAACCTGGCGACGAGGAAAAGTGGAAAACCACGTCGATACATAAAATCTGGTTTAAACCCAGCGGTCATATACTTAACCACTTGCCGTTCCACTGCGGAAGCGTTTTTTTATTTTTATTAAATGATTGGGGCTTATTTTAATTTCGAAATTAATCAATGTATGCTCAATCTTCGTCTCTACTTGTTTGCTGTTAGTGGCGGAACATCCGACTCCATTAAGTGTCGCGAAAGAAAACCAACAATAGAAAAGGAATACAATTAGGCATGTGTGGAGAGAAACATTAAGAAGCAATGTTACACCTGAATGACGTTTACATCCATTTTAGACAATAACTTTAACAAGTATTATTAATCAATAATTCGCGATAAAAATAAGTTGATATTCTATATATTGACACCGTTTCTTAAGCACAAGATACATGTAAGACTATATTGTGTTTTTGCTGGTAAGAGTTTCTTGAACTTTTATGGTTATTTCTAATTGATATCAAGCATTTATAAAAAAAAAAGATTCCAACGTAATTGAGTTATATAACAACATCTGGGTAATTTTAATGACAAGGCGCTTGCAACCGCTTAAACCAACAATGACAGGTTTATGACTGAAATACTAGTGTGTGTTTTCTACTCAAATAGATATCCTCATTAACTTTTATATTTTCTTATGTATAAAGATATAGAGATATAAACTATCTGAAAGACATCATGCATATTGCAAAACATTATTAGCCGAAAGTTGATTTGTCGCATGCATACTGTAATGCAATCTAAAGGAAAGCGTTAAGATTATCAACATTTCAATTAAGTTGAAATATTTGCCCACTTTCATACTTTTTTCTCAATTATCATAAATGTAAATGCTCACATGTATAGGTTTTAAATCGCGATGATATACATTATGTTTTTATGAATACGGTCTCTTTTCGTAAATTGATGTTGGTGTTTAAACAAAATGTCAGTATCATGTATGAATCTTTGTAAATAATGCAAGATGTATACCCTGTACATGCAACTATCTTAACCAGTTCACAATTTTCAGGCGTACTCTTGCGTCCATAGAAACAAAATACATTGAAGCAAATCTTTAATACCTCACCGAAATGACACACTCGCTGGAACATGTAAGAAATATGCGTCAAACATATTGAACAAGAAACTGTTTTAGGATAAATTATCAGTAAATGTCAAGAAGCTCAATTTTAAGATGATAAAACATCAATTATAGATAGATAGCATACACATATAAAGACATTTATCTTATTAAGTTAAGTAGTGAACGAACAACTAGGCTACTGTTTGAAGTGCATCGTCGAATTGTTTGATATTACTAAATATAGCAGAGACTTTTAACTCATCCCATTGGCTGAAAATAGCTTTATAAGTCAAGATGTATCTGCATGCATTGAACTAAATAAGGCATTTATATCGCCGTTCCCTTGATTTTGCAAACAAGCGAGATAGCAAATGGTTTTGAAAAACGACCCCACTAAAATAGTTTTATACATATGTTTATCATTATGGCCGAGGTACATGTAATGCATGTCACTTCAAGCACAAATGGTAGAGCATCGTATTAATCAATTAAATTTGAGTATTTAGATACTGCTATTATAAATATCATCGATTAGCGTATAAGCTAATGTGTTTTTTCTAATATAAAT
Organism: Corbicula japonica; assembly: GCA_038501625.1. Lineage (NCBI taxonomy): Eukaryota > Metazoa > Mollusca > Bivalvia > Venerida > Cyrenidae > Corbicula > Corbicula japonica. The sequence goes on along the minus strand of JAZAYU010000119.1, from coordinate 1,188,502 downwards.
TTAAGTGATTTCATGTTCTTGCTTAACTAAGATTTAGTAGCACATTGCGTTGCCGTAACAGTAACATTTAAACAAGTATTGAATTGTGCTTTAACACGTATATATAAAACAACTGCTTCTAGTTCAAAGCTTTATGAAAAAAAGTTTTTATTTTCTCGTAGGTAACGCACCAAACGAACCAAAAACGTTCATGTAGACAATTACAGATCGACTATAAACTGAAGTTAAGATGCCAGTCAATTGCAGTTGGTTTGAATATTCATAATTCAAAATTCTAGAAAAAAACTGTGTATTACTCGACAGTCTAGAACATGTAGAACGTGTGAACATTAAAATGACAACTAGTCGACATAATTATGTTATGTATATTTGCCTTATTATTACACACTTTTTTAAACTCTCCAAGATATTTTTCAGTATTTTCATTCCTACAAATGATAAAGTATGTATATGTATAATTTCTTTAAAGGTTTGGTAAATCTCCAATTAAATTGAGGCTTTCATTAACTGAGTTGAAGAGCTCTTCAATTGTTTGAGTATATGCAGATTTGGCGTTCCATAAAATGAAGGTGCAAAATCCAAAGGCGTTATAGATCGCTAGCGGTGCGTTAAAGCCTATATGTTAGTATACCTTCATTGAGATAGGTTACCGAGCTCAGAAAGCACAAAACTAAAAATTGCTTTCGAGATTTACGCAACTTGTAATCATGAATTACTAGCCTGTAAGTAGCCGAATATTGTTTCGGTGCGGTCTTATGTGTTGATTGTTTCTGGATATCATGTCAATAGCCGATGCACATTCGTATTTTGGTGAACAAGTTGGTGGTTGACTTTAACATGTATCAGACATTTTCATGAAATTAAAGATATCAATGAGAGTTATATCTGTTTTTGAAGTTTCTCGATCATTCATGTCAGACTTTATCTTTTAGTTGATCGTCTTCAACTTGACAATGTATAAACTGTATTCATAAAAACCAGTCATCCTGCTTCTACACGTTGTAATCATTTATTCGTTGAATGTAATACAATGTCTGTCAATTAGTTTTCTGTGAAAACAAATCCACGGAACTGACCATTGTACGGTTATGGAGAAATAGAAAGAAAATTTATATGAATCCACATTGATCAGATTCGAAGACGGTTAAAGTTTAAATAAATGTAAGATTTTACAAATGTAAATGTTCGTGTTTTTTGTTGTGTCTAAATTAAAATTCAATTGAAGCATGGTTATTAATAAGTAGAAGACTCGCTGACAAGAATCTCTGCACGTATCAAGTATTGAAACATCACCACCAAGTATCCATAGTGCAAGAGTTAAGGGTAGTTCCTTAAAATGCTACACCTAAAATATCCAAGATTATTTTCACGAATTTCCAAGGTCATTAAAACGCAACACAAAGTATCCATAGTGCAATATTTTATTAACAGCGCTGAAAGTGCAACACCAAAAGTATCCATAGTTCTAGATTTCATTACTGGTCCTTAAACTGCAGCACCAGCAGGTATCCACAGTGCAAGGTATCAGGACTGGTCCCTATAATGCAACAAAAAACTAAGTTAAGCATACAAACGCCATAATTCTATTGTGCTTCTCTAATAAAACACGGACAGGCATAGGACCGGATATTTTGAAACGTCCTTTAAATGCAACATCAATAAGTATGCCTTTGTTCGGACAGTGCAACCCATGTTATCATGCAGGACTTAATTTCACACCCGTCAACCGGCAGAGCCAGGAGCGGACGGCACATCCAGGCGCAGACACGGTAAGTTTATTTCATATTTGACAGCGGTGTAAGAAATTATCATTTTCGATAATTTTGAATAACTGTTGAAAAAAATATCGGCTGATTTTAAAAGCCAAATGCATTCTGCACATATCCGTTGATTTCTGAAGTGGTAGAATGGATAATAAACATTTTATCGTGATTAAAATACGGAAAGTTGTGATGAAATCTTGAAGGTTTGCGTTTTATAACAAAATGATCCTTAGATCTGAAATCTGCATAGCACTATTCGAAAATTTAATCATTCCCGTGCCAATATGTGAAATATTAGCACAAACAGACTTTTAACAAATTTGTAAGGGCTTAGTGAATAGAGCAGGGGTATAGAAATGGGCAAGTCCATGGAGCAGAAAGCAAATTTATTGGCGGGGACCAGGAGCAGAGATAATCGAGTACGGAAAATATTTTGATGTATTGTTTTGACACTATTTTTCATCCTCTATAATGTGGATATGTGCAGAATTCATTTGGCTTTTAAAATCAGCCGATATTTTTTTTCAACAATTATTCAAAATTATCAAAAATGATAATTTCTTACACCGCTGTCAAGTATGAAAAAAACTTACCGTGTTTGCGCCTGGATGTGCCGTCCGCTCCTGGCTCCGCCGGTTGACGGGTGTGTAATTTGTTATCATTAAAATCAAACAACATTAGGGATATATCTAGCAACTTAAGCATGCAAAGGCCATAAATTTCATGACATTTAAATTCATGAAACTATAGCATCCTTTTTACAGGTCCTAACATGCAACACGCTTAAGCATGTAAATGAAATGATTTTTTGGTTAGTCTTTCAATTGCAATACCTTCCTTCATCATTCATTATGCATTGCGCCAGATAATACATTCCAAGGCTGTAACATTAAATCCAACCATCTGAAGCATACAGACCACCAGAGAGATTCATTAAACAACCAGGTATCCTTTTTAACAGGACCTACAAATGCAACCCTTCGAGCACCGACAACATTATGCGTTTACATGTCTGTAAAATGTAGCAATATTTGCCAGATTTCGGATGTAATAATACAAAAACACATACAAACAGCAAACAATATGTCATTGAAATGCAACACGTTCTGTTTTAACATTCATTACGGCAGATTTTATAGTGTGCCCATAAAATGACATACCCCAAGTATGTAGAGTGCGTATATTTAATGGCAGATCCTTAAAATACAACGCCCTCTAGCATTAATATCATTTGAACACGTATAGCATAATAGGTCTTGCAATGCATAACCTTCAAGTATTCAAAGCACCGGATTTCATGAGAGTCAGCCAAACTGAGGAGGTGCTGGCTCTGAAATTTGCGCGCCGTAACATTCCAATACCTGAAAGAATCCAGAAGGCCAGAGATCATAACAAGTGCAACGCAAGCATCCTTAGCACGTCAAGATTTTAACACAGGACCTAAAACTGCAGCACCACATATCACTAGATTTCACACTTAATGCGAAACCCATAAGCATACATTGAGACAGCTTTAATGGCCTTTCCTTTCAACACTTCCTACATCCATATTGAATTGCTTATGAGAGGTCATGAAATGCAGTATCCTTTGGTTATATTGCTTGAATTTATATGTAGCACATAAAAAAATAATCAAACTACAATAAATAAATATGACATATCATAAATCGGAGAACAAGTTTAAAACTTATATACAAACAATGCAATGCTGCAGGGAAAGAGATATAGCGTTTCATTCGCACAAGAGCTGTTCCCACTCAATTAGCAAGAGGGCATGTGGGTCGTAAGATTTAATCCTTTCTGTTTGAAAACAATCGACATCTCAAGAGATAATGGTCGATTGTTTCGGGCTCAGCACAAGTACACAAGGAGCAATCGGTTACAATGGATGTAAAGGGATGCATTTGCTATGGTACATTTTGAGAGCTATATAATAGTTGTTGTAGTAGTTGGATACATTACACTGTAAAACTTGTATTGTCTCAATGAAGATATTCTTTTATGTTGTTGGGGAGTCTAATAAAACGCAATACAATGTACCATTAAGTGTCCACAACACTCCTCCTTGCACGTTCATCGATAAAAGAAAGAAAATTATTATTATCAAATTCTCGGTAACGGCAAAATGCCGTTCATTGGAACTTTGCATAAATGAATATTACTAATCAATCTTTATTTTGCATATGTTAAGACACGCTAGAACAGTAAAGAAAAAGCGAGATCTTAAGTCACTAAAATTCTTTTTACATTAATTTACAACAATAAGTAAGTGTTTATTTGATTTTATTAAACTGCATTTTGCCTTTTTGCGATTTTCTAGTGCAGTTGTCGAGAATGTTCTCAAAAGTTACCGGAACTTTGGCGAATGTGAGATGAATATCGTTTAAAGTAAATAAAGATCAGCAAAAGCGATATCTTTATCTGATATGTGCATTATCGAAGAAATATGAGACGATTTACTAATCACAATACCCGACTCCCTCCTGAAAATCCGAGCTATCAATGCGTTCTCCTCCTGGTATCTATAGTGATCGATTGGACTCTGAAATAATTTTAATCTTACTAATAAAATTTAATGGGTTTACCGATTATTAAGGTTTTTAATGAAAGCAAAATACCAAATGTAATACGGGTAGGTCTACTATATTGTAACAGTCATGGACACAAACCAAACACATTTTGAAATACGCCATTTTTACGGTAATTAATAAAAACAACCACTAGTTGTAATACGGGTAGGTCTACCCCATTGTACATTTAAAAACCAACACCAGTTGTAGACTAATATGATTGTAAACTGTGAAATAAACTTGGGGCCTATTTAGGTTTATGATTGTTATTTAAATGAAATAAACGCACCCACTGTGACTGTTTGATATTTCGAAATGCATTTACAGTTTAACTTAGCTTTTATAGCCATAAGCCTGTAATTTATAATGTTTATCTCATATTTGTGAACAGTACACAACTTTCTAGTGATAAGCAATATGTACATATATTGTGTGTATTTACTTAAAATTTCTTTTATGTCTTTTGATATTAAGTGTTAGTTTTCCGCGGGGAAGGATTTCATAGTTCGGTACGTACATCTTTACATAATATTTTATCTTCTTGATCGTATCTTCTTCTATACGTCATGAAGAAGGCGGTTCGTCATGCGCAAACATGGTCTTAATTTCTTAACTATATATTACACTCTGGAAAGGAACGTGTGCGCGGTTTTTAGACTTTCGCGCGCATGCGCGAAAGTCTTAAGCTAGAAGTCTAGAACACGGCGACGCGCAGTTTTTAACTTCCGGTGTATCACTGCGACATCGAGCGTATTCAAGTAAGCGGGGTTTTGTGGTCACCGCGAGAGCAGGCCGAAATGAAATGCAGACGTTTTAAGCACATTCAAGCACACAATTCCACGAAAGAATAGTGATCTATAGTACGTGTCCGTGTAATTTTGTAGCGTCCATGCCAAAAACTCCATCAAACAAATGTTGAGTGAAATCACGTTCAGCTACGTTAGTGAACAAACAGCTGAATATGCATGAGTAGTTTAGTTACGCCTAACAAGTTCCATAGTTGTGCGGCGTCAGAAAGTAGTGCATATTAAGAAAGTAAATTTATTACGAACGATGACGAACATTTGTACAGACAGTGCGACAAAGAAAAGAAGAAAACAATATTATGTTGTTGTTCAAACAAAAATTAAGGGATATTAAAAATCCAATTATAAAGAAATCAGTCACGTGATCAGTGACTAAACTGTATTCAGGTCAGCGAGAAACACGTCTCTTTTTATCAGGATGTTGTTTTGTTCTAGACAATTAACAATTTAGCAATCTCTTATTACTCTCTTAATTGAATTCGTTTTATCTCTAACCAGGAAATAACGGTTGTGCTTATCTTAACATTGGCCAATGCTTGTTAAATGCTGGCAATTACTCATCGGAGATGTAACATGATACTATGAATGAACATTCTCTACAAAGTTTAAGTAGCACCGCCTACTAATTAATATTTATAGCTTATGTCTCATTGATACTAGAAGTATACTCTACAGGATTTAGTATTGTTTAGCCAGCTTATACACTACATAACATTTGCGTTTACAATAGTGGACAGGGGCGGATCCAGGATTTCAGCAAGGGGGGTTCAACTCAGCGAGTTATTTTTTAACAATGTTAATTTTAACTAAGCTAGAAAATCAGTCCGTTTATGAGGCCCAAATTAATTTGTAACTTATCATGGGGGGTCCGGGAAAATTTGAAAATCTATATGCCAAATCCCGCATTCTGGGGTATTTTGTGGGGATTTTATAGCAGATGTTTGACTACTCTTTCATACTGGCCGTGAGCAAGTATTTAAGTTGACATGCAGTTTCTATCGTGTGCACATATTAAACGATGTTAGCCAGAGTTGACATTCTGCTGCGTAATGTAATTCTCCGGCGCGAAAGTCTTTCAACGCTTTCAGCGCTTTGATTAAAATAACATCGTGAAACTAACCGGTAGTTACTAACAATAACTAACGCTTAACAAACTAAGATAAAATACCGAAAAACTAAAGTTATAGCGGTAAATATATGACTGGAATAAGTTGATGTTGGGAACAGATGCAGACTCATCTCATATTTGTGAACAGTACATAACTTTCTAGTGAAAAGCAAAATGTACTCACATTTTGTGTATTTACCTTTCTTTTATTTGATATAAAGAGTTACTTCTTCGCAGGGCAGGATTTCATAGTTCGGTACGTACATCTTTACATCATATTTTATCTTCTTGATCGTATTTTGTCTGATTCTTATGATAAAATAAAAATAAATGCAAATCAGCCGCAGATCCATCTTTGGAAGATACCTGGCGGGGGCATTGCAACTTTACTTCTGATGTGGACCCATGGCCATTAAAAGATTTAGAGGAAGTGGAAGAATCTTGTCTGTACATTTATTTCAGTTAAGGTTCTGCAATCATACTCCTTGGGTGGGGTAATGCAAAACAAAAAGGGAGAATTTTCTTAAAAACTGTCTTTTCAGATTAAAAAAATTAAACCATATCATTACAAACACTATTCTGAATAACATGTTGCATATATTATGAAAAGCACATCACCAAGAAACACAAATAAATTTTACAGTTAAAACTATTTCCATCCATTCGCAAAACTGAAGAGCATATTAGCAAATGTAACGTGTGCAAATCTGATCAATATTGAATTGGTGTATAAGAAGTCCCACAATCAAGTACATGTACAATCGTTTCTAGTTAGAAATAATTTGGAAAAATGGAGCGGCGCCGATGTAATATCCGTAGGACATCAAATATAATACGGTCTAGGATTGTTCGAGTTGTAAATGCATTATTTTATTACTATATGGACGGTAAGAAATTCAGACCCTACCGACTCACTTTTATTTAAGAAACCGATTTTCAGCAGGAACGATTGTGAACAGATTTTGGCGCTAAAAAACCTGGAACTAGCGCGTCGGGCACATTTAGGCTGAAATATTTTTCATTTCTACGTAAGTCAACATATGATGAGGTTTTATGGAGTTCTGCAAGACTGTGCACGATTTCAGTAAAATACTCTTAGCGGACATGCAGTACTTGTGCTCATTGTCATTACTCTTTGATGATTCGCCGCCGGACGTAAAATCAAAAAAGCATGTGTAATTTTCTGATATTCTGCTTTGTATTACAAATTCAGCATCTGAATAAGTATTACATTTTACAACACTGACTGTAACTTCAAATGTTATTGAAATGAAAAATGTCAAAGGTTTCTGTGAGTTACCAAATGCCCATGACGATAGATCGGGAGACGCAGGCAATACACAGTTTTCATTTTATTCACAATTTCCTGCTGTGTTGTTTTTTATAAAAAGCAGATTTCCCGCATACAGACATTCGTAGATACATGGTTTGGAAAATGTTGTTAAATTTCTTCGCCGCTAAAAGCGATCTTCGTTTTGCACACGTACATTTAGCACTGTTTTATTTCAAGAGGTCGTCAAATATCTGCCATAACTGATATGTCGCTATTGCGACGGCAAATTTAGATAATACAAGATACAAAATTGTTTACTGGCTATATACCTGTCTGCATTGAGAGAACGCAATATGAGTTCTGACATCCCACTTGGACAGTTTGTCACGGTATGTCATACCACCACGAAGACTGGATTTTTTGTCGACAAATGAAGCAATTTAGCATCTGATATACATTTTTGTCGCATTCGACCTTATTGGCGATGGGCACTCTGCGGTTAAAGAACTGTTAATATGCAACTACTATTGTAATAACAACAAATGTCATCTTTTATTTCAACATACACAAGTTAACAAACTACATTATTCAAAACGCAATTTGCCGATTTCCGATAGTGGCTAACGGTAGGCCACTTATAACTGCGATCCATCCAGCAGCTTACTGCGTCGATAAACGTATCATTTCTTATTTTTGATTTTAGAATATTTTGCAGCTCAGAATAGTTTTGAAGCGACCGCTTGGGCCACCGACCGATTCTTATTAATTGAAGCAGCCGCTTGGGCCAACGGCCGATTCTTATTGAGAACATTTGTAGTGAATAAATTGCAACTCAGCAACTAGTACCCGTTTGCTTATCCTCCTTTAGGCATTGAATCTTCTATGATGCCTCTGATTTATAAGTAAGGTAAGGCAACAATGTTTGATTATGTATCGATCTATAAGCACTGTTCCCTTAAACATGTTAAAGCATTTTAGATTTCTAAATGACATCAGATGCAAACAATGCCTCTCTGGAATGTCATTAATTAAAATTAAACATAATTTCCCCAACAGCACCTCTTATTTCTAAGTTATCAGGTACATGTAACAGATCCCATCTGTCCGAACTATGTCTATTCTTTAGAAACTAACCCATTTACAATTTAACATCCCCAATTGCTAAGTTACGAGAAATAATAATACGATATTGCATGCAAAGAATACACTTTGTGTATTATGAAATATGTTTACATTTAAAGCCCATGAGACAGTCGATTGGAAATCGAAAGAATTACGTTAAGAATTTGTATGCTGGCTGTTTAAGACTATTTTCAACGCTGAACAATGCCCAGCCGCAATTATTGAAAATCGGTAGGATGGCAGCTACTTATGAGGTTCTCATCTGAATGCTAGGTTGCTGTGCTCTATGAATTGGACGAAATTAAAAATTACCGATTGGCCTTTAAAAAATCGGTTCCAAAGAAATAGTGTATTTTTAGGCTAAGTTTGCTAAACTCCTCAGATCCCTCTCCTCTGGATATCATGAAAACAAGAAAATCACAAAAAATAATTTGATTTCAAGAACGGATTTTCTGTGCTTTATCGATTTTATTTTGTTACGCTCAGCTCCACTGTCGTGTAACAGCTGCCCTGTACCAAATAGTGGGTACCCTGTGGCAGTCCGCAAGATGGCGACCAGTTAAGAAACGAAAAGGTATGTGCTATTTTGTTTCCGATTGGTATACATATTGTAAGGTATAGACTGGTAAACTTGGATGATATAATAAAAAGGATTGTTGCTTGATAAAATGATTGCTTGCTTTATTGCCGGTGTGTCCGTTTGACCATGTAATTGATAAAAATAAATGACCTTATTGGCTATTTCAAATTTGAAGCGAGAGCGACGACTGATTTCGGCTTTTTATTCTATGACAACTTTGTTGTTCTCGTAATATTTGATATCCCTTTGAAGCGCCTTTAATTGCCTATCTTGTGGTATAATTATTAAACTGAACACTTTTTTTGTTTTTAAGAAAATGCGATTCAAACAAATTGTTGTTGGTACCCTGTACCGCCCCTCGGATTATAAGAGGGGACCTTGTATAGCCGTTGGATTTGTGTCGAAAAAGGTACCCTGTATGGTGTACTTTTTCATGAAAACAGCTACCCTGTAGAACTATGTATTACTGTTTTTAGAGTATTACTGTAGTCAGAACAAAATAAATATAATATGAATTATAATTGAATTCCTATAAAATCTGTAATGTTAATGTTTGAATATACTTACCTTAATATCCATTCAATGTGGTCCGTTGTTATTTTGTTCGATTAATCAGTTAAATCAAACGCACCCGTATAGCGTCTTAGTAATACAGATGCAACAATAAATTTCCACAGGAAATTTAACTTTTTAGAAAAAACTGGACGAAATACGAGGTCCTGAAGTGTTGTGTTTAACAATAATGTTGAAGTTATGAGGCGAACATAACCAGTATAGTTGAAATTAATGAATCTTATAATTTACAGCATAATACTCTATCGCTATCGGCAAGGATGAAATCATAAATGATGTCAGTGTCTTAGACCATTTGGTTCTGACGCCGTTACGGAGAATTTAAATGGCTCTGGTGCTGATTTCGAGTTACAACTGACGGGGCAAAAAGGCCTTTCATGGATATAGAATTAAATTATAAACAGCGTGTATTTCCAAGATATGTTCATATGATGATTGAAATGATTTATACACCAAGTAACAACTGTACAGTAAAGTTCCTTTCTGCGGTGTCATAATGTTATAGCAGACTATTTTCTAATAGTAGGTTTGGTATCCCAGTTTGTATCTTTCTAATACTATAATTCAGGTTTTTATATCAGATGGCAGGGGCGTAGGCAAGTTTTGGATATTGGGGCGACGATTTTTTATAAAGATTTAAATAGTGAAAGTTTAAATGATAAAACTAGAGGTGCACGAATTGTTATTCGGTTTATATATGACTCAACAATCTTATGACAATCAAATTAAAAATAAATTGTTTTGTTCTTGCATTTCTAATCTCAATGAATAAATAAAAAATAACAAACTAATTATTTCATGTCATGAACATCGTAGCTGACTAGATCTGTAGTGAAACGTAGCCAACATACACAAATAATGTCATTGTGGCGCAGAAAGAGGTGACCAAGATTTGCTGAAAATAAAAACAACTGGTCATCTACGTCAATGTCTGATTTCAGAATCATTCGATTATTCATTATTTAAAGTTTAAGCACAGCTTGCAGAATGATCCTCGATTTTTAGAAATGCAACATTCTTTGGTTGATCAGGAGACCATGGGTTGATTAGGACCGTCCATATCTGATCACATGTAATTATGGATTAAGAAAAATGTTTTTAATATTTATGATACATGAAGTACTTGTTAAGATTGAACACACAATAAAGATAACGTTGTGTATTTCCATTTATTATCGTTCCTATCGGAAGCCCCTACAGTGTATGAGCGACTCCTAGTGTTAGTTATTTTAGGTTTTGGAGGATAGTGCTAGATACAGAGGATCGTTCCTGGTTCTTTTATGTGCCTGGTGTAAAGCACCACTACACTGGACCTCGGTTTTAAGTCCCGTCCGAACGACTATCAGTTATTTTAGTTGGAGTAGCAGGGGATCAAACCAGCGATCCATTGACTCAAACCAGACGCGCTAACCACTGCGCTAATGATCCGCTCTTAAAGATAACATGTAACCAATCATCCTTTTAATTGACATTAGATAAATACAATAAACAAAATCGAATTCGTTTTTCCCAGACACCGTCCGTGTGCTATAACACAATAACAAAAAGTGCAATTAACACCCTGCGGTCATTTGGAGTCGTTAATCCCCTGTCACGCGCAGCTAATTGATGCCTGTCATCAGCGAAGCCTAAACTAGAGGCGACACAAATTTTTTTGGAGCGACGAGACTAAAAAATAACGGCGACTAGTCGAAATATTGGGGCGGCGCCCGCCGCCCCTGCCGTCTCATTGACTACGCCTATGGTTTATGGTCATCATGGTTTAATAAATATCCTGTTTTTGATAATCTGCGCTGAAGATTATAAAACAGATTTGAAACCAGTCGCCATTTCAGCCAATCAGATCCTTGAGATTTGAGAGCGGTCTCCATTCTCAGTTTTATAATCTTGGGGCATGATATAGGATATAGACAAACGTCAATGTTGTAAGTGTACCCCAAATCTTCGGAGATTTCACGTTATCATTGAAGTTCTTACAATAAATGGATTTTATTCAAAAAAGTTCTGTTTGCATATTTTGAAGAAGAGCTCTGCCATGCGACGAAACCAGGGCCGAAAGTTATAAAAATAAAACTAAAGATCAGTCTTAAATCTAAAGCATCTTAATGACTGATGCTTGAGATTTGAGACTAGGCTCCAAACTCAGTTTTATGATCTTGGACCCAGGTTTTCAACGACCGAGTATAGAATCAAAAGTTGCATCTTGACACAAGCTATCCACACATCATGTTTGGTGTCAAAAGTACACAGCTAATTCAAGTTATTTCGTTGGGTCTGAATTTCTATTTTTAGCTACAGTGTCATTCATAGGGATGGGTTTCGCAGCTTAAAGCGTACCGCAAATATCGCGGTACGGGCCTGCGGTATATTTTTGCGGTCTTACACATGCGTCCGAAGTTAACCATCGGTTAATGAAACGTAGTTAACTAGTGTGAGTATTGTAGAACAGTTGTCACAGTTATATTTGAAACAAATTGGGGTTTTAATGGCTAGATTTCAATAGCCTAAACATAGCATGACCCAAAGACTGCTGAACTTTCCGCTTACGTTCAAGAGAAACCGTGTTTTCCACAGAGGGTCAACATTCAACATTTTTATTTGCAGACGACAACATTGGATTGGTCTTCGCAAATGAGTTGTTAAATGTGTATTTCCGCCCGACCACTTGACCGTAATTTTACAAGTAAAACAACCAGCTACATTTTCCTATATTCTAAAAAAGTCTGAGAGGATTTGGACTTTTAAAGACCAAAATAATTCCAAACTGGAGCTTTTCCTTTTGGATCTTTGCGATTCGCCCGACGTGTCTCCCTAATACGATGCAATGGTAAATTTGGAAAAAAAGTTATTACCGGTATAGCCGTACTATTCCGAGATCTGGTACATTCGCTGTTATAATTATTGACATTTAAACGTATGTAAAGCAAGAAAGACCAATTTAAGTATAAGTAATGTTCAACAATTTTAATAATTTGGCTACAATTTATGGACTTAAACGAATTTTCCTGAGCATACTGGTATTAGGAAACCATACCATTCTCCTTTAGCAGTCCTGAGTAGTCTTCAAAAAACCTACCCACACACAAAGTTTGGCGTAGGCCAAAGCAAACTCAAGTTATTGATTGGACACCCGCCCGCCCGCCGAATCAAGATAAAATGTTAGTATGAACAAAAACACAACTTCAGCGTTGCCGGCTGCATATAGGAACGGCCAGTGGTAAAGATAACATTTATAGATATTCAATATGCCACGTAGAAATTGGTCATACAAAGAAGAAGAAATGAGTTCTACAGGGTAGCTGTTTTCATGGAAAAGTAGACCATACAGGGTACCTTTTTCGACACAAATCCAACGGCTATACAAGGTACCCTCTTATAATCCGAGGGGCGGTACAGGGTACCAACAACAATTTGTTTGAATCGCATTTTCTTAAAAACAAAAAAAGTGTTCAGTTTAATAGTTATACCACAAGATAGGCAATTAGAGGCGCTTCAAAGGGATATCACATATTACGAGAACAACAAAGTTGTCATAGAATAAAAAGCCGAAATCAGTCGTCGCTCTCGCTTCAAATTTGAAATAGCCAATAAGGTCATTTATTTTTATCAATTACAGGGTCAAACGGACACACCGGCAATAAAGCAAGCAATCATTTTATCAAGCAACAATCATGTTCATTATATGATCCAAGTTTACCAGTCAATACCTTACAATATGTATACCAATCGGAAACAAAATAGCACATACCATTTCGTTTCTTAACTGGTCGCCATCTTGCGGACTGCCACAGGGTACCCACTTTTTGATACAGGGCAGCTGTTACACGACAGTGAGCTCGCAACTTTAAAGCTGCATATTCACAGTTCGGGGTGAAAAACTTCAATACCACACATGCGGTTAATATTTATTGTAACACTATGTAATGCAAATACATGACTGTACAGTAGCGAATTTTACCGAAATTTCGGACAAATCAGTGCATTTGAGGATCTGTTGTGAGTGAATTTTCTGCTTATGTAACGCTTTAAATAAATTCACTCGTACGATGACTGTATAAGAAAACATTGTATTGTATTGCAGATACATTATTTACGGGTCTCCTTAATACTTTTTTAAATAGTTTCAAGCACGTGATAGTTTCGTCACTGATACGTGACAAGGCACTTTTAAATAGAAATGTTTACATTTGACATATTTACAAAACTGTCTAATGTTATAACACAATAAATATTGCCGACACCAAGACACAATAGAAACCTATTTATATTTATGGTCGAGTTCCGTTTTTCGTACTGCATTTATTTTATAAATTTTAAATATAATTAAAATAACATTATTATATGCAATGTCGGATATTAGGTTACTCGTAGCGAAACTGGTCAATGGTTCGTCGGTTTTTTAATTATAAAATGCAACACAACGATTGGCTCTCAACAAAGGTATAGTGCTAACCAATTTACATTTTTATGTCAATCAGCTTTGATACCGTTTAAAAAGCAATTTAATACTGATAAATAATGCCAATTTCATGTAAAGTTAACGTGTATTCAAATGATTCTCATCTGTTCATAAGAAGAAAGTCAAACATGTGAGTACGCAATAAAATCAGTTTATCCAGCGTCATTTAATTAATGACAAACATATCTTAACGTACATATCACTAATTTCTGAAGACACTGCTGCTGTCACTACACTAGACATCATAAATTTGAAGGATCACTTTGTCGTTTAGAAGTATACATTGTTTATCAGTGAAGTTACCATGATAATATTTTAACCTTTACCAATTTTGGATATTTGTGATTTCGTATCGACTTCTGGTGTGATATTTTATGTAGTTGTTTTTTTTCTGGGAGAGTGGGGTTCAAATAATACGCGTCAGAAACTTGTAGCATTTATTAACCGCATAATATTTCCCTATATCGAAATATCATTTTGAGACTTCGGCGAGGAATCGGGATGAGAAAAAACCAAAACACTGTTTGTTTCAGACATAATGATAAGTTTTTACTTTTATATGTGTGTTAAGTTAGAGAGGGGCTTGTGACGTTGTTGTCGACATTGAGTGCTACCATAAAGCTGCATTGTACGGCTCACATCATCCACAGTAACAACTTTTACTGAAGTCTCGTTCCTATGCCATGTTTCTGTGTTCTATATACAGGTTTTGTCGCATGTTCATACAGTGTGCGTATATCCAGATCAGCTGGCACATCTGTAGCTTCTGATCAGGATCTAAACTGTTCGCATTTCAATCAGAAACAACCTAATGAATTAAACAGCAAACAAAGTAAATCATGATCAGACAATTTCTATATGTATCGGCTGAGCTTGATCTACACTGTCCATCTGTGAATAACAACAGCCAGATCGCATGGAGTAAAGGGTTAAATTTCAGTATTAATACTATTTTGTTAATTGTCATTCCTTTAATATAAATAATGAATGTAATACATGAAAAATCTCTCATGTGCAACATTTATTTATTTAACTTGTATAATAATTCTTATAGAAATGTGTTACAGAGTCATCAAACCATTTGCCTCCATTAAATTTTGGCAATAATAGTAAAGCCACATGTATTTCACTATTTGGAATAGCCCTGAGCTTAATGATTTAACTCTGTTAACAACGTTAAACTGCTAATGCCAGTGCTTATTTATAATTATATAGTGAATGGGTTTTTTAAATTTATGATGTATTTTTAAATGTTAATCTATAAATGCCTACTGAAACAGTTATTCTCTTCCAAAAATTTTTTATTGTTAACCCCCTTTTCAGTTTAATAAATATGGTACATTAAGGAATTAACAAGGTTATTTGAAATAATTTTCCTCTCATCATTTACTTGATAATGTAGATGTATATCAGTATTGGTTTATCTTCAAACTGAAGTTAATACAATTTGAAGACTGGCTCATATGTAATGACATTGTTTCCTTATTATTAATTTGAATGTTTTCATTTTCAGATTTATGAATGGTGAGAAGGAAAGAGCAGCTAGAAACAGACTGTTAAAACATTCCCCTTGACATGGATGACTGTATTTAATTGTAAAATGTTACTGAGAATAAAGAATTATGAAAACAAGTTCAAATTGAATTTCTAGACAAAAAAGGGATACACAGTATAGCCATGTGGTTTCTCTATTAACTGTAACCGGGTGACATTAATGCCTCTTTAGTCTGAATGATACATGATTATCTGTCAGATGCTAGTTTTCACTTTCTTAATTGGATAACAGTAACTGTCCGTGGTATTACAGTCACTTTTAAGTGTTTGTGCGCTGTTCCTGCATATCTGCAAAGGCTTTAATGAAACTTGGCAAACTAATGTAACAAAGGGCTTCTGGCCATGTAACAGGAATGTTGTGGTTGGCCTAAATTTGCATGAGTTATGGCCGATGTGCTATTTTTATATATACAATTTATATTGTACAGAGTGCATCTTAAGATGGGACGCATTATGTTAGGGCATTGTCCATCCATCCAGGTGTCTGTTGTTTTCAGGATGACAGCAGCTGTCCTAAAGTCAGCGATACTTGGGTAATGTGATTAAGTCGATGGTCTAGGTCACATGATCAAATATGACAAATGGCAAAGTTTGTCTGGACAATAGCTGGATATTGTTTATGCCTACAGTCAACACTCCTGGTGTGTTGAAAGCCCTTGATTGGAGAAATGATTCCTACTGATATTGAGATCACTACGTTAAAGGTCATGATAACCAAATCAAATCAAAGTTATGATTTTTCACCAAAGCTCATTTTTTGTGTCGCCCTTTCAAAGAAATGACGATACATAGGAATCGCTTTGTCTGTTCGTTCAGACTGTCTGTGCATCTGTCCATCACGAAAACAACATTCGCTATAACTTTTCCATTTCTTAATATTTCTTTATGAAACGTTCAAATAACATAGCTTATGAAAACACCCTCATGATGATGCCAAATTCTTTAGGTCAAAGTCACATTTGATGGAGTTATGCCCCTTTTTGTACTTGGATTTTGACCTGAAAACATAACATTGACTAAAACTTTGCAATTTTTCAATATTTCTTCATGAAAATTTCAAATGATATTGTTTATGACAACATGCTCATGGTGATGCTGAATTCTTTAGGTCAAGTTCACATTTGATGGAGTTATGCCCCTTTTTGTACTTGGATTTTTACATGAAAACTTAACGTTTGCAATAACCTTGCCATTTCTTATCATTTCTTAAATTAAATAAATTGTATTGCCTATGACAAAAAGCTCATGATAGTGCCAAATTCTTTGGTCAAGGTCACATTTGTTGGAGTTATGCCCCTTTTTGTACTTGTATGTTGGCATGAAAACTTTATGTTGGCTATAATCTTGCCATTTCTCAACATTTCTTCATGAAACTTTTAAATTATTTTGCTCAAAACAACATACTCGTGATGATGACAAATTGTTTTGGCCAAAAAGGAGTTATGGCCCGTTTTGAACTTGCATTTTTTTCCGACATTGTACCAGAGGGCGATACAAGTGTTCAACTGAACACCCATCTAGTTATATACCAGTATTCTATAACAGAAATGGGGTTTATACTTTAAATATGTCTTATCATCAACTGTTTGGACTTAATCCTCTGCTGTTCCTTATAATTTTTAACTTCTCTTTTCGATATATTCTTGACGAGAGCATAACTCGTAACATGTAATATGATCTTAGTTGAACTTGACTAAAGGCATTCCAAATTGGTAGCCGAAATTGGGAAATCTAAACAAGATAAAAGCCAGTATGCAATCTTTTAAATTTCATGACAATTAACTGTTTACTCCCTCAATATATATATATTCATTTCATAACTACATTTCATTACATTTGCCAGTTCCTTTTTCGCGCGAATAAGGAAACGGGAACTGGTTCCTTATTGCTTATTCAGATTCGAAAATGGAACTGAGTTTTTTGTTCAGATCTCATACACACATTATCAATCAGTGTTAAAGTTATCCCCCCCCCCCTTTTTAAGAACAATGGGTTTTATCGAGAAACTGCTCGGAGAAAACAACCAATCAACCATATTTCATTATATTTGCCAGTTTCTTATTCGCGCGAATAAGGAAACGGGAACTGGTTCCTTATTCCTTATTCAGATTCGAATAAGGAAACGGGAACTGGTTCCTTATTCCTTATTCAGATTCGAAAAAGGAACTGAAGTTTTGTACAGATTTCATGCACACATTATCAATCATTGTTGGAGTTATCTCCCCCTTGTTCACAAAAGCAGCTTTATCTAGAAACTGCTCAGAGAAAACAAACAATCAATTATATTTCATTATATTTGCCAGATCCTTTTTCGCGCGAAAAAGGAAACGGGAACTGGTTCCTTATTCCTTATTCAGATTCGAATAAGGAAACGGGAACTGGTTCCTTATTCCTTATTCAGATTCGAAAAGAGAACTGAAGTTTTTTGTTCATATCTCATACACACATTATCAATCAGTGTTAAAGTTATCTCCCCCTTGTTAAGAACAATGGCTTTTATCCAGAAACTCTTCGGAGAAAACAAACAATCAACCATATTTCATTATATTTGCCAGTTCCTTATTCGCGCGATAATAAGGAAACGGGAACTGGTTCCTTATTCCTTATTCAGATTCGAATAAGGAAACGGGAACTGGTTCCTTATTCCTTATTCAAATTTGAAAAAGGAACTGAAGTTTTCTACAGATTTCATACACACATTATTAATCATTGTTGAAGTTATCTCCCCCTTGTTCATAACAGCGGCTCTTATCTAGAAACTGCTCACGGAAAGCAAACAATCAACTTCATTTCATAATATTTGCCAGTTCCATATTCGATCGAATAAGGAAACGGGAACTGGTTCCTTATTCCTTATTCAGATTCGAAAAAGGAACTGAAGTTTTTTGTTCAGAACTCATACGCACATTATCAGTCAGTGTTAAAGTTATCTCCCCCTTGTTAAGAACAATGGCTTTTATCTAGAAACTCCTCGGAGAAAACAATCAACCTTATTTCATTATATTTGCCAGTTCCTTATTCGCGCGAATAAGGAAACGGGAACTGGTTCCTTATTCCTTATTCAGATTCGAAAAAGGAACTGAAGTTTTTTGTTCAGAGCTCATACACACATTATCAATCATTGTTGAAGTTATGGCCCCCTTGTTCATAACAGCGGCTTTTATCTAGAAAAAGCTCGGAGAAAACCAACAATCAACCATATTTCATTATATTTGCCAGATGAGTTCCTTTTTCGCGCGGATAAGGAAACGGGAACTGGTTCCTTATTCCTTATTCAGATTCGAAAAAGGAACTGAAGTTTTGTACAGATTTCATACACACATTATCACTCATTGTTGAAGTTATCTCCCCCTTGTTCATAACAGCGGCTCTTATCTAGTAACTGCTCACGGAAAGCAAACAATCAACTTCATTTCACTATATTTGCCAGTTCCTTATTCGCCCGAATAAAGAAATGGGAACTGGTTCCTTATTCCTTATTAAGATTCGAATAAGGAAACGGGAACTGGTTCCTTTTTCCTTATTCAGCTTCGAAAAAGGAACTGAAGTTTTTTGTTCAGATCTCATACACACATTATAAATCAGTGTTAAAGTTATCTCCCCGTTGTTAAGAACAATGGCTTTTATCTAGAAACTGCGCGGAGAAAACAAACAATCAACCATATTTCATTATTTTTGCCAGTTCCTTATTCGCGCGAATAAGGAAACGGGAACTGGTTCCTTATTCCTTATTCAGATTCGAATAAGGAAACGGGAACTGGTTCCTTATTCCTTATTCAGATTTGAAAAAGGAACTGAAGTTTTGTACAAATTTCATACACACATTATTAATCATTGTTGAAGTTATCTCCCCCTTCTTCATAACAGCGGCTCTTTTCTCGAAACTGCTCTCGGAAAGCAAACCATCAACTTCATTTCATTATATTTGCCAGTTCCTTATTCGATCGAATAAGGACACGGGAACTTGATCCCTATTCCTTATTCAGATTCGAATAAGGAAACGGGAACTGGTTCCTTATTCCTTATTCAGATTTGAAAAAGGAACTGAAGTTTTATACAGATTTCATACACACATTATCAATCATTGTTGAAGTTATCTTCCCCTTGTTCATAAGAGCAGCTTTTATCTAGAAACTGCTCGGAGAAAACAAACAATCAACTACATTTCACTGTATTTGCCAGTTCTTTTTTCGCGCGAATAAGGAAACGGAAACTGGTTCCTTATTCCTTATTCAGATTCGAATAAGGAAACGGGAACTGGTTCCTTTTTCCTTATTCAGATTCGAAAAAGGAACTGAAGTTTTTTGTTCAGATCTCATACACACATTATAAATCAGTGTTAAAGTTATTTCCCCCTTGTTAAGAACAATGGCTTTTATCTAGAAACTGCGCGGAGAAAACAAACAATCAACCATATTTCATTATATTTGCCAGTTCCTTATTCGCGCGAATAAGGAAACGGGAACTGGTTCCTTATTCCTTATTCAGATTCGAATAAGGAAACGGGAACTGGTTCCTTATTCCTTATTCAGATTTGAAAAAGGAACTGAAGTTTTGTACAAATTTCATACACACATTATTAATCATTGTTGAAGTTATCTTCCCTTGTTCATAACAGCCGCTCTTTTCTAGAAACTGCTCTCGGAAAGCAAACAATCAACTTCATTTCATTATATTTGCCAGTTCCTTATTCATTCGAATAAGGAAACGGGAACTTGTTCCCTATTCCTTATTCAGATTCGAATAAGGAAACGGGAACTGGTTCCTTATTCCTTATTCAGATTTGAAAAAGGAACTGAAGTTTTTTGTTCAGATCTCATACACACATTATCAATCAGTGTTAAAGTTATCTCCCCCTTGTTATGAACAATGGCTTTTATCTAGAAACTGCTAGGAGGAAACAAACAATCAACTACATTTCATTATATTTGCCAGTTCCTTTTTCGCGCGAATAAGGAAACGGGAACTGGTTCCTTATTCCTTATTCAGATTCGAATAAGGAAACGGGAACTGGTTTCTTATTCCTTATTCAGATTCGAAAATGGAACTGAAGTTTTTTGTTCAGATCTCGTACACACGTTATCAATCAGTGTTAAAGTCTCCCCCTTGTTAAGAATAATGGCTTTTATCTAGAAACTGCTCGCAGAGAACAAACAATCAACTACATTTCATTATATTTGCCAGTTCCTTTTTCGCGCGAATAAGGAAACGGGAACTGGTTCCTTATTCCTTATTCAGATTCGAAAAAGGAACTGGAGATTATAGTAACGATTTTCTTAACGCAGATCAAATCATCTTCTCTTTCACACAGAAAATTCTTGGAAAAAGTTAATGTTTACTTTTCATAAATTTCGCGCTAGGAAAAATGCACGAATTCAAAACTCGGCGGAATAGCACCATGTAATGTGATGTCTGATATCTGGATAGAACGAATGTATGCCCGTTCGCAATTATCATTTGTGAATTTTGAGCGAAAATTCGTCCCCGCGAAATGAAATTATTTCATGTTTGATTTAAAATTCTTATCATGATCTTAACTGTACAAACAGGTTATATCTGCATATCAGAAAAAGGACAGCCTAAACACAGCAAGAGCGGCAATTTGAAGCCCTTGAAAAAGATATCAAAATTATGGAATTACAAAAAAAAGTTTTGTAAAAGCCAATAAGGTCGTATATTTCTAACAATGTATAGTGTAAAACTGCCACGCTAGCCGAAAACGAAGCCATCAATCACTGAACCAATGTTCGCTTTCATCAAATTAACCAAGTAGTATGTAGCCTGTCTATACAGAACATTATGAGGACAGATAAGTAAGCAGAAACAACAACAACAACAACAATAGCAACAGCAGCAGCAGCAAAACAACTGTATGTATCAGTTCCTATTCCTTTTTCGAAAAAGGAAACGGGAAACAGGAACTAACTTAACGCTGAAAAAGGAATAAGGAACCGGGAACCGGGAACTGTATGTATCAGTTCCCTATTCCTTTTTCAAAAAAGGAAAAAGGAAACGGGAAACAGGAACTAACTTAACGCTGAAAAAGGAATAAGGAACCGGGAAACGGGAACTGTATGTCTCAGTTCCCTATTCCTTTTTCGAAAAAGGAAATTAAAGGAAACGGGAAACAGGAACCAACTTAACGCTGAAAAAGGAATAAGGAACCGGGAAACGGGAACTAACTTTATATTCATGTTAAATATGAATATGACATTTCATAGACTCTAAAAATGAAACAAGTGCGGATTTTTATAATCATTTAAATTTTATTTGACTTATTTTGCATGATTTAGTGACAGTACTTTGTGCGCCCCGGAGAATGTTGAGAATAACGCCAACGCAATTATATGTGCAACGTTTGAGCGCTATATGTGATGTAACGTCACTTCCGTTGTTGTTGTTTTGTAGATGCGATTAGACTTACGTATAATTAAAAGGATCGAACCTGGAGTAGTACTTATTATTCTCTCTTACATTTACAGTACTATTCTGTAACATGAGACAGTGGAATCTGGTCTTACAAGGTGGTCTTAATAATTTCCGGATGGTCTTTATATTAAGGCGTTTTACTGTAATCAAATGCAATTTATTCTATTATAAAAGTTGCTTAATTTTTCTAAAACATGAACATGTGTTTTCAAACTCTTTGATTTAAGTGCCGAAGTAGAGTATAGCATTTTTAAGCAAGGTTCACACTGGTGCGTCCCGGTTATGACACCGAAACCAACCGGATTCACAAGCGTAGCGACACCGGGAAGAACCGCATTGAATCGTGAGAAACCGTGTTGAGCCGGAAATCACCGGAAACTGGCCCTAATGGTATTTAACTTTTTAATACAACCGGGACTCACCGGGAGCGAAACCAATGCCGGCTTATTCCGGGGCATCACCGTAGCTCTTCCGGCATGATCCGTCTCGCGACCGTAATACCACCGGGTTAAAACGTAGCAAACCGTCATGAGCTGTGTTCAAGGTAGAGATACGGTGACTTTTCGTTTTTGCCACAGTGTGTCACGTAGGAGAGCTGACGTAGCCCCGACTCGTTCCGGACGAACTACGGTTTGGCACGGCAGCAGCCGGTAAATGCCGGTAAAATTATAACTGTGGAGCCACGATATGGCTATGGTGCAAGCCGGTGGATGCCGAATGAACTTCAAAAGCCATATTAAAACCATGATTTTATAGTTGTGTCCAAACCGGGATCCACCGTGGCTGTATACCGGGGCAATGTGAACTATGCTTTACAAATCTTCCCGGTTCAACCTGGTTCATCCCGGTCCACCGGCTACAAATTACCGGGACGCACCGGGGCATACGCCGGGACAATGTGAAGCGGGCTTTACTCCATGCGCACGCCTTTAATGACATGTGCGACCAGTGTCGATACAGATCAGCCTGTATATTCGTGCAGTCTGATCTGGATCTACATGTACACGTGTCATTTCTTAGTCAGAAATGATCTAATAATTCTAAATGTGAAGTGTGTAGATCCTGATCTGATTGTAGGGTAGCTGATCTGGATCTACGCAGTTCGCAACTGAGAGAACAACTATATCACGTGCAGTAAACTTTTAAAAATTGTAAATAGGCAGCAAGTCCGTATTTGAAGTATCGATGTCAAAGTAAAATTTGTGCACATTTCCGGTGATTTCGTTGTGTAAATACATTATACTAATATGAATTCTGTATAATTTACTCTACTTCCCGCACTATCAGTTGATTAGGATTTCACTAGATTCACGAAACAGTAGACAGGATGTGAGAGCCTACTCACTTCCGGATCTGGAGAACTTATTATGATTTCCCCACCACTTTCGTGTTTGGACGTCATTTTCGTATGACGTCACAATATTATGAAAACAGCTACATGTACGTACGGCGGTTAATTGACAATTAATACATGTGTTAAATCCGAGTTTAAAATTGAATTTAGTTGCTTCAAATTTGTGTTGTTTAATAAATGAAAAGGCCATTTTGACGCATAAATACAATCAAATAAAGTGTCCGTCAATACTGATTACAGAGCTGTACAGACTATTTGGATTGTTTTATTTAGTTAAAATGCAAACTTGAGTCAGTTTACCAAATGATGAAGAACACATCGATGGAGACGGAGGGGGGGGGACCCACAGATTTTTCATAAACCTTTTTTTACCTTTGAACAGCCACAAGGGTTTTCTCATCGTGTCAAACCATTACGTTAAAGACACGGTAATTCCGTTGAAATTATTATTATTAATATTCGGTACATTTCAGGCACATGGTTCTGATATCTAGCGTGTTTAGATAGTTCTAGGAAAAAAACACTAAAAACCTAGCCGGTATGCGATAAAACATTGGTCTGGCATACACATACTTTGTTTAGACTCAGTTTTTCAACATTCGAGAAGAACATAGTGAGCCTGAGTTCACATCCTATCATCATCGAGAAGAGCATAGTGAGCCTGAGTTCTCATCCTAGCATCATCGAGAAGAACATAGTGAGCCTGAGTTCACATCCTAGCATCATCGAGAAGAACATAGTGAGCCTGAGTTCTCATCCTAGCATCATGGCAGCATAAATCAATTATCATTTGTTATGGGTATTAGTATAGAATGTCTTGAAATGATGATTATCGAGATAAAACTAATACTTTTCTGGCGACTAAAAGAACGCTTCCATTTTTTTTAAATCCCGTTTAATGATATTGTTTTAATAAATGACCTCAAATGATATTATTTTCATGAAATATACAAATTAGGCAATAGAAAAAAATATTTTAGAGTCTCATCCCCGCCCGCCCCTGTCCATAACCACCCGCCCCCCAAAAAATTATTGGTAAAAAAAATCGGTTCCGGACAGAACGGGTTTTAGATTATCCTGAATATGAAAAAAAAAAACATGGCCGACAGTAATTAAATAAAATGTTCCATTCTCTCACCAGAGGGCGTGCTACACAAGTTTCGCTTACACCTCTGTCAACGCCGGGAAAAGAAGTTCTCATACACGTGATATTCTATCGTCACACCGCAAAATAGTTCCCCGAAATTTTGGGTTAAAATATATCTTAAACATTGTTCTAAAAAAAATAAAAATACCCATTTTCATTTTAAGTAAAATATACAGAGATCAAAATAATCTCACGAGCATTTTATTCATTATTTATATTTTGTACAAGAATCTTGTACATCGGGCGTTGAC
This sequence comes from Corbicula japonica, assembly GCA_038501625.1. Classification (NCBI taxonomy): domain Eukaryota; kingdom Metazoa; phylum Mollusca; class Bivalvia; order Venerida; family Cyrenidae; genus Corbicula; species Corbicula japonica. The sequence goes on along the minus strand of JAZAYU010000119.1, from coordinate 1,163,513 downwards.
AGAGGTGTAAGCGAAACTTGTGTAGCACGCCCTCTGGTGAGAGAATGAAAATGTTCACCATTTCAAAGCTTACCGAAGGTGATAGTGTCACTATTAAAGACTGGTATGGCTTTTCAATCAAGAATAGGCACCAACATGCTACTTTTGTTAGTTTTTATCATGATATTTTGGAAGAAATTGAAAAGATGGACGAATACTCTACACCAAAGGTTCTAGTAACTATAAATGCCATTTTCTCAAAATTTTAAATTAGTTTTTTCTGTTCTCAGGTATTTCGTAAATAAAAAATAAAAATTAAAACGTGTCCACCCGCCACTTTTCTTCCCAAAATGAGGATGAGAATCTAATAATTTATTTTCTCTGGCCTTAAATCAATTGTATAGAGATTACTCTTTTTTTCAAAATTTAAGTTTTGTGGTTATTTTCAGAAAATTTTAAAAGCATTAAATATATATAAAATCATCGTTTTTAATGATATGTCAGTTTAAAGATCACGTTCTAACATCATATCCATCGAGCCTTAAACTTCACGCTGCCAGACTGTTAGGCTGCTAACTTAACGTTGTCATGTTGACAGGCTGCTAACTTCACGTTGACAGGCTGTTATGCTGCTAACTTCACATACATTGTCAGGTTGACGGGCTGCTAACTTCGCGCTGCCAGGCTGCCAACATCACGCTGCCAGGCTGCCAACTTCACGTACATCCGTCCATCGATGTCCGAGACCATGAATTAAAAAAAAAGATGATAAGAAAAGATTGGCTAACATAGATCTTTTGAAATAGAACGGAAGTTAAAATATACATAAACTGTTACAGCGGATCCTCTGAATGAGTTATTTACTATGATGGTGATAAGTTCACAAGTTGCGTTTGTTATTGAGCTGTTTATTTGGAAGCCATATTTATCTGAACATTGAATAAAATAAAATAACAAAATCTAATATTGGCCAAGCTTGAATTGAATACTTTTGATCTATTTATAACTTGATTAGATGGCGATCAGCATGTGGAATCCGGCCTGTGTCAACGATTGGAGACCAGTCTACTAACTCTACTTTCTGATTTGTCAGTTGTTGATCCTGGATCAGTTTCAACCTATCAGCTGATTGGGATTGGAGACTGGTTTCCAGTTACCCGTGATCTTTTCGGCGAATTAAAGATTGCAGGACTATGTTAACGTTACGAGAGTAGCGAATGGTGCTGTATCTTAATATTGAATATAAAGCAATAATTTTATTTTCAAACTAGAATGTAATTACGAAATATTGGTGTCGTATGACTGACTTGAAATTCAGACCATACTAAACGTGTGTAAATATCTTAGTAAAATACCAACGCATTTCTTTAAGATGACTACACATGCACCAAGAAACTATTCTGTCAGGGGTGGGGATGGAGTGGAGCTGGAGGGGCTCGTCTTGAAGAGGCTTAAGCGATTTTCAGACGGTTGAGCCTACAATAAGAGTGTCCGAGAGAAATAGTATAGCGTAACGGTCGTGGCGTCAAGGGCATGACGTCAACTGAGGCTTAACGGTCAGACAGCTGGTTGATATGGTTCCACATACCGAATATTGACCGAACATTTAAACAAGCTTGATTTATGTATTGCAATATTGACAAGTAGTACTGTATAACTTTTCGTTATAGATATGTCTGTTTTGTTAATGATGCAAATCATATTTCAGATTTAAGATTAATTAATGGGGGCAAGTCCGGTAAAATATGTTGTCTGTGATATTTTTAGAAATTTTAGTTGTTACTATATTTGGAAAGAGTTTACAATTACTTATTCCTCGGGCCCGAAATAACAAAGTTCGACTGATCTGATCTGTTATTTTCTGATAACTACGCGTATGAGATTTTATTACACATGTTGATTATATAATGCTATATTTACTGCATAATGCCTAATCTGCAATTTCGTCTGCTTAACTTAATGACGTAATTTCTAGGATTGACGTCAGCTATCCAAAAACAACTTTTCACGTAACGCACCTAATATAAAGAAATGTTACCATGTTTAAATTACAATTAAATTATATTTGTGGGATTTTATGTTTATAAATTGTCGAATTCAGTGCTGTGTGCTCTTTAAGTTTTGTTGTTTTCTTAAGAAAGTAGATCTATGCATTTGTAATCTGAATTCCCCCAGTAGTAAACTAGACACAAGTAAATGAATCCAACAATTCATCAAACATACGAGTCGAATAATATGTAGGCGTTATTGTCTGAATCCTTTATTACGAATATATAATCACACTAATCCGGCTTCAAAAATCTCATTCATTTCAAGGGCTGCGGACAGCGACGTCATTAAGCGACATAACAGCATGCATTTGAACCATCAATATTCATAAAAACGTCCTTAAGACTAACATTATATCTATTTTGTTGTATGCATTGTTGTATTATGTATAATTTAATGCCAATGGGTCGCATGTACGTTGCCAATGACTGCTTTTAATGTGTTTACGACGTGCGTTCAGTGGATTCCCCTTGAGAAATTTATCCTCCACTAGTGTAACGCTTCGCTCTACACGGCAGAAGTGACGAAATCTTGAAATAAGATCATAAGCTATCCTCCGTACTCTCCTTATTTGGCACCATTCCGGAACGATGTCCACTTGTGGCGTAAAAAATAACGCTTAATATTGGTCTCTTTTTTCGGCGTTAGCTGTCTAAGCTCACTTTTGACCTAGTTTTTCGACCAATGAAATGTTGTAAATAATACTCGTATTCTCTTATTATGCAGAGGGAAAATGAAATAAACTATTTCGATTGGTAGCTATTTACACCTGAGAGGCATCTAGCAGGCTGGAGAGGTATCTAGTGGGTTTTTATTATTATGCAGCGGAAAAATCAAATGGATTAATTAGATTGGTTGTTAGTGGGTGTTGTATTGGAGGAAAAACATATTTACAATTTAAGTAACCAGTTAAGTCAATATTGATGGCTGAAATATAATATTATATGGAATATTCTTGGGTGTCACTTGCATACAATACACAGTGTAAAACGAAAGAGGAGTGTTCTTACTGGTTCCTTTCTAGTTCCTTTGATACTGATTGTTAATTTCAAGTTCGTAAGACAAGTTCATTATAGTGTAGTGGCTAACACTCTCGCCTCTCAAGCGGAGGCCCCGGGTTCAATACCCAGGACGGACACTTTTTTTAAACTTAATATACGTAAAAGTTGGTAGATTTCGCTCTTGTAACAGGCTGTTATTATTTATATTTATTAAATTTCAAGGACATTTATTCATCATGAATTCTCACTCTACACGAGGTATTTTATTGAAACTGAATATTTTGCTTCTTTAATTGACTTGTTATCACTGTATGAAATTGTTGCAACAGCTTCAACATTTTTTTTTTGAAAGACACTTTTAATGAATTTATGAGTTGTCAATGTGTAAATATCTTAGTAAAATACCAACGCATTTCTTTAAGATGACTACACATGCACCAAGAAACTATTCTGTCAGGGGTGGGGATGGAGTGGAGCTGGAGGGGCTCGTCTTGAAGAGGCTTAAGCGATTTTCAGACGGTTGAGCCTACAATAAGAGTGTCCGAGAGAAATAGTATAGCGTAACGGTCGTGGCGTCAAGGGCATGACGTCAACTGAGGCTTAACGGTCAGACAGCTGGTTGATATGGTTCCACATACCGAATATTGACCGAACATTTAAACAAGCTTGATTTATGTATTGCAATATTGACAAGTAGTACTGTATAAATTTTCGTTATAGATATGTCTGTTTTGTTAATGATGCAAATCATATTTCAGATTTAAGATTAATTAATGGGGGCAAGTCCGGTAAAATATGTTGTCTGTGATATTTTTAGAAATTTTAGTTGTTACTATATTTGGAAAGAGTTTACAATTACTTATTCCTCGGGCCCGAAATAACAAAGTTCGACTGATCTGATCTGTTATTTTCTGATAACTACGCGTATGAGATTTTATTACACATGTTGATTATATAATGCTATATTTACTGCATAATGCCTAATCTGCAATTTCGTCTGCTTAACTTAATGACGTAATTTCTAGGATTGACGTCAGCTATCCAAAAACAACTTTTCACGTAACGCACCTAATATAAAGAAATGTTACCATGTTTAAATTACAATTAAATTATATTTGTGGGATTTTATGTTTATAAATTGTCGAATTCAGTGCTGTGTGCTCTTTAAGTTTTGTTGTTTTCTTAAGAAAGTAGATCTATGCATTTGTAATCTGAATTCCCCCAGTAGTAAACTAGACACAAGTAAATGAATCCAACAATTCATCAAACATACGAGTCGAATAATATGTAGGCGTAATTGTCTGAATCCTTTATTACGAATATATAATCACACTAATCCGGCTTCAAAAATCTCATTCATTTCAAGGGCTGCGGACAGCGACGTCATTTTAAGCGACATAACAGCATGCATTTGAACAATCATAAAAACGTCCTTAAGACTAACATAATATCTATTTTGTTGTATGCATTGTTGTATTATGTATAATTTAATGCCAATGGGTCGCATGTACGTTGCCAATGACTGCTTTTAATGTGTTTACGACGTGCGTTCAGTGGATTCCCCTTGAGAAATTTATCCTCCACTAGTGTAACGCTTCGCTCTACACGGCAGAAGTGACGAAATCTTGAAATAAGATCATAAGCTATCCTCCGTACTCTCCTTATTTGGCACCATTCCGGAACGATGTCCACTTGTGGCGTAAAAAATAACGCTTAATACTGGTCTCTTTTTTCGGCGTTAGCTGTCTAAGCTCACTTTTGACCTAGTTTTTCGACCAATGAAATGTTGTAAATAATACTCGTATTCTCTTATTATGCAGAGGGAAAATGAAATAAACTATTTCGATTGGTAGCTATTTACACCTGAGAGGCATCTAGCAGGCTGGAGAGGTATCTAGTGGGTTTTTATTATTATGCAGCGGAAAAATCAAATAGATTAATTAGATTGGTTGTTAGTGGGTGTTGTATTGGAGGAAAAACATATTTACGATTTAAGTAACCAGTTAAGTCAATATTGATGGCTGAAATATAATATTATATGGAATATTCTTGGGTGTCACTTGCATACAATACACAGTGTAAAACGAAAGAGGAGTGTTCTTACTGGTTCCTTTCTAGTTCCTTTGATACTGATTGTTAATTTCAAGTTCGTAAGACAAGTTCATTATAGTGTAGTGGCTAACACTCTCGCCTCTCAAGCGGAGGCCCCGGGTTCAATACCCAGGACGGACACTTTTTTTAAACTTAATATACGTAAAAGTTGGTAGATTTCGCTCTTGTAACAGGCTGTTATTATTTATATTTATTAAATTTCAAGGACATTTATTCATCATGAATTCTCACTCTACACGAGGTATTTTATTGAAACTGAATATTTTGCTTCTTTAATTGACTTGTTATCACTGTATGAAATTGTTGCAACAGCTTCAACATTTTTTTTTTGAAAGACACTTTCAATGAATTTATGAGTTGTCATGATTCGGTCGCTTAATCTCTAAGTCATACTAAGAAGGCAGGGAGGGTTCGTCAACAGCTATAACAAATAAAATAAAATAACTAAACTGTGTCTGCTTTGCCTCTCTGTATTTCTTTCTTTCTTATATACATGTATATATAAATCTTTTCCATCAACGCCGTTTATCTTTTTTAAAGATATTTCTTGTTTATGGTATTTTGAAATAAGTTTAGTCATTTTCAATCAAACCAGTTGGTGTTATTACACATATTTTCAGGATCGAACAAACCAAAGACATCAATCAGCCATCAACGATGTCAAATATATGAAATGAAATCTTTTCTCGTCTGCTGAGACATTTAGACAATGACGTCATATGCACCCGGTCATGTGCGCCAGATAGCCAATAGTGATTTCTCGTCTGCTGAGACATTTAGACTATGACGTCATATGCATCCGGGTCATGTGCGCCAGATAGCCAATAGTGAATAGGAAGGATTCACAACTACGTCATCAATTAATGTTATCTGTACCATGTGATACACATGTGGTACAACACAATGTAAACAATGGCTGTTTGTGATAAGATATTTGCTGTAAATTTAACAGAAAATGATGTACCTGGAGCTAAGTTTCCCTCACCTGACATTGCTGAGCATTCAAATGTTGAATTAAAACATTGGTTACAGTGTAGAGGTTTACATTTGATAGGAAAAAGGCAAGAATTAATTGACAGTGAAGCTACATCCACTTTATATATTTCCTTTGTACAGTTGAGAAACATGACTGTTTTGTAGCATTGTATATGTTGTTTGATTCTTTTAATAATATTTAAAACAAAATCATTGAAATACCTTTGTTATGTTATAGAATAATAAATTATAATACTAAATAGAATTTTCATATCAAGCAGTGTAAGCATACATTTACATAATCTTGAGCTAGAGGTAGTCAGAAACAGGTGCAGTTTCATATCTATATGATTGTATCATGGCTGATCTTATCTCTATATTGATGTTCAATATTGCAAAATGAAGATCCCTGGTTATTTATGTAGCTATTGATACCAGTAATTGAGATAATACTTAATCAAGATAATACTTAATCAAGTGTAGTAATTAAATATATTGTTCAGTGTTGCTGTGTTTGTTTTTCAAATGCAGGGCATGCATTGAAGCTGGGAGAGAGAGGGACATTATTATTTCCATTGATGTTTACTGCATTTATATATGTCCAATGTTGCACTTTGTCAATAGTATCATACTCCCGACCACAAGCACTTATCCACTTTTTGCACTTCTGTTCATTTGTTTTTGGTTTTGGAAAGGGTATAAAAATACATCTTTCATGTCATCTTTGTCTGCATACCTGGAGTCACTTTAACAAACACCATAGCAACAATGTTTTGTCCTACCAAAGTATTTTTAGAAGAATTTGGTTGCAGATCCATACCTAAACACATGCAAATCTATAGTAAACTGCATGCAAGTGATACAAAATTTGTACCGCCTAAGGTCAGTTCTTATCAGGGAATCTATTTTTAGCATATTGGCTACCTGTGAATCCTACCTATTCGGCTGTGTGATTGTCATTAATGTTTTAGCTTCTTTTATTTTTCACCAAAAACTTGTATCGCCACTACAATTATGTATGCACATGCCGGATATGCGACGGTCTATGTTTATGTAAGTTTTTTCTATAACATCAATTATAGCCATACGTAAACCTTATTTAGATCATTTTTCGTGAAGTATTTGTTTTATGTCAGAACAAGAACGGTTACTTGCCCCTGACTTGCTCGTTGTATGAAGAATCGATAGCCTTGGTACTATATCACAATGCTGAGACAGGGAACCAGTTACCAATCTCACGAAGCTGATTGGTTGAAACTGAGATCAGTATCCAAACTGACCAATCACAAGCTAGAGTATCGAGACTGGTCCGCAATCTGATTGTTTATTTATCTCATTGTCCGATTGACGCAAGATATAAGTATAGGTTAAAGTTCAGAATTTGAAAATTTAACCAATTAAATTCGACCGAACGAAGTGAGGGAGAATTTAATGTTAAATTTTCTAATTCTGAACTATAACCTTCTTACAGTTCAACTGACCCATTAATTTGCAATTATCAACAAGGTGTTAGAAAAGATCTATTGATTCTCCGGGAAACTCATCCTGTTTTGGATCATTATTTTCTAATTTGTATGGCACTGTAATAAATGGATCAGTGTTATGTCTGCAGGCTTTGTGATTCTAAACAAAGACCACTGTTGAATTCCCAAACCTACCCTGACAAGAAAATTCAAAGCTCATTCAGGCTTCATTTTATTTTGTGTAACCGTTTAACAGATGATGCATTCATTATTCTTAAACATATTCTTAGATTTGTCAGAAACTGCAGAATTAAGTGCAACTCAACTGTAAGCAGTAAGCACATAAGATTTGTGTAAATCATAATACTACAATGAAAACGGATGTTTAGAATTATTTATTAATGATTTATTATGATAATATATTGAAAGTACTTTTTTGTAAAAAGAAATTATATACAACATTAAACTAACATTAAACTTCTTAAAAACATGCTTAATTTGATCGTATTCTAAAAACAAGTGGATAATTGAATTATTATTTTTACTGTATTAGTTTCACTGGGAACTCTTATTTGTATCTTTTCATTAGCTATGTGAGCTATGCATGGATGACACATGATTTTAATTTCAGTAAAAACACTTGTTAAAATAAAACCGAATTGGACAAAGTTTGTAATGGATGTTTAAAAGTGTGTATTTGAAAATTATGAATCTGTGCTAATAACTTGAAATTGTGTAACAAAATATTGATTACTTATTTTCAGTGATATTTTTGAAACGCAAAATATAAATTTTTAAAGCTTTTCATTCAAATCCAAGAAATTAAGCGGTATAGTTCTTATTACTGAGTGTATAAAACAGAAGGAAATCTGACACATTTAACCATTAAATCTGCTAGATTTAATCATTAAATTGGTGAGATTTAACAGGAAGTAATGGGAAACCCAAATTATGCCATTAAATTTCTTGGATTTGAATGAAATGAAGGCTTTTGATTGGCTGAGAAAGTAGGTTGAACTGTAAGGAACAGTAAGGTATAGTGCAGAGAGTTCACATCATAAATTAACCATTCGATTTTGTTTCCTTCATTGCAGTGATTTAATTGACCAAGGCAACTTTTATTGTGGAATACTACACGTGATGCTCAGGCTATCGTTCAGATCTCGGACGAAAGGTCAGTTATTAGACTAACTGCAGCCTGAATTCCAAGCGATGAAATATTTTGTTTTCATTAATTTTCCAAATAATTAAATTGAGCCAGTCCACAGCTCTATCTGAAAATTCAGACATCTCTCTCAATGCAGTTTGATAGAAAAGAGACTGGCTACAATACAAGTTTGTTATGATTAAACAACATAAATAAAAAGACAAACAAACTAATTACATGTATCAGACGAGTGTCTAGTCTAGATAAGCCAGAGCATTATCTCTGGTCATGCATCTATATATCATCTAAGGAAAGAATCTAGAACATAAAAAAGTCGACATGATACTATATATGTGCATGTAATAGGTTCTTTATCATGCACTGCAAAAGTACAACGATTTATTTCCTTTATCTTGATGCACTTTGTTTGCGAATCTTCCAACTGAATTTGTCCCTTAACATCCACGGACTGAATAAACCACACTTGTTGTACCAGGTCATATATTGAAAATGTAAGAGTAATATTTCGCTGAATACATTGAAAATATATAAAAACAGAAGAATATTTTGTAACGTTTTTGTTATTAGGCATTTACATCTAATTTCCTACTGTAAATTTATAACTCCTGTTAGATACCGTAATCTATTCTTTATAAATAGTGGAAATAATATTATTATAATATTATGCTGCAAAATATTCTAATTTTTTTTTTGCATTTCAAATATTTTACATAAACTCTTCAAAAAATGTTTATCATATTTAAAATTGGAATTTATTTTACAGCCTTATTGATTAAAATTGAAACACTTTAAGGCTTGGTCAGCAAGAGACTTCTTTGACACTGTTTATTTAATCAGTATGTTAAAGAAGATTGTAAGTGTCACAGCAACTTTATGCAAATCAGACAAGCTCTGGACTTCTTAATTGTATATCTTATAATTATCTTTATGGCACGACAGCTAGATATCTCTTTGTGTCATTGTTTCTAAGAAGACTTAATTGCATTATCTTTACTTTGTGCACATGTCAAAACTTTTGGCAACTAATTATTAGGCCTGTATGAAATCACAATCTGTTTCCATAGAAATTTATATTGAACTATGTAACTTGTATGTCATTTATGCAAATATGGAAACGTATATGGTATACCCTGATCATATGATTAAATCGACTTTAGGTAAGTCGACTTGTCATGATAACAAAAGAAAATTAACTGTACCGGTTGTCTAAGTAAACTAATTTCTCTGACATAAGTTAGTGCAACATTACTTTAAAATATGCCACGTATGCTATGTAAACTTATCCACATAATTTGTACATCGATCTTCCCTGACTTACCAAGTTCTAGTAAGCATGTTGACAAAATCCTTTATTTCATTCCCATATCAATATTTTTTACTCAAAAGATACAGGGGTCATATACTGGACATGGCCAACTTACCTATGAAGTTTGGCTAGTCTAGTAAATCCCTTCAAGAGTAATTGGTCGAAAATGTTTTTGCTTTTCAAGGCCACTATGACCATGACCTTTGACATAGTGACCCCAAAAACTATAATGGTCATCTACTGGACATGACCCTCATGAGATCAACATTCACACCAATTTTGTTAAGATCTGATGAAAACTAATGTTAAGATCTGATGAAAACTAATGTCTCTAGAGTGAAAAAAATAGTTTTGACTTTATTTGATCTTGCGGCCCAGTTTCGACTGGGACAAACGAGGGCACTAGGGGCACATTCTGAAAACGTTTGTTTGAAATCCGGCATTATAATGCCTACTTGTAGCAGGGACAATTTTTTTCTAGCATGTGACCTATGACCCCAGTTTTTGCCGCTAGATGACCAAATTTTGTACTCCTTCAAGACCTTCATAAGATGAACATTCATACCAAATTTCATCAAGATCTGATCAAAACCTTCTTCTCTAGAGTGAAAAATGACCGCATTTGGCTCATGATCCATTTTTGACCCTAGATGATCCAGTTTTGGTTAGGACCAACCAGGGGAAAACTTAAGCACAATTGGTTAAAATCCACCCTGTAGTTTCTTACTAGTAGCGGGAGCAATATATTGTTAACGGACAGAAAGACCACGGTCAAAAGTTGTATTTGAAAAGCCCACCATCTAAAGGTGGGCTAAAAGGGCATGTTCAACTTTTAAAATCATCTATGTGTACAAGTAGACCAATGTTCATGAATGTCTAATGGAGTATGTACGACAGTGCTACAAATATTAATAGCTGATTAGTGAGCTATGGTCATTACAAAATAGGTTGTGCACACGTCTTATCCTGGAAAATATTTTGGTAAAGGTTCAAAGATTCTATCTGTTACAATTATTTGGCAAGGCAGGTCACAAGCCAATTTTCATCATTGTTTGGCTAATTCAGGGGCAATAACCGAGTAATTTGCGAATAATAGCCCTTTCAAAATAAAAGGTGCACACGTTCACATCCTGATAAATATTTTGGTGAAGGTTCCATGATTCTATTTGTAATAGTTATTTTGGATAGGCAGATTACAAGCCAATTTTCATCATTTTGGCTATTACAGGGTCAATAACTGTGTCATTGAGGATAATGGTCCTTGCAAAACAATTTGGTGAATATTTATTCATTATATCTATAATAATTATTTCGCTAGACAGGTCACAAGCCAACAGGGGTCAGTTTTGGAGTTATTCAGGGGCAATAACTCTGGTATTTTGGGGTCTTTATGTCGGCCTATAGCAAGTTATAAAGCCGTAAACAACGAGCATAGTCATAATAGCAGGTTTTACAAAATACGTTATTATGTAGCTATGTCATTTTATTTTAAGACGACAAGTCGACTTTTGGTATTCAGTAATGACCAGATTAAGAAGACAAATCGAGTTCTGTTATTACGCCATGATCAAATTATCATATCATTCTTTATATTTTATGATAACTTGGTGTGATCATGTCGTCCTACAAGCACACATCTTCGCGGGAAATGACATCATCAGGGTGTACCATATACGTTTCCATATGCAAATGATATCACATGGGCATGAAGCCCAACCTTTTTACTTTGATTAAAATAAATGGGACAGATTGATATCATGATTATTAAGAAAAATCTATGTGATGATTATGAATCTATGTGATATTTACAAAATCAGAGACCTTATAACCTTTGTGGATAAAAACTGAGTGACACTATTATATTCTGGACTAAGTGAATTTATTAAATTTACTTTGGGACACAAGTATTTGATCTTGGTGATTTATACCATTTATTAAGAACTAAATATTATTCTTATTTATAACTTTGTGAACTATTATAGTACTCGGTGTATGAATTATTATTGTTAAAGCTGGACTATTAAATATATTGAAAACGACTTTGTGTCATTATAAGAACTCAGTGTTCTTCAACACCACACCTCCAGACACAACAAGAACAACAAACCATAACGACGACAAATTCTAACTCGTTAAAATATAATAACACATGCAAAATTCCAATATGGTAATATATAGACCAAATAATTGGTTTATGCCATATATCCTTAATTATAAACATGACGGCTCAAAGATTGCTTACATGTACGACTTACCGGCGTACTTTTGCAGACATACTTTGTAAAGTATGGTCTATTTTCTCCTCTGAATTATTGAAACGTATGTAACGTACAATTATGTTATTTTGACGACAAAACGACAACTATTTGAGTTTGGGCGTTATCGTTAAGCATGTGTTGTATTTATTAAAACAATTGTGAAATTATACATTATATTATTTGTAAATAATAGAGTCTATTAAGGCTTTTCTACAGAAAATAGAAGCCAAAACGAGCGCAGCGAGTGCAGGCTTCTATTTTCTATAGAAATGTCTTAATAGACCGTATCCGACTTTGAGGTCGCCCTGCATTTGTAACCATGCGCATGCGCAGTTGAACATAGATAGATCTGAGGAATTTGAATGTTCATAGCGTCTGATTGGCTACATATGTAGGGCGACTTCTAAATACTGTTTTAATTAAAAATGAAGAACATCGATACAGGACTAACAAACATACTAGGTATTTTAACCACAGTCATAAATCTGTGCGATTTCAAAAATTCATTAAATTCGGATTTGAACGTATGAAACTACAAGATCTTCGTAAAAATTATAAACTTTTAAAAAGAAACCAGTCAACTGAAATACCGGTAGTAACTAACACAACCATTGGGGTTTAGGCTAACATTTGATTTATGTTTTCTATGTGATGTCCTTGACTCGGACATCCGATTGGTAGCTTTGATTTTCCTTGCTCGCATCCCGGAAGTCTTTAGGCTGGTTTTTGAGTTACCGGCTTCAGCAGCCGTGTTTCAAGCTGTCTTATGTGTTGCTGTTTTTACTTCCGAAATGAATATACCGGTATGTACTAAAAAAAGGAAACATTAGAAAATATTTACTTAATATTAAAAAGCAAACCAAGCGTTTATTTAACTCGAATTCTATCAGACCACTGAAGTTTTCCTGTGCCAATTTCAGTACACGGTATATACATGTATACTCACAGCGTCAGGCTCCACAAATCTTTATTATATGATTTCAGAAAGTTTCTAATTTACATGTAACATAAAGTTAAGTACTAAAATTAAATACATTAGAACTGTATTATTCCTTGATTATTTTCTACAGATTTAGTTAAACAGATTATTTATTTTATTTAACTTATGTTTGGACAAATGTTTCATTGTTTCATTGTAAAAATGACTAGTATTATATAGTTATTTGGTTTCTTGACAGGGAATGTGAGGATATATTGCCGGTCTGGGTGTCATATTACCCGAGCCGCAGGCGAGGGATAATATGACACCCAGTCCGGCAATATATCCTCACATACCCTTTCAGGGAACCAAATAATTGTTTTATTATATTGCAAAGACTTTTCAGACAAAAATAATTAGAAAACATCGATTTTTGAGTCGGCAGACTCAGTGAAAACCAATTTTCGACAATCGTTTTTGCTTTACTATGAACCTAACAATTTGAGGGTTGCATGCAATACTGTCCTAACTCCTTCTTTATTTCAATGTAGTAACGACAGTACTTGCATGCTACCATAGAATGTATGCTTGCTACCCTAGAATATAGTTCTTAGTTTCAAAAAGTAAGTCAATGCTTCAAAGCGGTCAATTTTGTAATTCTGTGCAAAACGATAAAATTAATATTAAAAAATATGGAATCAATCACTTTTTGAAGAAATTTAACTCGTGGAACGTTCGACAAGATTTTGAGTCATGAACGCGCATGAATACCTGATGGCGGAACGCCATATTGGATTCGACAACGTTCGGTGAAGACGAAAAATCCATCGTAATCAAATGAACAGTGAGTATTTATCGAGTTATTTTCGTGATGCAATGTTTTTATAACACCCAGGTTATATTTGAATGTATATTGACAATAGAAGTTCTCTTTGTAAATAGAATTATTCATATGGAAATGGAGGTGGATTTGGTGGTTTTCGAATGGTAGCCTACGTTACAAAATCATTGTAAAACTTGAAATTTTAGATTCGAAAGACTACACCGCAGTAAACGTGATTTTGGCTCTTTGGGTTTTATTGAACGGTTACGTCATTTAATTAATTAATGCACTCTCCAAAATGAAAGTAGGAGTCGCAAAATCGACCGTAGGGCTAAGCGAAACTTTTTTAATTTAGGGCCCAAATTATTGTGGATATTAATTGTGGAACCTTGTAGAGATGTAAGTAATCAAATTATTTCAATGTATTGCATTGAAAAAAGTTGGATTTTGAACGATTAACGAATTACTTGGTAAAATATCGTCACTCGTGTAAGAATTATATTCCCATTTGAATGCTTTAAGTAAAACATAAAGCATCTGATTCACAATGATTTTTATAACATTTTGATCTATTGAAAATTATGTTTAAAGTAATTTAAAATTCATACATGAATTGATTTAACAGATATATTAATAAATGCATTTTATGCATTTGATCATAAGAGCCTGAATTTCCATCAGAAAATATCCAGATCTAACCCATTTCCAAACCGTAACCAGCTACATAGTTGACACAAGATTTTCTGAAGTATAAAATTTCAAAGAAATGAAAATCTAATGTTTTCAATAATTGCGTGTTATATGTAGACCTTATGAAATCCGCTATACGAAGTTTTTCCTACTTTCAGTTTTGTCTTACACTCCATTCCATAAGTCTCACAGGTCATTTAATCAGAACAGATATTCTCAAAATTAATAACCCAGGGAAAACCATAAGAAGAAAAAGAGTAGCACCTCAGGGATTCACCAAGTTTATACAGAAATGGGAACTTCACAATATTTATTTAATAGTATCTCTTAAATGCATTTCAGGTAAATTTTGCATCCCGGAAGAAAGAATGAAGTATTTATTAATTGATTTAATTATTCATAAACAGGTTTAGATGATTTTTGGTTCTGGTCAGACATGTATCAACCATTTGAACCATTTGAAGTGGTATAGAACTGTTTGACGTCATGCAATGAAGTGGACAACAAAAGTGAAGGTAGAAAATAATGTTTGAGTTAAATCCAGAATGCAGGCCCGGACGCAGCCCTGTGGCTGAGGGGCTGCAGCCCCCACAGCCCGGCCGCTTTTTTTTAGTTGGCTTTAAAATCTGCCTGATCAAATGATGTGTATTATAAAATTTCACTGGCCAGTTGGCCAGCAATTAATTACCATGGATACATGTAGCTCGGAGGCATATTAACCACAAGCTACAATTCATGTGCGATTTAAATACAATTTTTCATTGGTTGCTCGCTCAGCCATTGCCCAATAAAAACAGTTGGAACAATAGCGTTCTGAGAGCAGTAAAAGATTGGAAAAGCGTTACAAACACTAGGAGAAATTAGCAGTTTTTGAGGAAATCGATCGCAGAGATTCTTTCATTTTCTTTTTTTTTCTGCGAATCTACAAATATGTAAGACTGTTTAACTCAATATCTGTCCACAATTTTAAGAGTGAAATGTATTTTTGACCAGATAATGGGAACATTCTGAAAATGAAAAGTTATCAGAGTACACATCATACATTTGGATTTAGTAAAAACATAAAAGTCGGATAATTTATGTTCATCCTCAGTTCGAGACAACTGTTAATTTATTGCGCACTGAATAAGTACAGATATAGTTTAGGTATACTTAAAATTTCACCATTTTAGCACACCACATAAAAAAATCGAATGCGGGAGGGGATACCCCTCCTGCACCCACCCCGTCATCAGCCTCCCCAGGATGTACCAGTCTGGATCCGGGCCTGGAATGACTGTTTAGGAGATGTAATTATTTTAAACAGTATATTTTAGTTTCTTTGTAATGCTTGAGCTGTGATAACGCTGTCAACATTGCAACTGGTAAATTATTTTAACATGTTAATGGGTGGGGTACAAATCCGTTGCGTTGGGAAAATGTAATATTTTTTCCTATCTGAATATTTTCTGATGGAAATTCAGGTTCCTGTAATTTGATAAATAACTCAAATTAGTTTCATAGTGTTAAATTAAGTCTTGTTAATAGTAGAATTGCCTAACAAAGTGACAATAAATTATGAAATGAAAACCAAAGATATACATTTTGTTCACTACAAACATGTGCCAAATTATAAAAATGAATATATTGTCTCCCTTTTGATGTTACACCAGTATTAAGTATTGAAGTGAACCTAGGTTTACACAGTGTTTCACTTCAATAATTTTGATGTAACAAGTATTCATTTATTAGCCTTCCATTACAAATTGTTTTTAGGTAAAATAAACCAAAACTACTTAAGACATTAATTTTATGTCTATTTCATTCTATGATTTTTACCCAGACTTGAATTCTGATCAGCAATGTAAAATAAATTACCGGTAGTTATTTGAAAAGGAACCCACTTTGTGAATTTTAGTGATAACCCAATTTGACCAGTTTATAAGAGCAGTCAACACATTTTTGACTTTTTGCAGTCTGATACTTTCTGGTTAATTTTAAAGTGACATGCCTGGATCCATATTTTATTTTTTCAAAAGAAGAAAACACATAATAACTCTGGCAGTGATGAAATAATATGGATACTTAATTCAGTTAATCAACAGTTAATCAATATAACTTTATGAAATTTTCTTGAACGGCTGTTGGAACAGGCATTTAACTACAAAACAAATTACAGCACTCTTTTTCACAGCAACTAAAGGAAAAACATTTTTCACAGTCCAAAAGATTGTGGGTGACTTTTTGTAGATACACCTCACACCTCAGACTGAATAGATTTCAATGCAGAATAGAAACAATCTGAAGAAAGACCATTCTAGCAAAGTACAAACTGAGAGTAAACTAATTGTTATGATCACTCACTTAAAAAATAAAATAAGTTATTATAAAGAATATTTGTAATTTGAGCAAAGATCAAAATAATTGTTATTATTTCATGGGTGCGTTTGCCTGAAAATCAGGTTTTTGTGTGTCTAAAAATCAGGGTTGGCTTATTGACCGGTCAATTGTGTATTGACCGGGCCGGTGGTCAATACTGGTCAAAAGTGGTCATTACTGGTCAATAGTGGTCATTTCTGGTCAATAGTGGTCATTACTGGTCAATTCAATTTTATTCACAACCAAACTGTCCAAAATGTTCTTATAATCATTTAGAATCCTTTAGGCCCTTACAATAGCCCCTGTAAGGGCCTAAATGGTACTTCATTAATGGTTTATTATTGTTAAGCCTTTAATAAATACAAATATTTAATTGGTATGTTCCTATGTTCAATAAGCAAAGGAAATGTATTTTCCGCTGGTTAAGCATAGCTAAGTAGGTGGAAAATATTAATTTCCTTTGATTGGGTAAGATCTTTTGAATGTACCAATCACAAGGTGTTGTTTTCATTGGTTTAAAGCACAAGTTCTCATGTGCATTGTTGGAAAATATATGGTCATTCAGCTTTGGGCATTCAATGCTTACAGACACATTTTCTTAAGTATGTGGAAACTTTATGGTATATATAAACAGCTTGACATAATTATAGGCATTAATGATAAGTAACACTGAAATTAATAAATGTAGTATGCTAAAAGTTTCAATTCATATACTGTTTGTTATGTTTTATGTAATTTATGTAGTGGATTCTTTAAAGAACATTCTGTAAGCTTTGCCCGAGTGCTCAGTACAATACATGCATTATATGAAACAGTATGACTTGGTTGTTCACTTGCAAAGATGTGTGAGGTCAAAGGAAGTGCAATCACCCCTCAGTCTCTTGACCATCAATTGTCAAACACAAGTGTTAACTGGCAGGTGTATAACACCTACTTCATGGATATTGGATAATCCTTAAATAAACACATAGGCATCTTAATTGACATGTTCCCAAGTTCAATAAACAACAGAAGTGTGACACAACACCCCTCCATCTCCTCACCATCCATTGTCATACACAAGTGTTACTTGGCAAGAGTGTAACACCTACTGGTGGTGCAAATTGCCTTTGCTTTAATTAAAAAAATCAAGTTACTAAATCATTCTTTGCTGAAAGTTGATAAAATACTAACATTAAAAGAATTCTTACTTTGTCTAAAAACTCACCAGAATGAAGCCAAAAGACCCTGTTTGGGGATTTTATGATCTCAGTTACTGAGGGAAATAAGACAATTTCTAAGTGCAAAGCATGTTCAAGTGAAGTTAGTTCTAAAGTTACTTGAGTAGAAATTAAATAAAACTTAAAAGGTTTGTTTTCTTCCTTTCTTTTATGAAAATTTTGAAAAAAAGTTCAATTGACCAGTATTGACCACTATTAACCACTTGGGGAGTATTGACCGGGACGGTTTTAACCGGTTAAAACACCGGTTTAAACCAGGGGCGGTCGATTGGTGCCAACCCTGCTAAAAATGATTGATTTTCTTCATTTACCCTAAATAAATTTTCAGGATTTCAGGTTTTTTAGAAATCCTAACTTGCACCCTTGCAATTTTGTGTTTGTTAATTTCAGTGATAAAATCAAATGAAAGAAATGTGCCATCTCTGGTTCAAAAAGCATGAAATTGGAAGAGGAGTGGAAGAAGGATAATGGTATATTAAATTTTATTAATTGACTATTAATAGGGCTCTCACCAGACTTGCAAATCAGGGAGAGTTTTGTCATAATTTACTGCATTATGGAGAAGTTTGCAGTCAACAGCTTTCTTTCCCTATATCGTAAATACAAAATGACTTCTAACAAAGCTCAACAAAGAGAGAAGTCTGGTCACTTTTGATGAGACTAATTCCTTCAAGTCTCTCTCTAGTGAGAGCCCTGTATAAATATACAGTAAAGGCATTGCATACTTTGCCCTTTTCTTTTACATGACTGCAGTGTGGCAAAATATCGAGGCATGTCATCACCTGACTTGAACATGCCATTTTCCTGGCAGACACTACATGGTACACCACATCAATACTTAAGTATTTTATAATAGCCCAGCAATTCTCATATTGGTCCAGAACACCTGTATTGGCCCAGTTTAGTCTTCATATGAATTTGAACATGTTATTGGGCCTCGGGCTGTCATATTTACCCTCGGCCTTCTGCCTCAGGCATAAATGACTACCTTTGACCCAATAACAAGGTCAACTTGAATTCACTTGATTATTAACATTATATATAACAATATTCATCTGTGGGCCACCTTGAACTTACACGATGGGTTGCTTATTTGTTTTTTAAGTTGGGTAATCTCATATAAATGTGTCTCAAAAATCCAATGCTGTTTCAACTTTCATGGTTAATAACTTGACCCTTTACTCCATTTACACCATTTTACCACATGGGCAACCAGTGTAAATCCACATCTGATAGAGATAGCACAAATGTAGCTCCAGACCAGCTTGCACATCAGACATTTTGAGGTCTCATCATTCTGTATCTACTCTGTTCATTAGATACATTTAAAGCTCTAATTAACAGGAAGGAGATGATTGTGTCAGGACCTAGATTTACAATAGTTGCTCATGTGTTAAAAGATGTATCCAAGGAATAAAATGAAGTATCAAAATGCAGGTGTTTTTTTGTAGTAATTAACCCTTTACTATAATATTATACACATTTTCATGCCTTTTCATGATCTGATCTGGATCTGCACAGGTCACATTGTGGTCAGAAATAACCTATTGAAATTTGAATAAAAAAGCTAACGCCGTAACGGTTTAGATCCTAATCAGGCAGTATGGATGTGTCGGCTGATCTAGATCTACACTGATTTCCCATGCCATAAAGGCATATACATGTAAATGGAGGTAAAGGTTAAATGGGATAAATTGTGTATGAGCCTATAGGAACTGAAGATGGCTTGAAGCTTACACCAGAAATACCTCTTTTTTGTGATATTTATAAAAATAGATGAATTATGACAACATTGTAATCTGTTAACTAACCTGCAACATCAAATTATGTACAACTTCATAAGCAACAAAAAGTACAGTGAAATTGGTACTGGTTATTTGTTATGATTAAAATACAACATTTATTTTCAGCCATGTGTATCATCAGTCTTGTGAAAGCTGTGGACTTGAATATTTAATGTCTGCAGAATTGGTAGAACATAAGGGAGCAGAATATGAATGTTACTGTAGAAAATGAAGACAAGGTTTGCATTTTTTATTTTCATTTATTGAAGCTGAATGAATGTATGATTGAGACACACTAAATCTATCTGTATATGTTGGTATTAGTATTTTTGTATCTTGTAACAAGAAAACATAAAATTGTGTTTATATGTATGTGTTGACTTGTGAGACCTCAGTTCACAAGAAAATTAATCATCCTATATAAAAATTACTGTGTTGTTTTTGCCCCTTTCTTCCATGAATACATGACATGAGTGACCAGTGTATATCCAGATCAGCAGGCATATCTGTGCAGTCTTAACAGGATCTACACGGTTCATAATAAGCTTCATGAGGCTATTTCTTACAAATATGCAAACAGTGTAGATTCCAATCAGATCCAGGTCAGACATCAAAGTTGTTCTTGCTGATACATGTACTGATGTATTGTTTTCCAGGTGTCCACTAGCTGCTTAATCTAAAGGGTCATTTTTTTGTGTCGCCCTTTCAAAGAAAAGGCAATACATAGGGATCGCTTTGTCTGTCCGTCCATCTGTCTTAAAAACTTAATGTTGGTTATAACTTTGCCATTTCTTAATATTTCTTCATGAAATTTTCAAATTATATTGTTTGTGACAACATGCTTGAGCTGATATTAATTTTCAGGTCAAGGTCCCTTTTTGTACTTTTTTTTAACAGAAAAACTTAATGTTGACTTTAACTTTGACTTTTCTTAATATTTCTACATCAAACTTTCAAATTATATTGCTCATGACAACACACTCATCTTGACTCCAAGTTCTTTATGTCAAGATGGGGTTATTCCCTTTTTTGTTCTTGCATTTTTAACTTGATCTAGTTCCCAGGGCGACACAAGTGAACACCCATCTAATGTAACTTTTTGGTGGATTCTGGCAATTAATAACCAAAATTACCCTTAATTTAAAGAAAACAAAGACACTTCAGCTAAAATCATTACAACTTCAATATAAATAGGTTATTTGTTGAAATTAATATTTCAGGATAACAGCTCTACATGGAATGCTGTGAGGAGACCAGTTTGACAATTCTGTCTATGACTGTCTGAGGGAGCATACAGCCTTTAGATTGCCACTAATTCCTGCAATGGAGCATGCTGCTTTTGTAATGGACAAGAATAAAAAAATCACAAATGTCGATACAAATAGTGGATGTGAAATGGAGACAAGTTATATAAAATATAACCAAAACGTTTTAATGTGCACCTCATTGAAAAAACATCAGTTGACAAAAAAGCATCAGTGTAATTGTGTGTTTGAACATTATTTGCTGAATAATAGAACCATTGAAAAAAAACATAGTGTCACTTGTAGTATTATTTTAAATCATGTGACCCAATTCTGTTTGTCGATTTCAAGTTTGAATATTCAAAGATTATGACTAGCTTAGCTACTTTTTTCTGTCATTGGTGTCACCGTATCTCAACTCAGAATTTTAGGTGCTGTCTAATGATACTGCGCTTGCAAACAACTGCTCACAGGATTCTTCCACACTTACAAAAGTATTCACGCCATTAAGGTAATATTCCATTCGTCATTGCACTCTCATTGATGAAATGAAAAATTAAAAAGTCTCTCTAAATGCAAAATGCAAGGACGAAAGGAGTAATACCTTTAAATAAAGCGTTGTGTTTGAGAACTGACCAGCGTTGTTTCACTGTTGACCATATGACCTATGAAGTATGATATCCTTCACTTAATTGTGATTGGTCAATTTCATTTTATTGTCTACAAGTCCAATCATATTCAAATTATGCCTTTAGACATATTGTCCTACCACCAGGTTCGCTTTCCATGTCACCACGTCTGCAAACTTGATAACAGTATTTGTCTTGATTGTTAATTGGACATTAATTGTTTTTGGGGTCGAAGATCTATGTCTCGGAGGACATAAAGTAAATTGTTCCCCGTTCTTGAGGCGAAAGTTTATTTCTGGTCCAACTTAATCAAACCCAAAAATCAATTGCTTTTCAATTGTGTTTTGATGGCCGACTCATCAGTACCTCCAGTCCTTTGATTCATTTAGTTCTCTTATTTAATGCCGGACGGCTTAATTCCCTTCTGAGAACCTCAATAATTACATGTCTGACGTCACTAATTTACCTGCATGACGTCACTTCTATAGAAATTGAATGGACTATCGATTTGATATTTATTTACGAAATCTGAGAATAATCTGATCGTTGTCAACGTTAAAAACATAACACAAATATTTTCTGTAACAATTTTAGTAATCCCTCAGCATACCGCTTAATAATTTACAAGATCGGCTTCAAATAATGCATTTTTACGGAAATTCAAAACAAAATGGCGGACGACAACAAAAGGTGAGAGGCCAGAGAGGGAAATTAAGGCACGTGCGTTCATATCTACGGCCGATCCGTAAATACGGATATACATCAACGGCAAATTATCCAATCAAATTCAAGCAAATTTCTTTGCAGTATAATAACAGCATATATTTCACGTAAAGCAGAAGCCGATGGACTATATGTATTCTCCGTTTATAACCCAAATTGTTGTCATTAATAATAAGGGTCCCTAGGCCAATAGCGCAATATCATGTTATATTTTCGCCTATTTCGCGCTAAGACAATCGCGCGGGTATCGGTTATATTTTCGCGTATTTCGTGCTAGTACAATTGCTCGGTAATCGTTATATTTTCGGGTATTTCGCACTAGGACAATGGCGCGGGTACTGTATCATCTTATATTTTCGCCTATTTCGCGCTAGGACAATGGCGGGGTAACGTTATATTTTCGCCTATTTCGCGTTAGGACAATGGCGCAGGTATTTATGAAAAAAAGGCGCAGGTATCAAGGTATATTTTTTGCCTATTTCGTGTAAGGAAAATGGAGCGGTATCATGTTATATTTTCGCGTTTTTCGCGCTTGTACAGTAACGCTGGTATTATGTTATATTTTTGCGTATTTTGCGCTAGTACAATAACGATGTTATCATGTTATATTTTCGCGTATTTCGCGCTAGTAGTGGCTTAGTTTTCATGTTTTATTTTCGCGCATTTCGCACTAGGACAATTGCTTGGGCATCATGTTATATTTTCGCGTATTTCGCGCTAGTACAATAACGCTGGTATCATGTTATATTTTCGCGTATTTCGCGCTAGGACATTTGCGTGGGCATCATGTTAACAAGAAGTATAACAAGCACCTAAACTGAAATAATGTTTTGATATAATAATAATCAAATAAAGAGTAATGCTTCACTGAAGAAAGGGGATGTACTGAGGCAGTACTTAATGTTGCATTTGTTAGAGTTATGTGATTGGTTTAACCTTGAACTAGTGAACTAGTTAAACCTCCCCGGATGTAAAGATAACACGGATTGTTAATATTCAATTTGGGCGTTTAACCTTTAAGAAAGATTGTTAATATTGGACATTTTAACGTTATCAATATTTCTCAATATTGGACATTTTAACGTTAACAATTATTCTTAATATTGGACGTTTTAACGTTAACAAAGGTTCTTAATATGAGAAGTTTAAACGTAATATTTCACAACTCCAACCACTTAACCGGATTATATGCAGATAACTTTATCAGTGACTCACTGAGCGACTGATCACAATTTGTTGTACGTGGCAAGAAGAGCAGACATGTTGTTTTTTTTGTTCGAAACGTTTGTGTACTAGTTTCCGAGGCTTTGGATAAAATTGATTATACAGGTAATTATTTTTATATACATTCTTCGGATTGATAGTTCGTTTTTAACGAACACAACCTGTAATAATGGTTGAAATTATTTTTGAGCCAATGACAATGCAGTATTTTTCAAATATTTCGAACCTTAATTTTCATAAAGTCGCGCGTCTGGAATGTATTTATTATACTATAGGTCGATTTTCTCCACAATATTATTCGAACATTTATTGATAAACATGTATAGTTCGTGAACGATCTTCTACAGTGTTCATTGAAATATTTTAGCTCTGACTTTTTTGGCTTATGATAATCTTCTTACGTCTGTTATCACATAGGCGGCCAGTTTAGATCCAGATCACCCATAAAATCAATGTCATCAGTATTTGCACTTTCCCTTTTTTGTCACAAATAATCTAGTGAATCTAACACCGAGAAGTGCCGGTCGTGCTCAGACGACACGGATGAGCCCGTTGACGCGGATATTTATAACTATTTTGCCATGCTATAAAATATTTATTTATGAAGTAACGGGTAAAATGGAACTTCCACGGATGAACCCTTGTTTCTCAACCCAAGGACAGACTCACGTTTTTTTCCTGAGAGTCAGTTATGTTCACATGGTGTTTTCAGATAAAAAAAAATGCATAATTCACTTCCTAAAATATTCTCTCAGTACATGTTTACGAGCCATTGAATGACAAAGCTAATTTCAGTTTGACTATTGATTTTGTGCATACCCATGTATGGTATTTAGGCAGCGACTGTTTTGTCAGTTACAAAAATAATTTCGACCATTATATACGTTATAGTTTATTTGGAGGCTTGTACGAAAAATTAAACGGTCGCCCAGCTGCGCTGGATCTGACCGTTTAATTTTCACACAAGCCTCCAAATAAACAATAACCTTTACTTACAGGAGGATCGAATTTCGAACCAGCATTTGATGACATCACATAAAAATAACACACCACGCTACAAGGGAAACAAATAATACAGAGTTAGCCTCTATGCCTTCTAATAACGGCTTAGCGCCGCCGACATCGACTAATTTGTGAAGCTTTAATGTTACGCCTTTGTTAAGGCAGTTAATAAAAGGTGGAAGATTAACTATCTTGAAAGGGTGGTTCCACACTAGCCTGGATTCCAGGCGATGAAGTATATTTTCTTATTCATTCTCCAACTAATTATCTTGAGCCAGTCTACATCTCTATCTGAACTTCATGATAATTCACACATCTCTCTCAATGCAGTATGATAGAAAATAGACTGGCTACAATAAAAGAATGTTATGATTTATAAAATATAAATAAAAAGACAAAACAAACTAATTATCAGACTAGTGGCTAGTCTAGTTCCACACCTATGGTATGGAAATGAAATGACTAATAACAAGCGTTTTAAAACAAGTGTTAGCTTTCCAAATAGCTAGTCGGTCATTCACTTTCCGTACTTGAAAGAATTATAGATAGTTCAACATTTTTTTTTTATATTTCAATTAATTCAGGCTGAAACTTGCCAATGGAAAAAAACATGGAAGCCAAGCATATTCAATATCACATGACTGTCTAGTTATCGATAGCCAGCCTTAGGTACTTTGGTTAGGTATCTTAAATTTACGAATTGCACAGGGTCATTTTAAAAAATGTTGAATATGTTGTTCATATTGTACTCTTGTTTTATTTAAGGGAGACAAAAATTGTAAATGGCGAAAACTTGCTAAAATTTCAAAAATGAATTTTGGGAAAATAATCACTGCCACCTAGATTTTACGAAGAACTGTTTTTATCTTTGGATGTATTAACGTTTGCATGCTCAGTTCAATCTATTTTATGCTCTAATTATCAAGCTCATATTAAATAAAAATAAAACCCGTTTGCATGAGAACTCTGAAATCGATGGACAATATACCAAAACAACTCATACCTGAAATAAGTATATATTAATCTACAGTATGTTGTGGAAATTTTGAGTTTTGATAAGATACAGCAAAAGATGTGCCATTGAAACCGAAAGTAGACTTGCTGTGAGTATTTCTCGAATTTCTTGAAGTTAGCGTTTCCTTTCAGTACTCAACAACATATTGTAGTTAGATAAATTGCTAAGATTTTGCACACGTTACCTTTGCTTATATGATCGTCAGTATTTTGACTGGATGGAAACGTGTTTACCTGAGTTGTGTGCTATTCGCAATATATGCAAAATATTTTTTAACATAGTGTTTGTAAGTATATAGTCTATTATTGTTTTTAATAATTCAACATTCTAAGAAAAACTCCTTTTTTGTTGTTGCAAATACCCCACCCAAGGATCATTTTTGCAATACCTAAAGGACAGTGTAAAACTGGCGAGGAATTAAATAATATCGATAGGTGTAATGATATTGTTTTATTATGGACCTTTTTTGTTTTCTACTTTGAAAGTAAAAATATATAATTTAAAGAAGTAGAATATTTTTTAGGAAAAACAACAATTTAAGCTATACATTTGTACCTGTCTGTCATAGCAAAACACGGGTACATACCATTCTTATCTTAAAGCCGCAAAAATCCCTACCCTGGAGCGTTCTGATTGCTCGAACGATTTGTGTGCAAAGTATTTCCCGGATTAAGTCAATAGTTCTACCAATCAGAACGCTCCGAACAAAAGCGTCGGGGATTTCCGGAAGTCGCACGGTGGAGAAGAATCTATGAAAAAAATAACCTGCATTTCGGAGGCCGTTTTCTGTTGAATATTACGCGTATTTCGAGCTTTTGGTGAGACTTTTTGACATTTACTGTTAGACCAGACCCTGTTGCGTTGAATCAAACAGCTGTCAGGAAAAACAGCCTCTCGAACCGGGGTAGGGTCTTGAGCCGTTCCTGACTATTATTCAATTATATACATAGAATTTATATAATTTTTTTAGATTACGATTTTGACGGTGTATTTTCGCATATTTTGATAGAATGGAATAATATTAGTAACTTGACACCATTTTTACAAAAAAGGGCGTATTAGTAAGGGTTGGCAGGGGGTTGGGCGGCTGGTCAAGCGCCAGTGCCACTTGTGTACACAGAGCAATTTCAGTTACGCATCTGAGATAACCGGGCAAAATCGTTTACGGATTAATGCAACAAGGAAATAGGCGGTTTTGAATTAGTGATCTTTTTCAAATTTTTAATCTTGGTATGTTAGAATCGGCCGTGAATGGCTAAAGTAATGACCGTCCCGGGCAAGTTCAGTTTTATACAACAAGACTAGGGACCGTGTGGCTGTCAGTACTAGTTGACTTTCTCTCATCCTGCTATAACTTTCCAACAAATTTAGCTATTAGATATTAAAGTACACACATGTATAAATGTAAACCATACTAAAATAAGTTCCGATATTTAAATACTTATACATGTAGCCAAATTATAACTTGCAATCGATATATAGACAGTCACGTGACATTATGCTCAATATTGTTAAATAAGGATTTGCATATTTCCCATTAGTATGTTTCAGAGTGGAATCATAACAGTTGCTTTTGTTAAATAGATGTGTATAACATGTGTATGTCATGTGACTGTCTACTTAGCGATAACGTACTGTACGTGTAATTGGTAATTTGAAACGTTTTGTAATTATAGGACCTCTGGCAAGGACAGCACAAAACGCTCACACAACAGAATAATAAAATCCATGGCAACTGCACTCGACCCAGCATTAGCAAAGAAGCCCTTTACCAACTGGCTTAAAGGGGCGTTGGCGGTCCTTTTTGCCAGAGAAGGGTTAACAGAGTTCGTTCAAAACGAGATCTCTGACTTCCAGAGAGACTTGCTACAATCTATCTTTATACAGAATGCGATACCGCCCGGTACGACATGCAGTTCTTGCACGACAGCTAATGTGTTAAAGTGTCCAACACAAGAGTTCTGTGGCAGGAAAAGACCATGTAAATTACATGACCCATCTGTGCAAAATAAAACTCCAAACCAAAAGTGTCCTAAAAATATTTGCCACCATATAAAAGATGCAATACTCAAACACCACAGGTTTCACGGACCTACCTGGGAAATAACAGATGCTACGAGATGGTGCTCGGATCCATTCGAGATAGCAAAATGCTATTTGCCTCCGAAAGGGTACTGTAACAAGACGTCTCTTGTCGAGATTGACTTTAATGGTACGCTTGGGATTTTAATCAGCAACACGAGATTTCAGAACAAACTGGCTGCGCAGTTAAATATGGCAACCAATATTTGTTCCAAGGTAAGATTTTAGGTCACAATGTTTGATTATTATTGATTGTTTAAATTGTTTTCAAATTGAAACCTTAACATGTCATATGTGCGAATACATGTAGTGTAGATCCAGATCAGCCAGCACATCCATGCAGTCAGGTTCTTGTTTAAAAATCTACTGAATGAGATTGTAGAATGTTCATTCTTATGGAGATCTACACGACTAGCCTTTTGGGATTACAGGAATGTCCATGGAGTATCGGCTTAAATATTTGTAGTTTTGTTGTGTCTTTATACACCCAGCCATTTTCCCTTTCATTGACATTAACTAAACAGCGTAGTCTGTTGTAGAATATAATGAAAGTCTTTAACACTTTATAACATTGAGCAATGATTAAACTTTGTGCCCTAATCAGTTAATAAATAAATTTCCGGGAAATAAAGTTAATTGCATCAGACAATTTACAACCACACAGTTCTTTGAGTATGTTTTCATCGTACATATGTAAATCAAGTCCAATACATTTTTGACGCAATTCTCACGTTATTTAAAGTGTTTTGTTGCGAAGATATATATGCCGAGAAATAAAATTACACTTTGTTGTGATAATTTGTTCTATAACATTACACTATTAACTCTTCAATAAAACAGGTCCGAGACATGATAAACGAAAAAGTTCGTCACTCGGCGAGTTATGAGCTGTCCGATGTTGAGTTAGCACAGATCATCGACGCTCTCCTGGATCTTCTCAAGGATCCAAAGTTCCTTCTGCATGACCAGCACGCAAAAGATGCTGTCAGTAAACTAAACCAGGTATGTCACGATTATCTGTGAAAAAGTGGAAGACTTAAACTGTACTGTTCGGGTTTAGTTTAACTTCTGTCCTGGCGTTATCAGTGTGTACGCAAAAACAAAAAAGGATGCACTAGCACGCACAAGAATTAGTGATGAAAACTTCCAGTACATACAACTGTTCTAGTAAAATAATGCAAAGCAATGCTAAATATTTCAGAAATTGTTTTAATAAATATAAAATAATAATTTATAATTTTGCCAAACGTCTCTATTTCTTCATAGATCGTATTTTCTTCTTTGAAGTGCTTCAAGTGTATATAACCCAGGTCTGATAAAACCAATGTTAACATTGATTTGAAGTGTTATTTTAATACGCATTTCCCGATAAACCAAATTGTTCGATTTCTATCGGCTGCCATTTGTAAGGCGTATTATTTGCATCAGTGAACGACGAAACGCCCAATACATTTTTAACAAGATTCCTAGTGTATTTTCTTGTTTTATACAGTTGCAGAATAACACACTTATCATAAGCGCTGGTGATATTACCAAAGTGCTGGAAGAAAACTTCAGGGAGAACATCACTAAGCAGCAACAGGATGCTTTGCACGAAGTTAAACAATACTTCGATAAAGCGCAGACATCATCCGTGGCGGCTTTGGAGTTCATAAAATCCACAGCACTCGACGAGATCCGAAAGATAGCTGATGACAAAAAACAAGAACTCTTGCAGTTTTCCCAGCAACAACATACACACAGTGACGATGTTCTTCTCATTGGTAAAGATTTAAACCAAACATTTCTAACTAGATAAATAATAATAATAATAATAATAATAATAATAATAATAATAATAATAATAATAATTAATAATAATAAATAATAATAATAATTATAATAATAATAACCCTAACCCAGAGGATCGAGGCTGGAGAAGATCGTAATATAGACGTTAGGGTTAGGGTTAGTTAAAATGACTAAGGGCCCATAACTCGGCCAAACAAAAATCCGAGCGGACATTCCTGACGATATGCACAACTAGGCTTGGTGACTAACACTCCTGTGAAGTTTCAATGAAATCACTCAAGCGGTTTCGGAGACAAAGCGAGGACAAGAATTTGCCGGACATGTCGGACGGACGGACGGATTGTGCGATTACTATATGCCTCCCTTCGGGAGCATAA
Source organism: Corbicula japonica (assembly GCA_038501625.1). NCBI lineage: Eukaryota > Metazoa > Mollusca > Bivalvia > Venerida > Cyrenidae > Corbicula > Corbicula japonica. Next base: position 1,133,321 of record JAZAYU010000119.1, on the reverse strand, counting down.
TAACAATATAATAATAATAATAATAATAAAATCGTAAGTATACCTATTGAATTTAAACATGTTTGCATGAAACCATTCGCAATAAGGTATTTCCCTGGTGTTATATACGTAGGGACAAAAGCGCAACAAAAGAAACTTAGCAAAATATTCCAGGTTTCTAAACAACAAACTGCTTAACAAGCTATATCCAGTCTACGATCTGACATGAATGTCATTATTATAGACTAATAATAGTGTTATTTGACACAAACAAGTTAAAAAAAAACAATATTCAAGAAAAAAAACAACAACAACTTAGAGCTTACTGATTTAAGTTTATTTTTTTACATCAGTTCAATAAGTGAAAAATAATAAATGAGAAGACCGATCTAGGTCTACACTTTCTGTTTCACATCTGCTGGCAAACGCATTTTATTGAATTATCGAGTTTTGTAAAAGAAATGCGGCATACGTATATTAACCAAGGAACTGTTTGAACTGATTTTATGTAAGATGAAGAGCAAATTCTTTAAAGCAGCTACAACACTGTTCAAGGTGTCGGTGTGTCGTGCTTAATTTTCATTGTTCCACTATGTAATGCCTATAAACGGCTGAAAAGGAACGAACATTGCTTAAAATTTGGACTTATCAGTACATGTAAGGATCTGTTGCGAGTGAAATTTACTGCGTTTAACGCTAGAACAGCTTTTGCTTTAAATATATTCACTCGAGCATGGTTTGTTTAATAATATTACATCGCATTTACTCTGGTTACAGTTCTTCTACAGGTTGTATTATAAAAATGAAAATACTTAACATTTTCTCAGTGAAATGTGACCAGTTACAGTAAAACCCCGCATTACGGACACTCGATATTACGGGCACCCCGTTATACGGGCGAATTTTTGAAGAACAGACATTTTCTCTTCTTTTTTTTTAAACCGACATTTAAGGACAACCCGCTATTAAGGACTTTCCCTCAGTCACTTAGGTGTCCGTAATAGAGGGTTTTCACGGTACATTTAAAACTACATGCTATTGAGAAAAAATATTTTAAGTGTTTATCGGAATGAAAAGGAGTGACTTCCCACCACTAACCTGACGATAATGGTCACATATGATGTCGTCAGGCTATGCTCGTTGCTTCAAATCATTCGGTAGATCAGGCGTTTTGTGTAGTCATTTAACTGGTCCCAAAATATGTGTATTTCGGGTTAATCTGGCGCTTTTGTTTAGTCATTCAACGGCTTCAAAAACGTGTGCACGTACCCGTTAGTTGAAATAATATTTACAAATCGTAGTTTCATTTTACTTCGCGGGGATTTAGTTTTCACATATTTCGCGATAGATAAAGCGCGCAAATTTAATACCGTGCAACAAGTCGAAAGTTTTCCTTCTCAATATAATAAAACTGCGTGAATTTATGTCAACGGCACGATGTAATGTGTATAGCTTCAGCGCGAAAATTGTTCCTCGCGAAATTTAATTATACAACAGTACATGTTTTGTTTTACAGATCTCAAAGATGACCTCTTGACGTATTATAGAGAGAACGAAAGAATGATACCGGCATCCCCTCTTGTTGACGAACATAATGTCCCCGTTGAGGAATTGTATGTCATACCTCCTTTGTGGGCCCATGACAAGCCTTACGATCTCGGACCGGGTAAAAATACACAGATAAAGGCAGATAAAACGTCGGGAAATGGTGGCCAAGATAAGCAGAAAATTGCAATTAGTAAGTTATTTGTCAGCGAAGATGTTCGATACAAAAAGATATACATTACGGCGAACGCTGGATTCGGGAAGACCTCGCTGTCACAGAAACTTACCATGACCTGGTGCCAAAGTCACTTTCCTCTGACGTCACTGACAGAGAACTATGACGATGAGGAGTTAGCCGCCATGAAATACTTTGATCTTCTGTTCCTGCTACATTTAAGGGATTACCAAAGTGAACCCACATGTAATCTCGATGACTTGATAATGAACATGTTGTCAGCCTGTATGTCTCGTAAATCTCAGTACAAAAAAGAGTTTATAGAAAGAATTTTGCATGAGAAGAAATGCTTAGTCATCCTGGATCAACCCGATTTTGAAGCTCGGAAAATTAGCGTTTTGTGCCTTGTTTAGCGAGAAAAAAGAATCATCTCTGATATTTGATAGGAAATATGCCAAACTGTTCATGACCAAACAAGAAATCGAGTTCTGTTTAAAAGTTGGACTGTTGTGTCAAACCAAGGACAGCAGCATAATCGCAGTAAAACGATATCATGTTTTCTTTCAGCACAAGTCTGTACAAGAATTCTTCTCTGCTATTTATATAACGTCTGACTGGCAAAACGAATCTGTAAAATCAACCATTTTTAATGTTTGTTCATCTCTTTCAGGCATATTAGAAATGTCCAATGTATTTGTTTTTGTATGTGGTATGAATCCGGAAGTATATACATGTATTTCCGGTGAGCTGCAGACGATCGTTGACCTTGACGAGGTAAGGTGTCGATATAGAACATTCATCTATACTGGTTATGACCCGGTTTATTATGACGCAGAGAGAGCAATAAAATCTTACCAGTCTATGCAGATCCAGTGTTTGCAAGAAAGTGTGAGAAATGGACATGATAGTTGTTCCATCCATCTTCACGATTACATCCTAACAGAAGAAGATTTAACAACTTTGAAAATCATTATCAACTTTAATAAAGGTAACGTGAAATCGCTACAACTTTCATATTCAGATCAGATAACAGCGTTCATGCAGTCGCTGGATCCTGGTGTGTTCACCTCCCTGGAGACATTGAGAGTAGAAGACTGTGACAAGGAACCAGTATGGCTGGCCGACATCCTCACTGAATCAGCCCGTACATTGAAATGTCTGACACTATCAGCACGATATCGATGTTCTCTGTCCGATATCAGTATAACGGCGCTCACAGGACTGACATGCTTACAATCATTGTATCTTGCTCTCGTTGACATGACTCACAGTAACCTTAAATGTCTCTATGCTTATATCAGCCAGACCACAACACTGACACAGCTCAACCTGGTGTACATATACTGCTCGGACCACAGGGGTCAGTTCCGTGATTGTGACGTCACCTTGGACCTACATCGTCTCAACGAGCTGAAGATGCTGGATCTTGTTGACGTACCATGTAGAGAGCTACACGTGAATCCAGCATGTCTGGTGAAGCTCGAGTTCCGGTCACGGGAAGAGAAGATGACAGCCAGAGCCAGCGCCACATTGTGGCAAGATCTACGTGCAGCACCGGTCCTATCATCATTAACGTTAGTCAGGACATGACATCCTGCCAGGAGATGATACAAACCATTCCTACATTAACTCAGCTACAGCATCTCGAGCTTGCGGTGATCGATATGGGTGACGTCATACCGCGCTTCTCACCCGCCATGACACATCTAGAACATGTGGAGCTATCCTCCGTAACAATGTCGTCTGCAGCGTGGAGGCAACTGTTGCTCAGTGTCGGCCAGCTGCAACATCCGGTCACGGTGGAGTTATACAAGTGTGACGGACCATCCGAGGAGGAATGGAGGACGATTGTGAACGTGATCAAGACAACGCCGACATTATCACTATTACAGGATTTAAGTATCTACCATGGCTGGGCATCACTGACTCTGAAAAACAAGACTGTGAAATAAAAATAGCAAACCATATTTGATATACTTTTAATTTACAATATTTAAAAACAACATACAACGACACGGTGTGTAATAAACTAATTGCTATTTAAGAACTTTACACATTTCTCATTTATATACATGTACGTACATGTGATTTACATGTTTGAAGTTAGAAAAAAAAAGATTTTCAAAAATATTAGAAATTGAATAGAAAAAATAAGTTCATTTGTGCATTTTCTAAAACTACACAGTCAGAACAACATATTATTAAATAAGAAAGTAATAAATAAATATATAATGAAATAATTAATCTTCAAATCATTAAACAACATAATTCAGTTTGAACAATGACGAATAGTTTTATATATTTCTCATTCACCTACATGTATATAATTATTGATTGTTTATAAAAAAAATATTTCACAACTTAGTATTTTCATTTCTTAGTCTAAGAGTATATCAGAGTAAAATTGTACATGTAAAATGTGTACAGAAATAATGTACAGTGCGTTCTTGATAACTTGACAGTCACGTGACATACGATTTCGTTTTACACAATTAAATAGGAAATACAAAAATTTTCACATTCATTATTTTAATATTTCCTGCTAAATTGCTCAACTGATAAAGAGTTGCTCAAAGCAGTTTATCTGTTACATTTTAAAGGTGATTAATCAGTTTTTTTTTCATAATCACAATATTATTATGGCTCAAATAGTTATAAATTACTATAAATTTAGTTAAATTTTAACATTGATTTAAAAGTATTTATAATCAAATCAAAACAGTTTAGACAGCAACAACTTTTCTGTGGTGTTTCCTAACTCGGTTGCACAACTTTGTTACTGCTGTTGCAATGATTCTGCATCACTGACTCTGAAAAAAACCGAGTAAATATTTTCTTAAAATATTCAATGTACATTTATATATAGATTGAACATATTGAAGTATATGTATTAATTTTATGTTTAATTATTGATTTAACATGAATTGTGTACAACAATATGATTTTAAATTATCTTCATTTATATTAATGCAGCCATTTACCTATAGATAAAATGTATGAATAAACGGCATAAAACGTTTTGGATTTTTATCAATTTCTTTAAGATTAAACAAACTATACAGCAGGTATCCGATATACCTGTGCCAGAAGTAGGATTCTAATATAAAGCTGGAACCATTGCGGTCTGAAGACATTAACTGGTCCTTAAAATTAAGTCATAGTAAGTATTTATCAAGTGAAGTTTTAACAAATAAGAAACCTAAGATAATGGCGCCTAGCTAAGTGACTGGTTTTCTTAATTGTTAAAACTTCACTTATTTAACACTAACTAAATTAGTTTTTGCCACAATTTTACCTTATATCTATCAGTTTAGTCACCATAATCTTACGAAATATTAAAGTAACTGAAAAAGACATTTTGTGCAACCTTATGGCCTTATGACCGGTGTGGACCCAGATCCCAGTGTAGACCACGATCCCAGTGTAGATCCAGATTAAATTGTCCACTCAGATCCAGTGTAGACCCAAATCACTCCCTACAGGAAACACAAATCATATTAGTCCAGTATTATGTTGACTCCCTGCCAAATGTGTCTATTATCAACATTAGTCACATATTAAGGTACCGGTAACTCAAGGTTTGTTAGCCCAGTATCATGTTGGTGCCAGTCATGGTAGTTCAGTATCTCACTGACTGACTGACTGACTGACTCACTCACTCACTCACTCAGTATAAACTGACACCGTCTTAAGCTTATATCGTATTTAGCTATCCTAACATAATGGAAGCAGATTAAAAATCTCAAATTAAAGCTTAAAAGCTACACGGAAAGTGTTGATTAAGATATTTATTCTACAAGACAGTCTCAGACAATACAATGAAACTTATGATTAAATAAAAGTTTGATCAATCTGCCCGCAGTTTGATGTGGGTTAAAACAGTTTGTATATTGAGTTGATCTTGAATCAAAGACAAAACAGTCAGAAGACTTGACACTTGTTTTCAGACCCTCCAGGTTGCTCAATTATAGAAGTGTAGACAGACGTGACACTTGTGATCCTGTGTCAGGTGGCAGATTGTTTTCCGGGCAACTGAAATAAAGAAATGTTGACCAGTATGTGAGCAAATGTGTCCCATGTCATCTTATTTCACTAGTTCTCATTGAAATAATTTTAGACCTAATGTGTGGCATGTTAGGTCCAGGTAGTAGAATAAGATTGTAACACACCCTTCAGTACTCTTAAGACAACTAAAAGAAAATATAACATCCAAGGTTGATGAAATATAGACTCTTAAATCAGTCACTGATATCACACAATATCAGCAATACTAACACATTCATTTGAAATTAACAGTAGCGCTATTTGTGCAGTGTGGCGGACGTAAAATGTCTCCCCGTTCATTTAGTCAGTACTGATAATCTGTAAAATAACCCGTTACCGATGTCATGCAGTGATGGTTACGTATATCAGGGCTATCCGACAAACTTTTTGGGGGTTGTCCTGGTTAGCTCAGTTGGTTGTGTCGCAGGAATTGCAGGGCTAGGTGCCAACGCCGTGACGGTGCGGGTACTGGAAGGCATCCGAAAAACTAATCATCAACCCGTTGATAACCTGATACACTGCCGGATTGTAGTAGCAGATTCAAGATGGTGTATGGTTTAAATGAATGTCTCTTTAATGACAATGCTCCATATCTGAACAAGAGCTAGTCAGAAACTCAACTCGCTGCCACAAAATACACCCTTCACAGGGTAAAACTCTCGTCACAGGGCAACTCACTGCCACAAAATACTCCTATCGACAGGACAAAACTCTCGAGTAACTAGAGCAGTCTGACTGATATATTGGTGAAGATTTTATACCCAGAATCATTTGGTGAAGATTGAATAAATACTTTTTAAGTTTCAGTTGACATTGCTAATTCAACTAATTCAGCATCAAAACCCCCTAGTGATTGGAGCAATAAGCCTGATTTATTAAATCTGGCCAAGATGTAATTCTTACCAAGTTTGATGAAGATCTGTAGGAAATACCTATGGAAGAGTTATGGGCCATGCAGTTGTTAAAGTTTTGAGTACTGAAGAATCAATTCTGAGCAATGGATGTAAATGTACTTAAGAGTCAGAAAATCTTTACCCAAAACATTAACCAGTTAAACATTTTTACAGACGAACACACAGACGAAAATCATAAAACCATAACATTTATTAGCTTTATAATCCAGCTAACAAATCAATACTAACCTGCCTCCTATTCTGTGAGACGGCGGCCACAAAACATCAGCTTGATGTATCACTTCAACCCATTTCAACCTTCCATGATAACAAGTCTCCATGTCTGTCAAAAAAATATTTTCACTACAAATTATTAGTTCTACTTACAAAAAGGTTTTGCTATGATACACAAGTTTTATAAGCCCATATCTCAGATCAAACTACTGTTGTTCTTGTTCTGCTAATTGTTTATTGTAAATCCATTATTTTATTATTGAATACTATTATTATTAAATATGAACCTACTACAGTAAAGGTTGCATGATTGCCATATGAACTTGACTAACATGTTTTTAATCAAAGTAAATAAAACAAAGTGAACATCTCGAGATGTTAGCTTAAAATCAACCTTAGAAGCTCACATTCAGAATTTGGTTAAGGTATTCTAATAACAAGTAACAGATAACCTAGCTTTGCTGCGAGCTTTACAACTGTGACATATATCTTAGCTCTGCTGTGAGCTTTACAACTGTAATAGATTACCTAGCTCTGCTGTGAGCTTTATTACTAAGTGTGACAGATTACCTAGCTCTGCTGTGAGCTTTACAACTCACCGTGACAGATTACCTAGCTCTGCTGTGAGCTTTACAACTCACTGTGACAGATTACCTAGCTCTGCTGTGAGCTTTACAACTCACCGTGACAGATTACCTAGCTCTGCTGTGAGCTTTACAACTGACAGATTACCTAGCTCTGCTGAGAGCCTTACAACTGACAGATTACCTAGCTCTGCTGAGAGCCTTACAACTGACAGATTACCTAGCTCTGCTGAGAGCCTTACAACTGACAGATTACCTAGCTCTGCTGAGAGCCTTACAACTGACAGATTACCTAGCTCTGCTGAGAGCCTTACAACTGACAGATTACCTAGCTCTGCTGAGAGCCTTACAACTGACAGATTACCTAGCTCTGCTGTGAGCTTTACAACTGTGACAGATTACCTAGCTCTGCTGAGAGCTTTACAACTGACAGATTACCTAGCTCTGCTGAGAGCCTTACAACTGACAGATTACCTAGCTCTGCTGAGAGCCTTACAACTGACAGATTACCTAGCTCTGCTGAGAGCCTTACAACTGACAGATTACCTAGCTCTGCTGAGAGCTTTACAACTGACAGATTACCTAGCTCTGCTGAGAGCCTTACAACTGACAGATTACCTAGCTCTGCTGAGAGCCTTACAACTGACAGATTACCTAGCTCTGCTGAGAGCCTTACAACTGACAGATTACCTAGCTCTGCTGAGAGCCTTACAACTGACAGATTACCTAGCTCTGCTGAGAGCCTTACAACTGACAGATTACCTAGCTCTGCTGAGAGCCTTACAACTGACAGATTACCTAGCTCTGCTGAGAGCCTTACAACTGACAGATTACCTAGCTCTGCTGAGAGCCTTACAACTGACAGATTACCTAGCTCTGCTGAGAGCCTTACAACTGACAGATTACCTAGCTCTGCTGAGAGCCTTACAACTGACAGATTACCTAGCTCTGCTGAGAGCCTTACAACTGACAGATTACCTAGCTCTGCTGAGAGCCTTACAACTGACAGATTACCTAGCTCTGCTGAGAGCCTTACAACTGACAGATTACCTAGCTCTGCTGAGAGCCTCACAACTGACAGATTACCTAGCTCTGCTGAGAGCCTTACAACTGACAGATTACCTAGCTCTGCTGAGAGCCTCACAACTGACAGATTACCTAGCTCTGCTGAGAGCCTTACAACTGACAGATTACCTAGCTCTGCTGAGAGCCTTACAACTGACAGATTACCTAGCTCTGCTGAGAGCCTTTACAACTGACAGATTACCTAGCTCTGCTGAGAGCTTTACAACTGACAGATTACCTAGCTCTGCTGAGAGCCTCACAACTGACAGATTACCTAGCTCTGCTGAGAGCCTCACAACTGACAGATTACCTAGCTCTGCTGAGAGCCTTACAACTGACAGATTACCTAGCTCTGCTGAGAGCCTTACAACTGACAGATTACCTAGCTCTGCTGAGAGCCTTACAACTGACAGATTACCTAGCTCTGCTGAGAGCCTTACAACTGACAGATTACCTAGCTCTGCTGAGAGCCTTACAACTGACAGATTACCTAGCTCTGCTGAGAGCCTTACAACTGACAGATTACCTAGCTCTGCTGAGAGCCTTACAACTGACAGATTACCTAGCTCTGCTGAGAGCCTTACAACTGACAGATTACCTAGCTCTGCTGAGAGCCTTACAACTGACAGATTACCTAGCTCTGCTGAGAGCCTTACAACTGACAGATTACCTAGCACTGTTGTGAGCTTTGCAACTCACTGTGACAGATAACCTAGCTCTGCTGTGATCTTTACAACTCATTATGACAGATTACCTAGCTCTGTTGTAAGCTTTTCAACTCACTGTGACAGATTACCTAGCTCTGTTGTGAGCTTTACAACTCCCTGTGACAGATTACCTAGCTCTGCTGAGAGCTTTACAACTGTGACAGCTGTGAGCACATATTTTGTGGCAGATTATCTTGCTCTACTGTGAGCACATATTCAGTGACAGATTATCTTGCTCTGCAATGAGCGTATATTTTTTGGCAGATAACTTAGCTTTGCTGTGAGCACAAATTTTGTGGCAGATAACCTAGCTTTGCTGTGATCACATATTTTGTGGCACATAGTGTGTGGCAGATTACCTAGCTCTGCTGTGAGCGTGTAATTTGTGGCAGATAACCTAGCTCTGCTGTGAGCACATATTTTGTGGCAGATTACCTAGCTTTCCTGTGAGCACATATTCTGTGGCAGATTACCTACCTCTGCTGTGAGCACATATTCTGTGGCAGATTACCTAGCTCTGCTGTGAGCACATATTCTGTGGCAGATAACCTAGCTCTGCTGTGAGCTTCATAACTGAGTGCTGTTAACTATAATTGTGACAAATTATCAACCTCTATTGTGAGCTTTACAGCTGTGACAGATCACCTACCACTTCTTCGTACATTACAACTGTAAGAGATTACACAGCTCTGATGTAAGCACCGAACTCATGCTGACAGATTATCTACCTCTGCTGTGAGCTCCCTTACTGTGATTCATTACCTTCCTGTACCTTTTTTTGTGAGCTCCATAACTGTGGCAAGAAACCCAAGCAAATGTGCCCAACAAGCTGTCTTAAAGGCAGTTATGCATCATGAACCAAATGACCACATCAACTATGGCTTGATTGCTTTGTCTTTTTTCATGGTCCTACAAATCAAAGTGAAAGAGACTGTTACCACTTCTAGGATACAAGATGACACATATTAAATCATTAACATCAATGCTAGAAGGAGAATAATGGAAACTAGAGAACCATTTCATTAGTCACAACTTTTTACTCTGATCTGAGGCATACATTAACAAGAGAATACACCAAATTATACTTTCTTAGAAGCCCTGACACAGTAATAGGGTTTCAAGCAGTTTCAGATACTGAAACATTTTATTTGCCCTTATAATGAAGTGATTCAAAAAAGAAAGCAATTAAAGGTAGACAACTCCAATAAAAAGGCAAAATTTAAATTGATTAAAGTTTGTAATGTGATTGTCCTCTCTACTTTTAGGCTGTGTAGGAATGTTGTGTTTTCCGAGCGGGGCTATTCTGATTAGCATATTTTACAGGTTTTAGATTAGGAACAACCATGATAATATTGGTTAGTCAATCGACTTAGAACTTTAGTTGTGATTTTACAATGACAGAGTACTATGTGTAACTATAGATACATGCACTGAAATAATAGAGCTTACACATTTCCAAAGGATCATTCCAAACTATTGAAGCCTTTTTTAAGAACATGTGCAATGTAGATTAAATATTGGGTCACTCAGGAATCAAGGCAACAACATAAACAGGCATAATTGTCGATACCAGTCATTACCCAGGCCAGTTTCAGCAAAATTTCAAAACGAAGATTTCTTCAAAACCTCGAGCTTTTCCAAGTATTTTCACTCGTTCATATTTATTGTTTGCATCAAGATGTGCTCAACCTGGATGTAGCCGGCATGGAAAGTAACACGCAGTTCCATTTCTGCCCATGTACTAATTTCATATTTGATGTACTCGGCTTTTCATCTGTTTCACACCAGAATTTTAATGACTGATTGATATGTCAATATACTGTATGAAACTCTAACTGTCATCCCTACTGATTTCGAGTTAAAAGGCCTGGGCACTGTCTAACATGAAAAATGCTCAACATAAGCCAACCAAGTCTATAAATAGATTTCAGTCAAGTGAAAAATCTTGCAACAATGAAATTCATGTAAAAGCCTGCACTTCCAGGAAGTGGTTTAAAATGAATTTATGTGTAATAGCAGCCTGCATTCCGTGATGTTTCTTGTTTTTACCGATATTTTGAAACTGACTATTTACAGTGTTTAGTACCTTCAGGATCTCGTAATTCTAGCCAACATCTGTTTACAGCTTCTGGTCATCTCAGATTGTGTTGTCTGGTCAAGTCTGAAATCACTGAAATTTTTAATTCAATGTGAACAGGTGCATTTAGACTGGTGACAAATTTGTCTGAAACCGTAACGTCTACCTCATGTTCAATGATGCCTGGTGTTTTTGGAATAAGTGTAACTGACTGTTGTTTTTCAACTCATTTATGCGTCGAGTACAGCTAAACACTGGTAATTGCTACTTTCAGAATTGTGTTTCTGTATTTAACAATCATTTAGCTATGTCTGAAAAAACTCAAAACACTTCTGAAGCAGATGTTTGAAACTGACAGCTTGTATATTCGGTCAAGCTTCTTGATTTTATTTAAGTCAAATCTGTTTTGAATTTCATGTTTTCAACATATTTAAGTGAGCAATTTTCCTACCAGTTAAAACTCTAGAAATGTTGGTGTGAGTTTTGACAACTGACTATTTCTACAATTTTGCCATACCTTCATATTGTCGGAGATTCTAGCCACCATCTGTTCAACATATTCTGCACATTCAAGATTCATCTTGTCTGCTCATCATATTATAAGAGATCTGAAAATGATAAAGGTTTGAGTTTTAAATGTTAACATACACGATTTTTAACCGTCATAAATGCAATTTGAAGAGAAAATTGTGTAAACTTCAATAATTTACTTTGTAGCACTACAGTTCCTAGTACTAACAGCTCAGTGAAAGCTTAATTTCATCAAGACGTCATATTTAACCTGAATCAGTAGTACAAAACAAGGTTCAATTGGCAAGGAGCACAGTTATGGGACAAATCTGGATCCATACACAAAACATAGCTTTTAAAACAGGATACCCAAAGTGATTAATGGAACGATTCATGATCAGATATTTAAACCATGTGTCTGATGGGCTGCTTTGGTTATTTATTGCTTTGGAAGTGTTATTTCACATGGAAATTGTATGTAATTTGTCACCCAATTTTGCGACTTCTATTTAAACAATATCCCTTCAAACATTTTTTTCTAAATTGTCTGTGCAAACTACCAAATAACGTATAAAAATTCTCAGTGGAAAATTGCTGTTATTTTGTCTAAGTTACATGCAAACTTCTTTCGGATGGTGAAGGCTTGAAAAATAAAAGATTTCTTTTGGTATACATATGACTTGCACAGCAGTGAATCCCTTGATTTTGTCAGCAATAGTTTGAAATAATTAAAAATGCTTTAATTTGGAAGAATTATTATATAAAGCTTATTAATTAATTTGATAGAGGATAAAGTAATAAATAACAGTTTACACATGTACCTTCATAACTAGTGATTTTATCTAAAATACATGTAAAATCATTATTTCCCACACACGTTTCCACAACACGACCAACTGTTACTATTACTTTATTTTCAAACATTGTGTGGCTATTATCTGAAAACAGCTGAGCACTAACTATCTTACCTTCAACAACTCAGTTTGAAGCTGTGATTCACAAACAGGTCTGTAACTGGTGCTCTATTCCACCATGGTATTGTACAAGAGTGCCAAAACTGCAACAAAGTACACTCGTAAGAGAGTGGACAGAGCCGATTTGGTTAGGTTTAGACAATTAAAGGGAAATAACTCCAGAATGATGTGGGGTTGGAGTTGAAGATTGGAGAGGAGTGGTGCAATCTGGCTTGTTCCCAAACATAGTCAAGATCTAATGCCAATAAATGATATTGCTCATAGTGAGAATCAAACCCGTACCTTACTATGACAGCAACTACAAATGTTTCTCTATGCACACTACCGACTGAGCTAGCTCGGACAACCTCGCAAAAAGGTTGTGTGGCTAACTCTGATAAATGTGATCATCATTACACAACACAAGTAACCGATTACTAACTGATAACAGTACCGATTACATATAAACATTTTAAATCAAATTGTAGCAAAGGTAGATAATGGTTTTCCATAATACAGGTAGATGTAAAATATTTGCAGTTATTCTCAAAACTCAAAAGCCAGAAGAGCAATCTGGCTGGTTATTAAATAAAACAACATATATTAAGCACTCTGAACAAGTTTGGTTAAGATTGGTTATAAAGGCTTTTAAAGAGAGTGAAGTGGTAATGTGTTTAATTATATTCCATAAAGGACGGTAACTCTTCTCCCAGGAGCAATCTGGCTAATAATCAAACTTAAGGAGGATACATGTATTACATGATCACTATCATGCTGACCATGTCTGATGAAGATTGGATAAGCTTTACTAAGTTAGCGAGCAGAAAACTTGTATGAACATGACCGTCGCAGGACTTCCAATAATATATCCGGTTTCAAATGGGATATATTATACATCTATAAACAACATTTGATCACTTCTGATAAAATATCTAATAGTATCAAGGTTAATCAACCTGGATAAGAGAAATTGTGTACCTTTAGACTAAAGAGGGGTCAGTTTTGCCATGATCAAAGTGACAGATTTCACAACTCCTTTAAATATCCAGAATAAGATTTTAAACAATCTTGTTTGATTTCTTGCCTGCAGCATCAACCATTGCACTAATGATTAAAACCTCTTACCAGTTCAGTTTTTTTTCTGTATTTCATATCATCAGCATAGCCAGTGGGACATTCTGTCAGTCTTCAAACAACCACCTTCGTACCATAGTCATCTCATTTCGAGCCTGAAATGTTAAAGAAATCTATCAAGTCTCTTGTTGAAGCATAAAGTAAAACAGATTAAACCATTTAGAAAATTCCTATTGTCAGCTTATACTAAATACAGCTATCATGTGGCTTGAAAATGTCCTTATATCTAGCATCCTTAACTAGCCCCAAGAAGATTATGTCCGTTTTGTTACATGTAAAGTGATACTAGATTTCTTCCATATAGTACCAATGCTGGTATACAAAACTGATCCCTGGCAAAACACAACTTCTTCACCCTTTCTACATGAATACACCTTTTATAACATTGGCAGTCAGTGTAGATCCAGATCAGCGGTCATATCTTTGGATCAACAGTGCAGGCCTGCCAAAACTTCTTCATTGAAAATCCGGAGATTTTGTCTGAATTTGAATGACGACGACGATGGTGATGATGTTGTTTTTCTTTTAATGTCTTATTGCTGCTGTTCACTATGACTGTGACTCTACAAAATGATGATGATGATGACGACGATGATGATAATGATGATATTTTTCTCATGTTCTTCTTTACAAATATATTCTTAAACGAATTTTATAAATGAAGTTTGCCGATTTTGTTAGAAATGGTCGAAGAACTGGTTTTAAAATGACTTAAGTTTATTTTTATCATTCATTTTTTAACTTTCTGTTAAACCTGTTAAGACCTGTTTACCAATATTAGAATGAGCATGCAATGAAAATATAAAAAGGCAGGTGTAACATCGAGGACCTTGTTTAGTTTATGACACGCGGTTATTGTATTATTGTGCCAGAGGCACTGAGGCAGCATGTCACTGACCACGTCTTCGTTATCTCGGAATAAACAGGAAATGTGCGACTGCAGTAGAATAACTATTAGGCTACGTTCATTGCACAACTTTAAAATTAGGGTTAATTAATCTATATTTTTGCAATTTCATAGAAATCCGGAGATTTTGACAATAAATCCGGAGATCCGGGGAAGTAACTAAAAATCCTGAGATTTCGGATAAAATCCGGAGATTTGGCAGGCCTGACAGTGTTTGCTCATTTGTAAGAAATTACCTAATACATTTAAAACCAAACAGTGTAGATCCTGATCAGTAAGCATTATGAGCAGGCTTTTCTGGATCTGGTCATCCTTGGGATCTGATAAAAGCCATATACCATGAAGTAAAGGGTTAATTTACTAATAGTAATACATATACATGTACTAAGTACCTTCCTTCCATGCAATAAATCAAACATCTAATTTATTTAACCATTTCCTCCATAGAATCACCTTCAAATTTGTGCAGTTGGATCAGGATCTACACTGTAACCTTTTTGATTTGTTTAACATGTTCTGACCAAAATGCGACCAGTGCTGATTCTGATCAGACGGCACTAATGGGCCGTCTGATCTGGATCTACACCAGTCACACATGCGTAAAAATACGAATTTATGGAGTAGAGGGTTAACGACATACTGAATAATACAGTTTCCATCATATCCATAATCCTTCTGTACAGAACATACACCTGGTGGCTCAAAACTGGTCAACAACCATAGAACTGATGCTGCAACATTCTAACACACCTGAAAAATACAAATATAATTTATTAAAATTTAATTCAGTTTGATTGTCTTTGAAATAATTTCACGTTGGCCGGCATCTGGTTCCAATTTAAAACGTACTCAATTCCATCATGTTCATTTTATGTATACCAAACTGTCGGATAGGTAATGACAGGAGAGATTAAATGGCAGTCTTCGCGAAAGGCACCTGACCGCCGGTCATGTCCGGCAAAATTTGCTACGGTCCGGCAGTTTTGTGAAGTCGTCGGTCCGGCCGACCGGCATTTTTTTTCGGCATTTTGGGTACGAAAAATCTTGGTGCAAACAATATTTCCGTTGCACTGCAGCTCTGTTATATCACGATCAGTTCTATCGCAATATCCAATATATCGCGCTCGGTGCGTGGATCCCATTTTTTGTACATTTACAATGTGTATGTTTGTTCATTCTTCGTGGGTGGTAAAAAAACCCGAATGATCAAATCAACTTTAGTGACAAATTCACGAAACACACGCTTTTTTCGTGTTGTATTATGTCATTAGGCCCCTACCGGCGAAGGTTGTTTATTACTTTTTGTATGCAGGGATTTAAGAGGCGATGTACAAGTTCATCAACAGATACAACATCAAACGTATGAAAATAAATGAAAGTTTTTTTTATACAAAAAAGCTTTTGATTTGACATGAAACCCCCTTTGTGATGAACAATAGGTGCGAAAAACACCAAGCTGATACAGTACTTACAGAATTTCGTTCACGAGACAAACCGCAAATTAACTGCAAGTATTGAAAGCTGCTAACCATAATAGACATTGAGCAGGAAACGTCAAAACAATTTGTTGTTTTGACATT